>JAUBNY010000179.1:336562-359321 GCA_032275445.1 Crypturellus soui
CTTCAAGGTTGAGTCTTGTTGTGTCTTCAGTGGCAGCGCTGGGAACAGAGTTCCCAGAGAGGAACACAGTCCCAGCCTGGGTTTCCCTGCCCACGCTGCTGCAACAAGATTCCTTGCAGGAGCACTGGAAGGGAAAGCACTCCTGAACTTGGCTCTGGCTTAGGCCAGGGTCCCAGCTCACATGAAGCTGCTTCAGAGCTGTAACACGAGCTGAAATTCGGACAGTGCTACCTGTACCCTGGTGCACCACTGTTCTTACGCCCAGCACCAAAGACTGGAAGGGAAAACTGATCGAACAATATTTTTCAATTAAAAGAAAAATAACTTTTTAGCTGTGGAGCAGCATGAGAAAAGGAAAATGGTAACTCGCTCCTCCGTGAAGGCACAAAGCACATCAACGGTTAACATTCTTAAGCCTTGTCTTGACTTGTCTTTCAGTTCATAGCCTTCACGGTGCTAGATTTGAGGATTGTTACTTGCTTTCTGTCCGCGTGTTGCAAGAAGATAGCTGATTTATAAACATGAGCTGTGGCAGAAGCATCAATAACAAAAGCACTTCAATTCCATTTATCATAGTGGGAAACCTTTCTCAGGCTTTAGGGATAATATCCAAATAAGGCTCAAGTGTTAACTAGAAGGACAAGAGAGAAATCCACTTTCTGTGCATAGCTAGAGCAAGAGGAGTTACTGAGATAACTTTTGGAAGTATTAATAGGGAAGAAAGTGTATGGAAGAGGAGACTGACTTTGAAACCTGCATATGTCTTAGCAGACAAGTCTAATCTTTGTTCTTTGTGATCTGACCTGCAATCTATTGTGCTTGGAGTTTGCCACTTTGGGGGGAATGCTGGCATTTCCAAAATGCTGGTGCTGATTTTGAGCTGTCTGAAGTCTTTCATGAAGGGATTTTGTCAGAGAAACCGAGCGTCTGAAAACAGCCAGTTGCTGTTTTGGGTCTGTTGCAGGGAAGGTAAGGCAAGATCCATAACGTATACTGTAGCTCCCTTGGACAACTCCTTAGTTGGCTGCTCAGAGGCTTTTTTTGGGTGCAGTCCAGTTGTCGTGTGTGTGCGCGTTTCTTACCTCTGGGTTTGTGTATGCTCTGAGCACCGCTCGCTTATCTGCCTGGCAAGAGTACGGGTTAATGTTTAGGTTTCATTTTAATGTGGGGTGTGATGTTGTTACTTTGTAATTTGTATTTCAACATTCATAAACTAATAATCCCTCAAGGTGTTTTCAGAGTCCCCTTACGAGTTTTTTTTTTTTTTTTTTTTTTCCACTTTTCTCTTTCTCCAGTGCTGGAAATTCCATTTCATAAGTGGTTAGTGGGATAAGTGCTGCAGCAAAGGTGAAATAGCACCGGCTTTGATTAGGGCTGACTGTGTCAGACTGAATGATGCTCTTTTCCAGGGAACGCAGGAGAAGAAGAAAGTGCTCAACTCGCTGATGTCTGGGGCGCTGGCCGGTGCTGTTGCTAAAACAGCAGTAGCTCCGCTGGATCGGACGAAAATCATGTTTCAAGGTAAGTCCTGCTGCTGTTTAGAGCAGCCTGGCTTTGCTGTTTGCAGAGTCCAAAGCGGCTGCTCTGGTCTCCCCAGCCATCCCGTCCCTGCGTGTTCTGCCCTGCAGACCTGGCACGGCGCACGCGGAGCAGGGATGTCGCCCCAGTGCAGCGAGGCTGAAACCCCTTTGTTTGCCTCTTGGTAGGATTATTGCAGGTGTCAATCAGCTGTGTATTGGGCCGGTGCTGTTGGATTCAAGTCCCCCGGTCGTCAGCAAGAGCTTTGCTGCCTCGCTCTTGTGCAGAGCTGCAGATGCGACTGCCTGGGGACACGTGGAGCGGTTCGGCCACGGGCCCCCCGACACAGGGAGGTTTTAGGGTTGTGCAGGAGGTTTTAGGTTCTCCTGTAGGAGAAGGACACTGTAAAGGCTGTGCTTAAGGAACTGGATGGTAACACTGTGAATCTCCATGTCTGCTCAGTTTGGAGCAATCTGGCAAGCAGAGGGAAGCTGTGGGATTTCCTTTCCCTTTAGTGGGAGGAATGTGAGGAGATGTGAAACTGGGAGGAGGGAATTGAGATGTTTCTTGCTGCAGGCCAGATGCCGGCGTGTGCTTGCTCAAATGTATACGGTCTTTTCTAGTAAGAGTTGGGCTGTATTTGAGCTAAATTGCTTTGGTTTAGAATTGAAGTTAATTATGAAAACTGCAAGAGACAATGAAGCTGGGGTACCTAGCTTTGTATTACAAAAGCCTTTCTGGAATCCATAATCTAAAAGTGAATAACTGGAAATGAAATTCAGCTGATTTGAGTAGAAAATCCTCAAACACGTAACAGAGTTTGGGATTCAGCCCCAGCAAGGGCTCTCGTTTCAGTGCAAGAACAGTCAGTTGCAGCACTTGTCCCAAAAAGAGAGGAACAGGCTGCTAATACAGCAGACATTTGGCCAGGCCACAAATTGAAATGTGGTTGGCCTTGCAGATTAAATGAATTGGGTAGGTTTAACCTAATCCTTGGCTGAGATTTAATTTTAAATTGCCTTTCATGCGACATGGTTTTCACCGTTTGCGTCACGGCATCGCGGGGCTGCAGCGCGGGCAGGGATGAGGCCGGGCTGCGCTTCCCCCCCGAGTGGACAACGGGTCACGTAAGGTTGGAAGCGTCAGGATCAGAGGTGGAAGCTGCAGAGCTGAGTGAGTCAACAGCTGTCTGTGTAAATCACCATTAATTATACAGGCCTATGTTTTATTAAAAAAAATCCTGTTTGGTTTGGCTCGCTGCAAAGGATATGATTAAAAATTGCCTATTCTGAGCAGCCGTTTGGTATCTAATGGGTTTCCTACTGTTACTCTCATAAAGGTTTTTACTCCGGGGTGGCTTCCCTGGCTGTGAAGAGGGACAGTTTCCGTAGGTCATATGAGCAAGGAAGCTTGTTCCATGCACTAGAGCCTGGAGAAGTTTCTGTGGGAGAAAAGAGCTCTCTCCTCTTCGCAGAACTCACCACTCTTGCTTAATGAAGGAGAGAGAGGAGGAGAAAAAGATAGTGTTGAATTGCATAAAGGAGCAGCGGGGGGAAAAATATATTTGCATGAGATTGTTCGATACGCTTGCGAGGTTCCAATTCTCAAAGGAATTTGAAAGAAAGTGCAATAGACCCTTAATTGGAACCATGTTGCAGTAGTGTTGCTGTTCGGGTTTTAGCCTGGGTTTTCTTCCTGCAGTTGGAATGTTATCAAACCCAGCTGCTGCGTGCCAAGAAATCCTGCTCCGTGTGTGTGACCGAGCCCAGGGGGGCTGGCAGTTTGGCTGGGTGCAAGGAGGGAGCCCGAGCGCTCGTCCGAGTGCCGCTAGGATGGAGCCATCCTGGCGTGGACGGCCCTGCCCTTCGCTGGGTTCTGGCATCCGTCTGGAAGCAGCACACGCAAGGGTGGAAGTGCTCTCCCAAATTAGCCTGTTTCTTTTGTGTGTGTGTGTTCAGAGCAAGAAGCGTGACGGAGCTGGAACATTTTCATAGCAATAAATAGAGAAATGAGCTTCTCGCCTGCTAAAGAGTTTGGAAACTCCTACCTGTGCCAAAATCATTGTTATAAAGAAGCTTTATTTTTTTTCTTGCACTAATTCTTTTGCTTCTAGTTTTATTCCTTAAATAAAAATGACTGTGTGTTTTATTTGATACATCTAAATATATTGCAAGATCTAATGCTCGCTTTTTCTTTTCAGTGTCTTCAAAAAGATTTTCTGCCAAGGTGAGGCGATGTGTCTGTGTCCTGCTGACTTGATGTGTTTGATTAATGGTAGTAATAGCACTAAAAGCAACCTCTGTTTGCACTGAGCTTTCTTGCTTGGGTTTTACTAGCTATTCTCAGGGCAAAGGAGCACAGAGGGGAGGGCTGGAAGCTGCCCTGTTTATAATGCTCCTGAGGACGGTGCTTATTCTTCATCACATATTTGTCCAGCATCTAACGCAGAGGATCCTCAGTCCTCACTCGTGCTCCAGGTCCCCCCTTTGACACAGACAGTAAATCTTGTGGTATTGCTCAGGGCTATTTTGCCCTATTTCTGTCCCCGGCCACTACTGGAGCTGTCACCAAGTTTATAGGAAATGTGAATCTGGGAGCTGAGCGCTGTCGTGCCTTGCTGCGTGTCTTGCTGCATGTGCGGGTGCTGTGCTGATGTGTGGAATCCAAATGCTTCTGTCTTATACTAAGAAGATTAATTTGGCTCGAGGAGTGGTTTGTGCAAACAGCAGTCCAGCTCTGTGCCTCCCCCTCAGCATGAAGGTGCAGGTGCTGCCTTGAATGTAAAACTGTCTTCCTGGCTGGTTCTTGTTTGCCCTAGTGTATCTATTCAGTGTTCCCAAAGAAGTGCTTTTAGTGGCCCTATTCTGGTGTCAGAGGTGCGAGCTAAGCGCCTGATCTCATGTGCTGCGGGTGGGCTGGGGACGAGGGTTCGGAGAGGTTAAGCTATTGGGTCACTCTTGCTTTTACTGCTGCTGTCATGACATGTGTGTGTGACCCGTGCTCGTCCCCGCAGGAGGCCTACCGGCTCATCTACCGCACCTACCTCAACGAGGGCTTCTGGAGCCTCTGGCGAGGGAACTCGGCCACCATGGTCCGCGTGGTCCCCTACGCCGCCATCCAGTTCTGCGCGCACGAGGAGTACAAGCAGCTCCTGGGCAGTTACTACGGCTTCCAGGGAAAGTAAGAGGCAGCGTGGCTCTGTGCTTGGGATGGTGTGGAGGATGGAACCGTTTGGGGACTCTAGACCGCAGGAAGGAGCCCTTTTCTTTGCATTTTGGCAGCTTTCTGCTGAGCGGGACGCTCCGTGTTGGCACGGAGCTCTGCAGGGCCCTCTCAGGGTGGCTTTCCAGAACAGGCTGTGCGAGGGGCTAAGCAGTGGGCTGAGCCTCCAGTTTTGGGCAGGGGAAATCTTTGAGAAGACCCTCTCTTCTGGAGGCGTGAGCAAGAAGTGGCCTAGACAGTGCGTTAGCACAGCCCCATGCTGAGAGTGGGCAGGCAAAACAAAGAGCTTTTCTTTGCAGGAGAAGCAACAAGATCCAGCCTTGCACTGATATCCGAGCCTCTCCCTTCTGAGGCCAAGGGCCTCTTGCTCTTGGGCACGTGGTGTCCGAGCAGCCGGGCAGGCTGCCTGTCCTCCGCAGGGATTGCTCCAAGCCTCCGACCCGGCAAAGCACAACCCCCAGCCCCAACACCCAGCTCTCATCAGCGCCCAGGCAGGGAGGGGATTCAGTAGGTGGTAGAGTAGAGCCGTGCTCAGCAGCCAAGCCGTATTTCCATCTCCAGGTGATCTGTTTGGTCTCTTCTCTCACCTTATTTAGAGCGCTGACACCCTTTCCTCGATTCATTGCTGGCTCTCTGGCAGGCACAACAGCTGCCATGTTAACCTACCCCTTGGATATGGTTCGAGCGCGAATGGCTGTCACGCCGAAGGAGATGTAAGTGCCTAACGAAAGCAAGTACAAGCACCGTGAACAAATGCAGAGCTTTCTTTTAAGGTCAGATGACTTTATTGCCATTTTCTGGGTCACTTCTTGCTCAGTGCCTTTGGTGTAATAAACCTCTTACGGCTTGGGTCTGAGCACTGATTAAATGCCCAGAGCCCTGGTTAGTCCAGGGGCTGGCAGGAGATCGATACGGAAAGACCTCACTGAAACTTCTGTGTTCGCTGGCCCTAACAGACAGGGCAGTGTGTGGTAATAGGGTGGTAGGAGAGCCCATGACTGGCTTCTCCATTTGCAGACAGGCTTCTTAAATCCCTCTGAGCTGTTTGATGTGCTCAGAGACAGATTAATTAATTGCTGATCCTCCAGAGTCCAGTTGAAGCTGCTGCCAGCGTGTGCAGGCGCTAACCAGCACAGGTTTTGTTTCCGTGTGTCCACGTGCTAGGTACAGCAATATCGTTCACGTCTTCATCCGAATATCCCGCGAGGAAGGACTGAAGACATTGTACAGAGGATTCACACCAACGATTCTTGGAGTGATCCCATATGCTGGGCTTAGTTTCTTCACCTATGAGACGCTGAAGAAGCTACATGCAGGTAAAGACTCCTTGGTTTTCTTTGCTTTCAAGTGACATGGCATAGGCTTTGGGCCAATTTGCGACATTTGCACTCTGTAATACAAGACCTTTTGCCGGCTTTGAAGCCCGCTGCTCAGGTCAGTGCTTGCAGAGGATGCCTCGTGCCTCCCTCTGCAGGTCGTCGCTCCGAAGAGGGCGAGCAGCATCCCTGCCTGGCAGAGGGACGCCCTGGTGTGGACAAACCTGCTTTTGTGCCTGGGAACGGAATCTCAGGAGTTCTGGCACTCGGTTCTCTCTCTGGCTCTCAGCCCACTTGACCTTAATCGTGTTTATTAGGAGAAGCTTTCTCTACTCTGCCACTTTCTCTTTCCCAGATCACAGCGGGAAATCTCAGCCATCCCCTCCGGAGCGGCTTTTGTTCGGTGCCTGCGCAGGCCTGATCGGCCAGTCGGCCTCCTACCCCCTGGACGTGGTTCGCCGGCGGATGCAGACGGCAGGGGTTATGGGACACACGTACAGCTCCATCCTTCTCACCATGCAGGAGATTATAAGAGAAGAAGGACTAATCCGAGGCTTGTACAAAGGACTCAGCATGAACTGGGTCAAAGGGCCGATTGCAGTGGGAATCAGCTTCACCACCTTTGACCTGATGCAGATCCTGCTCCGTAAATTACAGCACAGCACTAACGTCCAAAGGTAGTAGCTTAATCCCCACAGCCCTTGCCGGGGAGAAGTACAACACACGCGTACAAAGAGCAGTGCTAGCATTCCCAAACTTTGTACGTGCTCTCCTGCAGCTGAGAACTTTTCTTTTTTCTTTTTCTTTTTTTTTTCCCTTTTGTTCTTGTTTTTTTTTTTTCTTTCTCTCTTTTTAATGAGCCTCTGAGTTGTTTGGAAACCTCGACCTGAAACTAACCTTTTCCTAACCGAAATTCTTCTTGCAGTTGTGCAGAGCTGTGTTCTCTAGAGTAGCTGCCTCGTCCTTCTGCTTTGTTCTGTGGTGCCAGAGTGGAGCCTCTCAAACAAACACGTGCTGCTTCGGGCTCCTCGCCTGGTCTCTCTGGGCAGACGGAGAGGTGGAGGGTGAAAGAGGAGACTTGGTGCTGTTCGAATGGGCCCCTCATTCTGGAAAGGGACTGCTGCTCTGGGTAGGCAGTTCTTAACACTGCACACATGTTGGCTGGAGGCGGTTTGCCAAGTGCAATATTCCAGTTAATCTGCCTGGGGAATTCCACATTCCTCTGACCAGTAAGCATTGGTCTCCTTGAAGCAGGGCACAGCAGGATTGAACAGGTCCAGGGCACTTCTTTTACTGACAGCTGAGCGTGAGTCTGTCTGGAAATGCTGCCCTTTCTCAAATGTTATTTTCATTTCTGAGTTGAGTTGCATAAGATGTCCCTTGTTTGCAGTGTCCCTCTGAGATTACCAAAGACTGCGGACAGCAGGGGAGGAAAATTCTGAGCAGTTTTGTAAATCAATTCTCTTGTCTGTTGTCAGTGTCGTTCCCGAGGCGCCTGGGCTCCCCAGCTGGATTGGCTCAGACTGCAGTAGCGTTTTTGGGCTGTCTGAACCCTTCACTCATGTCATGGTCTTAAAGGCAGCGGTTTCTGAGGGACGTGGCAGTTTGCAGAGATCATGCCCTAGGGCTAGGAGTGTTACATACTTCCATTTTAAGTAATTATTTCCTTCAGTATTATTGCTGCTGCTTTATCTGCAACGCGAGACCGAACAACTCCAAGATGCACACGAGCTGCAGACTTACCTGTACCCTGAAAGGCTGCTCCTGTCTGGTGAGTGCAGCGTAGTGGCTGACCTCCAAACAACGCTGTTGTCTTTTGGTGCCTGCTGTGTAGGTTCTGTCACCTCTGTACATTAGTTCACACCTAAAACCACTTGCTTTTATTCTTAGAGCTCTTCTAGACCAACAGTGTCCGCAGGAGAGTAAGCTCCACAGCCAGTATTGACTCCTTTGAAATCGCTTACAGTGCCAATCATCTACTGTTGCAATCTGCAAATGAATGACAACCTTTTGGCGTTTCTGTTTTAAGTCAATACTTTATAGGGAAATGGAGATTTGAGGAGTTTCCATTAAATTTGGAGATACAGAAGGGAGATGACAAAAGAAAAATAAGAAAAAGTAAAAGAAAAATAAGGTAGGATCCAAAAGTTGTCCTCTCTGATGTATATACTTTGGCCCCTGTAGTTTGAGCCTTGTATCATGACTTTATTAATGGGAATGAAGGTAATTGCACAATTGGTAGAAATAGCTTTCTCCTTTCTTTTGTCTTTGCACTTGTTCTTTGGAGCAGATTTTGCTTCTAATGCCAAATATATCCTTAGGAATTAAGCACCTACACTTCCATTTTGTGGACCTGGTGGAGAGCCAGCTTGCTGAAGTATTAATGTGCACGATGTTCCCAGAACACATGGGATCAATCCTACTTTAATGGTTGTGGATGGGCAGGGTATTAACCTCAGTAATTTCTGCCTCTAAGCCCACAAATGATGATTTCCGTTGTGAAACTTGACTGCAATCACTGATTTACCTTGTAGTTGAAGAAAGGTAGCTGTTGTCTTATCGGTCTGCATAGATGATAACCACGAAATCTGTCAACTTTTTGCTCCCCTTGCTCATGGAAGATCAGCTGATCTTTTTCACATGGGTGAACTTTTATGTCCTTCGCAAGAGCTTCAATTTTTTTCTTTTTCTCCAGTGGAGAAGCCAGTTACTTCTGCTCTTGTCTGTCATGTCTGGCCCAGCGAGGAGATACTGAGGCAGTTGCATCGTACCGCGGAGACGAGATGCAGAGCCGCGGCGGCTCCGCGTCCGTGCGCGCACGTGTGTCCGGCCGGGTCCTCCCTCGGCTCCGAGTGCTCCGTGAGCACCGGCACGGGGCAGCTGCGCTGGAGAGGGCTCCTTTGCTCTGCAGCAGGTAGGGCAGCTCAGAGGCAGACGCTGCAGACCCTGAGTGATGTCGAGCAGCACCAAACCCCTGCGGTAAGAGAGGGAATTCCTCCCGGCTCCCTGAGCAAGGGTTTACACCGGCTGCCTCCTGTTTGGGACCGAGCAGGAGGGCAGATCCGCACAGAGATTTTTCATCTGTGTCACGATTGCAACTAATGCATTAAACAAGCGGGAGGCCTGTGGGTGTCTCCGGGAGAGGAAACTCGGAGCTCGGGAGATGCAGGAGCACCGGCTGTAGCGGCGCTTCCTCCAGCAGCGGCTGTTCCCGATTTGGGCTTCCGTGCAGGTTTCTCCAGGCTTCGGCTGAGTGCTTGTTCAGTCGCATCTGAATTCAGTCTGCGATGACTTTGGTGCTCTTGTTTCTTGGGCAAAAGTTTGAGGGAACTGTGTGTCTTTGTTTTGGGATGTTTTAAATAGCTTTTTTCTTTTTCCCCTCTGGTTTGAATGCAGGAGAGGAGAAACAGAGTGTTCCCTTCCCTTAATCCTGGCCTGAATGGAGATGTGTTCCACATCTCTGCTGCCTGGAGCGAGTGCCCGAGGAGTTTGGGGGACACTGGCTGGGAAGGGAGGTCCTGTGGCCAGTGGCCTTGAGAAAGAACGCAAGTCTAGCAGGAAAATTCTCTAGATTTTTTCTTTAGATTTTCTTTTTTTAGCTATCTTAAACTCCCCATTTTTTTCATACTGCTCTCAAAGTTGCTTTCGTTTTGAACTCGTGTCTCATTGTTCTCCGGTGCATTAGCTGCCAAACATTAACTCGTGCTTCTTCCTCGTCTCCTCTCCCTCCTGCTTCTGCACCTTTAGACCCGCACTAGCACTTCAAGAAAATCAGGTCCAATGAAATGCATCCAAAATGACAAAAGTGCAGCCGTGCGGGGCGTCCCGCCCAGACTTGCTAAAGAGAAGTGAATGTTGGTGTCTGGGGCAGGAGCTGAAAGGCACTGGGTGCTGGAGCAAAAGATTTGGGTTTTCTGGGGCAGGGTCTTGGATGATTCGTGCGGTTTAGCACCATCCCCGCGTGCTGCGAGGTGCTGCTGCTCCCCAGGATCCTCCTTTCCGTAGCCCCGCGTGCTGCCCCCTGTGTCCTGGTGCTTCCCGGGAGGACAGGTCGGGGGGAGCTGCTCCTGCAGGCACTGAGGGTGGTTGAGGAACAGGAGCAGCACCCGAGCCGGCTTCTCGCAAGCCGCTCCGCTCCATGCACTGCCACCGCCGGCGCTCCGGGAAGGCCGGGACAGCGGGGAGCCGGCGCTGGCCACGATGAGAAGCTCTGGAGCGCGGTCCCAGTAGCCTGGGGCACGCTGGAACACACAGCACCCCCCGCAGCTGCTCTTAAAAAGTGCAAAATTCTGTGTACACCAAAATTCAGTGCAAGAATGAGAGTTCTCCCATGAACTTCCCCTCGTAGCCTGGGCCCCAAGGACTGGGGCGCTCCCGGCTCCATCCCGTGGTGTCTCTCACCCAAGGGCAGGTGAGGCGCAAAGGGACCCGCCGTGGTGCCACAAGAGGAGGTGGCCTTGCCCCCAAAGAGCCTTTTTTTCCCCCCGAGGGGCTGGTTCTTCCCCCATTGCCCCTTCCCTGCAGCGCGGGGCTCCAGCACCGCTCGCTGCCCCGTGCCCCGCGCGGACGCTGCCCCGTGCCTCCGTCAGGACGCGTCCCCCTGCGCTGTGTGCGTGTGCGTGGCAATTTTGACTGCTTTTTTTGGATCTGGAGTTCTATTTTATTGCAGTGAAGACACTTTGTTATATAATGTTTATATATTTTAAGATTTGTGCCAACAGAGGATGTATATTTAATAAAAAACTTAATGGAGGTGGTAGGCTCCTGGGGGTGGCTCCTGCCCCAGGGCGAGGGCCTGGGAGCAGCCGTGGGGATTGGGGTGGGATAAAGCCGCTCTCCCCCGTGGCAGCGGCATTCCCGGTGCGGAGTTGGGGACACGCGGGCAGTGGCAGCAGGTGGCACTGTCGGCTCAGGCAGCGCCCTACAAGTTGGGGGTCCCGGCTGGGTTTCACTTGTCCCATGGGGCGTTTGGTGCCTCTGTTTCGGTGTCTGGCTTGGGGACAGGTTGGGGAGCGCGGGGGCCCCTGCTGCCCGCGGCGCCCCGGTGCAGCCCTGCACAAGGCAGCCCCGCGCGGGCCGCAAAGCAAAGAAACGAAGGCTGAAATAATCCGGGAGAGGGAGCCGGGGGGCTCTCCCGCCGCGGGCCCGGCCCCGTCTGCGGCGCCCACCGTCTCGGCATTGTCCCTGTCCCCGCCGCGGGGTCAGTCTGGGCAGGTCCCCGGGGAGGCCCCGTCTGCGCGTCTGAGCGCGGCCGCCCCGGCCCTGGCAACCGGCGGCAGCCGCGGGGCCCCGCGGCCTCGGCCCCAGCCCGGTGCTGCCGGAGCCGCCTCCCCCGAGCCCTTGTGGCCTTCAGCTTCCCTCAAAGCTGAATTTCTCCCTGGGGGAAATTCCTCATTTTTGGCCAGGCTCCGATGAGCCCTGCTGCCCGGCTGCCTCCTCCTCCTCCTGGAGCACCAGCCCCATTCCAAGGGGATCGGAGCAGGGAGCAGAGCCCCTCTCCCTTCTCCGGGCCGCCTGCAGCAGCTAATCCAATTTCCCGCAGCAGGACCAGCTCCATGGGGCACTGGGAAGAGCTGCGCCAGGCACGGGGGCGCCCGGGCCAGGACCCAGCACCGAGGGACCCAACGCGCAAACGGAGCCCCGTGTTTCGGAGCAGCAAACGCACCCAAAGGCGCTTCTTTATTTCTAAAACAGCCGCAGGCCCCCGCGGCCGGGCTCACACTGTCACACCAGGCAGCAGGACGGCCCCACGGGCCGCGGCCCTGCGGCGACGCGCTCCAGCCGCAGCCACAGCATCCGCAGGGAACAGCGGCTCCGCGCGGGACGGGGCTCGTGGAGCTGCCCCAGGCCCCAGGGGAGGCGCTGGCGGCCGAGCCGAGCGCAGGCACCACGGTGACGGACGGCAGCGGGTGGCCGTGTCCCTGATGTCCCCTTCATCCCCAGAGGCGCAAAATGCCCCGGGATGGCTGCAAAGCCGTCCCTGCGCGCGAGTCCTCGCGCCCGCGGGCACGTGCGAGCCGGCCGCGGCCGCAGCAGAGGGGCCGAGGCGGGCGCCCCGCGGCCACCCCGCCGGGAGACACGCTGGGGACGCGCTGCCACCGGCCCCCCCGGCTCAGGAGGCCGCCAGGTACTGGTGGAAGTAGAGGCCGAAGAGGCTGGTGACCACCTGGCAGGCGGCCACCCACCACGTGAGGAAGCCGAAGAGCCCGCGGAGGAAGAGTGGCGTGAGGAGGCCGCCCAGCGCCGCCGTGATCTGCTCCGCGGCCGCCTGCGCGTCCTCGCCGGCGCCGTCCTGCCCCGCCGGCCGCGGCGCCACCTCCGCCGCCGGCACCACGGGTGGCTCCGGGTAGAGCCCCCACGAGTAGTTCCCTGCGGGACGGAGGCGCCGGCTCCATCGCTGCCGCCCGGCCCCGGCGCGCTCCGAGTCCCGGCGCGCTCGCGCCGCCCACCGCGGCCTTACCCAGCGTCTTGAGCAGCAGCGCGCAGTGCAGCGTGAGCACCAGCGGGCCCAGGTACTGCAGGCTCACCACGGGCACGTAGCAGTAGACGCGCGTGATCTGCCGCTGGATCTCCAGCGCCGGGATGCGGCCGGCCTGGCGCCGCAGCCGCGCGGTCCAGCGCGCCGCCAGCCCCAGGTAGGCTTGCAGGTGGCGGCGCGCCAGGGCCACGCGCAGCAGGCACAGGGCCACCACGGTCCAGAGGCGCGCGCTGTTGTAGGCGGCGTCCGACATGCTGCGGCCACGGGAGGAGGCCGTGAGCCGAGCCCGGAGCACCGGGAGAGCCGGGGGGCCGCGGGAGGGCCCCCTCTCGGTCCCCATCGGATGCGGGGTGCCGAGGCGGGTGCTGCTTACAGCTGCACCGTCTGCTTGCCCATGGGCGCGCGGAGCACGAAGTCGCGGCACAGGGGCTTGATCCACAGGACAACGATGATGACGGGCGCCAGGAAGCCAACGTGGAGCAGGACCCTGCAGGGCAGCGTGAGAGACCCCCTTCCCAGCACCCCTCTCCATCCAATCCCGCGGAGCCGGGACCGGAGCCCCTCCTTGGCACCCCGCTCCATCCGACCCATGGAGCTGGGACCAGAGCGACCTCAGCACTCGGTTCCATCTGCCCCATGGAGCTGAGACCGGAGCCCCCTCCCCAGAACTCGGCTCCATCCAACCCACGGAGTCGGGATTGGAGCCCCCTCCTCAGCACCCCGCTCCATCCAACCCGTGGAGCTGGGACCGGAGCCCCTTCCTCAGCATCTGGCTCCATCTGACCCCACGGAGCCGGGACCAGAGCCCCCTCCCTGGCACCCCACTCCATCCAACCCCATGGAGCCAGGACCGGAGCGCCCCGCGCAGCCCCCTTGTCCCCCTGCCAGCGTCACCCAACTGTGCCAGGGGCTCGTGGGCGGCGTCGCGCAGGGCGTCGAGGTGCGTCTGGGCCAGGCGCAGCCCCGGGAAGGTCAGGCAGGCGCCCAGGAAGGAGCAGAGCGCCACGAGCGCCAGCTTGAAGCCCAGCTTGGCCAGCGGGAGTCTGCGGGGAGAGAGCACCCGCGCTGTCCGCAAAGCCCCCGGCGCCCACCCAGCCCCGGCCCCGGCCCCAGCCCCGGTCTGGCCGCCCTTACGTCCAGTCCCATCCCCGCGGCCTCAGGGCGCTCTCCAGGCTGCTGCAGACGCTGGCCAGCCCTGCGGGAGCGAAGCCGTGAGCCGGAGGGACCCCTCCTCGGTGCCGCCGCCGGCGCCCCCGGCCACCCACCGGGCTCCAGGCCGAACTCCAGGTAGTCCTCGCGCACCACCAGGGCCACCATGGCGAGGAGGAGGAAGAAGAAGGCGAAGGTGAGGCAGACGGAGCGCTCGCCGCCCTCCTCGGAGCGGAAGTAGTGGCGCATGACGGTGAAGAAGACCTTGCTGCGCGCCCGGGGCCCACGTCAAGGAAAGCGGCAGCCGCGGGACGTCCCGGCGCGGGGATGCGGCCGCGGAGCTGGCACAGGGGCGTCGCGCCGGGAGAAGGATACACAGAGAAGACAACCGTCAGCAGGCACCAGAGCACCCCGATGTTGGTCTCCTTCTGCGGGTCGGCCAGGCAGTAGTAGCCTTCGGTGAAGCCGTAGACCACGGTGGCGTAGAGGGCGAAGTCCACGAACCACTGGTACTCGAGGAAATAGCGCAGCACTGCGGGGCACACGGGGACGTCACCGCGGCCCGGGGGGCTCCCGGGGCCAGGGCGCCCCCGAGGCCGGAGCGGGAAGGAGAGAGACGGCACCGAGCGCGTCCGCGGCGGTGATGGGGCAGCTCTCCAGGCGCAGGTCGATGTCCCGGGGCACCGAGAGCGGCTTCTCGTCCGCTGCACCGTTCGCCCGCCTGCAAGAGCAACGCGCGCTCGGTGTGCGCTCAGTGCGTGCCCAGTGCATGCTCGGTGCACGCTTGGTGCATGCCTTGTGCACGCTTGGCACACACTCGTCGCACACTTGGTGCATGCTTGGTGCACACGGTGTGCGCTCGGTGCAGGCTCAGCGTGCTCTCGGTGCACACTCAGTGCACACTCCGTGTGTGCTCGGTGCACTCTCAGTGCACACGCAGCGCATATTCAGTGCACACTCAGTGCACACTTGGTGCACGTTCGGTGCACACTCAGCACATGCTTGTTGCACACCCAGGGCACGCTTGGCGCACATTCAGTGCACACTTGGTGCACACTCGGTACGCACTCGGCACGTGCTCAGTGCACACTTGGTGTGTGCTCAGTACATGCTCGGTGCACACTTGGTACATGCCAGGTGCACACTCAGCACGTGCTTGGTGCACACTCAGAGCACGCTCAGTGCGCGCTTGGTGCACACTCGGTGAGTGCTCAGTGCATGCTCGATGCATGTTTGGTGCATGCCTGGTGCATGTTTGGTGCATGCTCAGTACACGCTTGGTACATGCCCAGTGCACACTCAGGACACGCTCACTGCACACTCAGCGCATGTTCAATGCACACTCAGTGCACACTCAGGACACGCGCGCTGCACACTCAGCGCACGTTCAGTGCACACTTAGCGTGTGCTCATTGCACACTCAGGACACGCTCGCTGCACGCTCGGCGCAGCCAGGAGCTCGCCCTGCTCCCCCGGCCCGTGCTGACCTGTCGCGCTTGCCCTTGGGCCGCTGCTTGCCCGCCAGGGTGCAGAGCTCCTCGTCCGACGGGTGCTTGTAGCGGCGCAGGCTGCGGGAGCGGCCGCCTCAGCGCCGGGGAAGGCGCCGTGGGGCGGCGGGCCGGGCCGGGGCGCGGGGGACACGTACCTGCCGTTGCAGAGCAGCCAGCGCGCGAAGGAGCAGTGCGGCGCCAGCTTCTGCATGACGCTCGCGGCCAGCAGGCTCAGCACCAGCTGCACCCCCATCGCCGCCTGCCGCGGGGCACCCTCAGCTGCGGCCCCACGGAACGGGGGGATCCCCCCCACCCAAGGCTGGGTGGGCACCCCCTGCTCCTGCAGCAGCCTGGGCAGCCCGCTCAGAACAGACTGGGATTGTATCCACCTGGGGACATCCCCTTGCAGTGCACGCCCCAAAACTATCCCGGGTTTGCACCCCTAAACCCCTGGGTTTGCACCACTACAACCTTAAGTGCCCACCCCGCTCAGGACAGCCTGGGCTTGCACCCCCCTGGGGACATCCCCTTGCAATGCACCCCCTCAAACTAGCCCGGGTTTGCACCCCTAAACATGCACCCCTAAGCGCGCACCCCCTAGGACAGCCTGGGTTTGCACCCCCTGGGGACATCCCCTTGCAACGCACCCCTAAAACCAGCGTGGATTTGCACCCCTAAACCCCCGAATTTGCACCCCTAAACATGCACCCCTAAGCGCGCACCCCCTGGGGACATCCCCTTGCAATGCACCCCCTCAAAGCAGCCTGGGTTTGTACCTCTAAACCCCTGGGTTTGTACCCCTAAACCCCTGGGTCTGCACCCCTTAACCCGCACCCCTAAGCGCGCACCCCCAGGACAGCCCGGGCTCGCACCCTTCGGGCACGCACCCCCTAACTGCAGCCCGGGGTGCACCCCCGCGAGCACCCGGGCACCCCAAACGCTGCCGCCCCGTTGCAGCGCCCCGCGCCCTGGACCCCTCTGCCCCGGGCCGCCCGGGGCGCTCACCACGCCGGGCAGCGCGACGCCGGCCGCAGGAAGCCCGCCCGCCGCGGTGCCCCCCGCGCTGGCCAATCCGCTGCCGCTCCGTGCGTGATTGACAGCTGCGTGGCCAATGGCGAGGCGGGCTCGGGAAGGCGGGGGTGGGCTGGCCAGGGCTCCGCGCGCGCTGCCTCCTGGGAGCTGTAGTCCCCGCGCCAGCCCCGCGGGCGGCGGGTTCGAGCCCCGCGGGCGGCGGGTTCGAGCCCCGGCGGCGCCGGCCCCGCGGGGACAGCCCTAAGCAGCAGCCCGGACGTACAGACACGCGCGTGTCTGTGCATTCCTGTGTGCATCCAGAATTGTGCAACCATCCATGCGCAAGATGCGCGAGCTCCCTCGTGTCTGTGTGTGCACCCACGCGGCTGCCTATCTGCATCGCAAAGGTCCCCTTGGCCCTGCGTGCAGGCAGCACCGTGCGGAGCATCCCAACGGATCCATCGTCTTGCCCAGCGAGGGGACACCAGGCCCAGGGCATCCCCAGGCACTGGGTCCTTCCCAGTGCTGCTGGGGGTACTGGGGCCAGCGAGGCCGAGGCGCTGCCGTGAATCGCGCTCTCCCGGCACCGGGATGCTTCCCGCTGGATGTCGCTTTGGCCTGTGCCCCAGGGGTGCCGGGCGGGATCATCCCCAGCCCTTCACCATCTCTCAGGCCCTGGCACCGGAGTGTCTTGCTCCTCGGATCCGCCAGTGCCTCCGAACAGCCCATTCCTGCTGGGACCTCATGGGCCCCCCTCCACCCCATGTCCCGAGTCCCTTTTTTGCAGCCCAGGGACAAGCAGGTGGCCCCGGGCTCCTCCAGAACCCCCAACGGAGGTGGGTTCCAGCTCTGCCGCAACAACAATAGCCACAAAAAAAGAGAGGAAGAGCAGGAAGAGGGATGCTGGAAGCACCATCCCAGTTGCCCCCACCTTGGGGACATTAAAATCCCCTTGAGGACTGAATTGCCCCCCATCCTTCCCCAAGGAGCATCCACAAACCTGCCCCAAAGGGCGCCCGCCCCGGCCGTGCCGGAGTCCCGATCCCGGCCGGATCCCGGCCCCGCGCCTGCACCTGGCAGCCCGTTCCCCCCCGGAGCAGTTTTCCCACCGGGCACAAAGGCCGGGCCGGGCATTGTGCGGGCGGCCTCGCATCCCGGCGCTGCCGGGGAAATCGCTCCTATTTCACAGCCCATTGAGCAGCTGCCTGTATATATTTTGTGCGTTGCACTTTTAGCATGACAAAGGCAGAGGGCCTGTGAACTCCTTGCTCTTCAGACCTCTCCGACATGTCCCTTGAATGCAGCCCCCCTCGGTTAGCATAACAAACTGCCACGCTCCCGCCGCTCCCGCCGGCCCCGCAGCCTCCGCCGCGGCATCCAGCTCCTGCTCCGGCATCCCGGCAGCGCGGGAGGACGCGGATCTGCCCTCCCTTGGCTGCTCCAGCGCCCGGGGCTGCTGCAAAGGGAGCCTGGAGCCCTCCTGGTGCCGCGGGACGCGGTAGCTGCTGCTCCCTTCATCCGGCTCCCTGGTGCTGCAGGAGCCCCAGATATATTGGGATGCTCCAATTGGGATGCACGAGGTGCCCTGATGCTCCCCGTGTGCTCGCTCCTTCCCACTGGGAATCAAAGCCAAGGATGGAAACGGCACCGGGACAGACGAGGCAGCCCGGAGAGGTGCCGGGGAGGGGGGGACGGCGACGCCGGCACCGGAGGCGCCGGGAGCTCCCCCGGGCTCCGGCCGCTCTGCACGGGGTTTGCAGCTTGGAATTTTATTAAAAACAGGAAAACGGGGGTGGAAGCGAGTGAGAGGCAGCAACGAGAGGCACCTGCGCGGTGCATCCACACCGGGGCTTCCATGGAAAGGCCGAGCGAGCCAGGGAGATGCTGGATCCGGGGGGATTCGGCCCATGCCACCTGCCAAGAGGAGAAAGGAGTGAGGCCCCGACGTGTGCCATGGGGTAGAGCTCTGCTGTTCCTGCAGGATGGGGAGGGATATTTAATGAGATGAGGCGACTGTTGCTAGAAAGGAGGGAATTTGGGGGCAGCATGTGCTCAAGTGCCAGCGTTTCCCTGGAAATCCTTGGAAAAGGCAGGCGAGGGGACACGAAGGAAGGGACGAGGCAGGACCGCACTGCGCGGCCGAACCCCCCCGTGTCCCGCAGGGTCGCCCCGTGCAGAGAAAATCCCCTTTCCCTGGGAAAAAGCGGGGCTGGGAACAGCTTGAGTGGCCAGGCAGGAATTCATTTAAATAAATTTCCATAGGGATGAGTTTTCCCTCTGTCCATGGCTGCTTGGTGCCGCGCTCCAGCCCAGGGGCTGCTCCCACGTTTGTTTTTCCCGTTTTTCCCGTTTCTCCACCTTTATCCCCTCCGAGAGGCCCCTGGCTCGGCTCAGCCCTGCGTCCAGCAGCGGCGGGATCGGGAATGCAGGAATCCAGCAGGATGCAGCCAGGTCCTGCTAAATGCATCCGTGTCACGTGCGATGTGACCGGGCACCAGCGCCCCGGGGGATTCCTGAGCACCCGGAGCAGAAACATCCCCGGAGACGCCCAGCGCTGCCTGCTCTGGCCCCTGGAATCTGCCTTGTTTCCCGTCTATGGGATCCCAGGGCAAATCCATGGGAATTCAACCCTTTTCCTCGTGGGGCAGGGGTGGCATGGGATGGGAATCAGCCATATCGGGGCTCAGAGCGACGAGCTTGGCTCTTTGCCATGGAAACAGGCGTTGCTCCGGCATCACCTATGGGATGGGAAGATGTCCTAAACCGGGAGGCTACGGAGCACATCCCGCTGCTCCAAGCACATGGATATGGGAGCTCCACGGGAGCTGCTCCGAATGTGAGAACAGGAGCTCGTGGGCAGGAATGCCGCGAAGCCCTTGGGAGCATGACCTGCTTTCCCAATGGAAAACCACCTCTTTGCTGCCCTGGATCCCACAGGAGCTGCATTTCGGGGCTGCCGTGCTGGCTTCAGCGGAGGCTTTTGGGAATATTGCAGGGAGCTGATCCGGGGGGCCGGAAGGGGCCACACGCATCCGGCTCCGCTGCCGCCTCGTGACACCCCGGAGCCTGGAGCGCGTTGGATACTGGGCAGCCTCCGGTTCATTGGGATGGAAGACGGGGAGGAGAAACAGCCCCGAGAGCTGCAAACCCCGTGGGAAAACTCCCGTGGGGCTGTCGGGTCCCGGGTGCTGCATCCATGGATTCGCTTGCTGCAGGGTTATTCCCCAGCTGTGGAATTTTGGCCGTTCCCCTTCCCAGGGATGCGCGTAGGGAAATGCGGGTGACTGGGAGGGACGCGGCAGGGGACAGGGACAGGGCCATGGCGGGAGCCCGGCTGTATCCACCGGTCCCGCCGGGGCTTTGCGGACGGAGCCCCTGGGGGACAGCAGGGGCTGCAGCCGCCTCCTCGCTGGGATTTGCTTATACATGTTATATAAATACATATATTATGTATATACACACAAAATAAGTAAAATCTAGGGCTTTTTTTTCCTGTTTAAGATGGAAAGCAGCTGCCCGTGCAGTTAAACATCATGCTCAGATGACCCTTTTGCCATTGCAGGGCTTCCTAGAGGAAATTCATCTGGAAAATCACCGGAGGCTTTTCCAGGGAGCCCACGCAGGGATCTCACGTTTTTCCCTTCTGCTCTATGAGGCAGTTGAAAATATATATATATCTATATCTCCATGTGGGTATAGATATGTGTGATGAGCTAAGTGGGAAGAAACCCCAAAGAAAAGGAGCAACCTGAGAGCACCAGGGAGCAGAGGAAGGGAGGCGGGGGGAAGGAGGCCTTAATTACCATATTCAAATCTAATTAATTCCCCCTTTGCATAAAAAGGCCAGGCCGGGCGTGGGAGCGGCCTCGCAGATGGTGTCTGGGGCTCTCGGCACCGTCCTGGGGCCGCCGGCGCCGCCGGCGCTCGCAGCATCTGCCGGGCACCTGCCCGCGGCGCGCGGCCCCAGCGCGGCCGCAATTAATATTGCATCGGCCGGGGGGGCACCCGGCGCGGCGGGGGAGAGGGACGGGGCTGGGGAAACAGGGGGATGAGGAACAAAGCTCCGTGGAGCCAGGAAATAACGTGGGAAAAGGGGGGAATCCTCCCCGGGGTGGAGCGCGCCCTGGCTTACCCATGCGGGAGCGTCGCGGTGGCACCGGGGACACCGTCCTGTGCTCCCTGTCCCTGCGTGTGGCTCCGGCCCTGGCACTATCGGAGCGCGACGCTGCTGGCCGGAGCCTCTTCCTCCGCTCCGGGGCTTTCCCAGCTCCGCCGTAGGGAGCCGGATCTGCTCCGCGGGGCCGGCATCCCGGGAGCTGCTGCCCGGGCGCCGCGGCCAGAGGCTTCACCCTGCAAAAGACTGAGATGGAACCGGGATGAGGAGGGTGTCGAGCGCCGTCCGGCACCGGGGGAGCAGAGCGGGGCGCTGGCCAGGGCTGCTCCCGTGGGGCTGTTCTCCACAGGGGCTTCCTGCACAAGGCAGG
The DNA here is from genome assembly GCA_032275445.1 of Crypturellus soui. Taxonomy (NCBI): domain Eukaryota; kingdom Metazoa; phylum Chordata; class Aves; order Tinamiformes; family Tinamidae; genus Crypturellus; species Crypturellus soui. Next base: position 357,231 of record JAUBNY010000179.1, read on the forward strand.
GGAGCGCGGAGCGGGAATGAGGGTCCCTGTGGAGCAGGGAAGGGTCCTGCGGCCCTGGGCATCACTGCGGCCACGGAGGCACCGCGAGGACCGGGAATGCGGGGCGGACGCAACTCCACGGGGATGGCCCTTGGGGCAGGACCCCTGCAGGGGGGTTGGCACCCTTGGGAGAGAGATACCAGGGTGGGAATGTGGGCGGCCGCGGGATTCCAGCCACGCAGCAGCCTCCTCCCATGTCTTGGCCTTTAATATCCCCCCAAAATCCTGTTTTTTGGGGGGGATACAGCACAATTTGGGCCACGAGGACCGGCAGCGCCGGCAGCACCGTGTGCGCCCCATGTCCCCTGGGACCCTTTGCTCCCCACAGGAGCGGGTGTCTCGCTGCCACCCGCAGGCACGAGGGGACTGGGGGCTGTGGGGCACCACGTGGCCCCACGGCGGTGCCGGCGCTTCCCTATTGCTCATGGCCCATCCCTCATCCCTCCTTTCCGTCCCCACGGGATAACGGAGCCGCTTTGTCGCTCCCCTGCGGCACGGGGACCTCCTGGGGACGAGCGGCCGTTCCCGGTGCAGGCCCCACGCGGCGGCTCCCCGTGTCCCCGTGTCCCCATTTCGCCAGGTCCTCATGTCCCCCTGTTGCCAGGTCACTGCGTATCCGGGCCCCTGCGTCAGCGCGTCCCCACACACCCAGGTCCCTGTGTCACCCCGGAGTGACACCTGGGGGGAATCAGCCCGACGTGGCCGTGAGCAGCAGCGTTCACCAGAACGGGGATGTCACCCGGATGTCCCCGAGCGCCTGCAGCCCGAGCCAGCCCTGCCGCGGCCTGGGGGGAACCATCCCATCGGGAATCCCCTGGGAGCAGCGCGGGGGTGGCCGCCGCTGCCTTGGCGCCGGGAAGGGGCACAGGGAGCATCCCTGGCCCTGCTGCTCCTCCGGCCCCGGCCCTGATCCCAGATCGTGCCCCGCGGGCACCGGGATGCTCCAGGAGCTGCTCAGGCCTTTCCAAGGCTTTTCCAAGGATTCCCAGGCCACTTTGTCCTGGACGGCCCCTGCCAACCCTCGTCCCGCAGCCGCCCGCGGGGGTCCCAGCCCCTCCGCAGGCCCCGGGTTTTATTTTCGGCCCTTAGTGCCAAGTGGGGCGCGAGGCAGGTCCACGCGGGCGCCGGGGACCGTCCCCACCTGGCCCCGGCCGCGGGGTGATTACGGACTCGCAGCTGCCATACATTTTTAAATAAATGAATAATACATCGCGGGGCGATAAATAAATAACGGGCGCACATTTGAACTTCGCCTCTGAGCAAATCCTTTTAGTTCAAAAGGAGCGGGGCGCGCGGCGAGGCGCGGGCCATGCATTTTGCATGGGCGGCCACCGCGTCGGCACTGCAGAGGGAGAGGGGGACAAGGGGGGGACACAAGCGGTGGCGGGGGGGGACAAGGGACCCCCGATATCACCGGAGATGGCTCAGAGGTGGCAGCTGTGCCTGGAGGTGGTGGAGAATGGAGAGAATGAGGAAATGGGATGGAGTGGGATGCGATGGGATGCGATGGGGTGGGATGAGGGGAGCACCCAGGGCTGGCAGCAGCTTTGGAGGTGCCAGCTCGGAGACAGAGCGCCCGACACCCCCTTTTGCAGCCACCTGGCCCTGCTCCGGGGTCAGGGAGGAGGAGGATGGAGGATCCCACGCCAGGAGGCTCAGGGCAGCCGGGGGAGGAAAGCAAATGGCAAAGGAAGATGCCTGGAAAAGTCATTAACGGGGCCAGGGCGGCTGCCACGGCCCGGCTGCACGTGTGCCACCATGCACAGGTGATGCCACCATGCACAGGTGATGCCACCATGCACACGCACGTGCCACCGTGCACACAGGCACGTGCCACCGTGCACAGATGGGTGCCACCGTGCACAGGTGATGGCACCATGCACACACACACACACGTGCCACCGTGCGCACACGTGTGCCAGGGGCTGGTGCACGCCTGAGCACCCCTAGTTTATGAGGCTGTTCGCGGCGGCGGGGGCAGCCAGCTCACAGCCGTGAATCCGTCCCCATCGCACGTGTCCGCGCGCAGGGGGGGACACGGGGGCAGCACCC
>JAUBNY010000179.1:368270-383041 GCA_032275445.1 Crypturellus soui
GCCCCGGCGGGCGGCGGCGGCTGCGGGTCCCGGTGGTGCCGCTGCGCTGCGCCCGCCGCCCCGCGGCCCCGTCTCGTCGCCACGGGGGCACTGGGAGGCACGGGGGGCTCCTGGGGACCGGGGCCTGATGCCACCCGATATATCCCCCGGCTCCCGGTCCCGCTCCCGGCAGGAATGGGAGCAGCGGGCAGGTCTCGCAGCCCGGCACCGCATCCCGCTTCCTGCCCGCCGCAAACCACCCGCCTCAGAGAACCGGCCCCGGGCCTCTCTCGGGGATTTTGGGGGGAAGAGAAACGAAATCCCGCAAATACCTTGTGGTCCGGCCCGCGCGGCCCTGCGCAGCGCTCCGCAGCCGAGCTCACCTGGGGGACGAGAGAGAGAAACAGCTCCGTGACAGGCAGGGCCAAAGCGACGGCGACCGCGACGGCGACCGCGGCCGCTCGAACTTGGAGCAACTTTGGCCCTGACGGGTGGGCAGAGGCCGGGCAAGGGCTCCTGCCGCTTCCCGGCCTCCCGGGGCCGCTGCCTGCCCCGGGCGCCGGCTCCGCGGAGCCCTGCAGCAGAGCCGGGCCTCGGCCCTGGCGCGGGGACCGTGCGGGGACACGGCGGGGGGCAGCTCGGGCACAGGGGGCCCTATGGGCGTCTGTGCGCGCCCCGGGGTGGGAGGATGCGGGCGGCGCAGGGCCTGCAACCCGCGGAGCACCGGGCACCCCGCTCCGCCCGGCCCCGGGGCAGCGGCGACACGGGCCGGCCCCGGCCGCCCTCCCGCCGCCTCTCCCGGTCGCCCCGCGCCCGTCCCGTCCCCCCGCGCTCCGAGAACCGGAGCTACCGCGGCCGCGGAGCGAGCGGCAGCCGCCGCCTCCCCGGGCAGCGGAGCCGCGAGGGCGCCGGGGCTCCGCGGCTCTGATTTTCAACATAAAATAAAATAAAATTAGATTAATTTAAATTAGAGGTATTTATCTATGTTCCCTTTCTTTTTACTTTTTTTTCCTCTCCCCATTTTTTTTCGTTTTGATCCTAATGCCGTCGCCGAGAATTATTTACATTTTAAAACATAACAACTCGTTCCCGGCACATCGCGTCGCAGATCAATTGAATCGGTACCAGCGGCTCTAGGGCGCAGCGGGGCTACATCCCGACAAAAAGGGGGTTCAACCCGCAGCCAAATTTGCCCGAATTGCTGCCAGATTAAAAATATCGACGTATACTAAAACTAAAGATTTAATGGACGCTCGAATTTGTTTTATTTCTGCAGTTTCTGTCACCCGAAGATGTCGTAGCAACAAAGACCGAGAGGGTATTTGACGTTCGTATTTTTTTGGCCTGTTCCCCTGCAGAAATATTCTTCCTAAATCCTACAAATCCTGTGCAAGGACTGATCTCTTTAAAAGCAATAATATCCTGCCCAGGAAAGAGCTTTAAAAATGAAATCTGATTTTGTGTTTATCTGCCCGGCTTGTCGCTCCTGTGCGCGGCGGGGGCGGCACAGCCCTGCCCGCCGCGGGTGCCGAAGGGGTGGCTCAAACCAAGCCCCGAAACCAGCCCGAGCCCCGGGCCGAGCGCGTTCCTCGGCACGGCGGAAATTTCCCTGCTCGGTAAAACGGCGGCGCGGAGATTCCCGCCGCACTTGCCCGGGCAGTGAGCGCGAGAACTGCCCGCGGTACCTTTTTCCCCTTTTTATTTTTTAATTTTCTCGAGAAGTCGAAATCCACCCCTTTGGGAGGGGGGGAAATATCCTCGATTTGCGCGGCTCGAAATGCAGCATTTACGCGAGGAGCAGGGGGGCTAGAAAAGCCGCGCACGCAAAATAACGAACCGGCGACCCCCTCACCGCCGTGCAGCTCCGCATCCCTTCGCCCCCATCCTCCTAACCCTCCTCCTCCTAATAATGATAATAATAACAACAACAATAAATAGTAATAGAGATATCGGCAGAGCCCGGGCTCCGAGGGCGCTCGGAAGCCCCTTACCTCGAGCCGCGGCCCCGGGCAGGGCCGCCCGTGCGGGCAGGCGGGCTATAAACCCCGGTCGCTTTTGTAAGTTCGCCGGAGTTTCCCCCGGCTCTCCCCTTTTGTGTCCCATTGCCATCTAGAGGCCCTGATTAATTAATTTCACACTGTAGCCCCCGGAGAAAATTTTCCCACAAACAAGTGGCCGGGAAGACGTGTAGCCCCAAAGAAAAGGAGTCAACATCAAGTTCAACAGCATGCGGGCAGCGCATTTCCATGACAATCGCGTCTGAGCGAGCAGAAGTGCCCGCGGCGCGGGGGCCGCCGCCGCCCCCGCGCCCGCGCTTTCCCAGGCTCCCTAACAATCACACTCTGTTTGCCGCGCAGATGCCAACGTTTGGGCACGGAGGCTGCCTTATGATAACAGAAATAATGAGGGGGGCTCGGGGAGGACGGGGGGGTTGGAATGGGAGTCGCGGGGGGAAGCACTCGGGACGGGAGCGAGCGGGGAGGAAGGCGGGGAGGAGGGATGCGAAGTGGCCCGGGACACGCGGCGCCGCGCGGCCCCCGTCCTGACCTGTTGAGCCCCAGCGGAGCCGCCGGGCCCGTAGCGGAGCGGGCCGGGCCGATACAGCCCCCAGCCCGGCTCACCCGGCCCCGGGCGTTTAACACCCGCTCCCAGAGCGGGGACTCGCAGCGGGAAGGAGGATGCGGACGGGGGTGCGGGGAAGGCGCGCGGCCGGGAGACGCTCCGCACGAGTTGGGTGTCACCCCGCGCGGAGCGGGGGTGCCGGGCCGGGCGGCGGGCCCGGGGCGGCCGAGGCCCCGCGGGACGTGTCCTGCAGCCCAAGCAGCCGCGCTCCGCCGGGCATTGTCCCCACGGAGCCCGTGGCCATTGTTCGCGGCGCCGCGGGAGCCGGGGGGGGCGGCAGCTTCCGCGCCTCGCGCCCCTCCGTGCCCCTGTCCCGGCGCTCGCGCCAGGTTGCCCCAACCGCAGCGTTTAACGCGGAAAAAAAAATACAAATAAATAAAATAAAATATCCCGCTCCACCCCAAAGGCCCCGCGTAGGGGAGGCTCGGCGTCCCTCCTCGTGGAATTCCTCCAACTTGGGAGAACAGGCGCGGGGGGAGCGGGCCGGGCGGCCGGGGGAGCGGGCGGCTGCCGGTGCCCGCACAGCCCAGTCGCCCCGGCCAGCGGCTCCCGGTGCCCCGGGTGGGGAGTTCGCTGTGGGGCAGGGGAGAGGGGAGTGGGGGGCATTTACCTCCCTCCGCACATCCGCATCCTTAAGGACTTAGCGACAGCGAGCTCCGAGACCCGGGGCACCGGCCCCGGCCCGGCCCGGGGGCTGGGGCAAGCGGCACCGGAGACGGAACCGAGAGCGATCCAGGACGCGGGCGGCAGCGCGGGCTGCGGCTCCCGCAGGGCTGGGAGCAGCGGAGCCCGCGATCACGTTGCCTTTACGTGGGGTTAAATAGATACGGCGGCCCCGGGGCTGTAACGTGCGGTACCCTCGGCCCGGGGAACCGGGCAGCCCCGGACCCATGGGGCGCCGGTGCGGCCCAAACATCCATTTTGTCCCTTTTGGAAATGGAGATGGAAGAGAGGAGGGAGACAAGCGCCTTTTTTTTTTTTTTTTTTTTTTTTTTTCCTCCGCTTTCTCCATATTTTCCTACGTAAGACATGACGTCCTCACGTCGGGAGCGGGATAGGTTAGCCCTGCGCTTGTGCTAATACACGGGCTGCGGGGCGAGAGAGGCGGGGGCGACTCTGGCAGCAGAGCCTAAAATAACGGGGATTATATATATATTTATATATATGCACGCACACACACACACACACACATATATATATATGTACACACACACATATATATATATATATATATATATATACACACACACATTTAAAAAAATCCCGGTGAGCTCCACTGGGTGCAGCCCCGCAAGGGCAGCGGGAGCCTATCCGGATCCACGGGTCCTCGAGCAGTCAGGGCCCCCCCATCCCCTTTTACCCCCCCGTTTTGGGGCCGGATCCGGACCGGGGCCGCGGCGGGGGGTTCTCCTGCCTCCCTTTCCCGCCTCCCGCATCCCCCTCCCTGCGGCGGCCGCTGCGGGAGGAGGATGCGGGCGGCGCTGGGACCGGGCTCCGCACCGGGAGAACCGGGTCCCGGCGTGCTCGGGCCCACAGCGGCTCCGGGGCCCGGGCCAGATTTTTCCCTGGAAAATTCCAGTGGAAATTCAGCAAAAACTGGTTATTTTGCACTTAATAATATTAATAATACTAATATTAATAATAAACCGACCCAAAACTCTATGCGGAGTGTGACTCCTGCCTCCGGCGCACCGGGATTTTCACAGAGCTTTAAAAACTGCTGTCCATAAATCCGACAAGAGACAGAGCCGAGGAGGGGAGGCTGCTCCCCAAATCCATCCTGAGGACGTGGGGCTGGGAAATCCCTTTTGCAAAACGGCCCGGGGAGCGGTCCGGGCTCCGGAGCTTCCTTCCCGGTCTGACGGCCCCGAATCTGCCCCCCGGGCCCGGTGCTGCCGGGGGCTCCGCCGGGCTCTGCACCGGCCCCCTGTGAGTTTCTTCCTCAACGAATATTTCCCCCGGGGGACCCGGGACGGGCGGGTCGCGCTGTCCCCGTCCCCCGCCGCCCGCCCCGTCTCACGGCGGCTTCGCGGGGGCCGTCCCGGCGGCTGCCGCCTCCCCGCGGCTCCTCCGGGCTCCTCGCGCTCGGCGGCTCCTCCAGCCCCGGGCACCGAGCGCACCTCGGCCCGGTGCCCCCCGGCGCGGAAAGCGGCGCTTTGGGGCTTCCTGATAACGTTTTGATCAAAAATGCATTAAGAGACGCACCACGCAACGCCATGGATATTTTAGGGCTTTGCGAAACAACAAGGGGGGTGTTTGGGGCGGGAGGGGGTCCCGGAGCCACTGGGGTGGCACTGGCCCTGCCACCCTGACCAGCAAGGAGAAGGGCTGCGAGACGGGCTGTGTCACCCCCTTGTCCCCTGCCCCCTCGGGGCCACCCTCGGTCTCGCTGCCAGCCCTAATCCCCCCTAATCCGTGGCCAGCCCGAGGTTCATTTCCTCCTCGTTGGAAATCGTTAAACAGCTCCACAAAACCCCGAAGCTCGGACAGGCCCCAGCACCAGGAAGGAGCCGGTCTGTCCCACTGCGTCACGGCTGGGCCATCCAGAGCCACCCCAGCCCTGGGACACCCTGTCCCATCCTGGTGTCCCCCAGCAGTGTCACAACCCCTGGGGCCGGGAGCAGCAACCCAAAGCAGCCTTCTCCAGCGCGCATCCATGTGGGATTCCACACGGACGCAGAGCAGGGATGGTGACGCCAAAGGACACCCGTCCCCATTGTCCCAGCACAGGGATGTCCTGTTTGTGTCACCACGGAGCAAACGCCATCCCCAGGGCTCTCCTCGCCCTCGGAGCGCCTGCTGCCGGCTCCGAGCCGCAGCGTTGCCATAGCAAATCTCAGTCCTCCCAACAACACGAGGAGCAGAGCCTGATTAGCATATATTCAAATGAACCGTGCACTAATGCAAACCATAAATCACGCAGTCACTGCTCCTCAATCAGTGCCTCTGCCCCCAACCCCCGCGCTTTGCCGGGGTGTCCCTGCTCCTAGAACCCCCTTCCCAGATGGATAAACATCCTAAGGCGGCCTAGGGACCTCCCAGCGGCAAAATAGCCCCGGGTGTGGGACCCCCTTCCCGCTGCCCAGGGAGAACCTGGGCCACGGCCACCTGAGCCCTCCCTGTGTCCCCAGGCTTTGGGGTGACCTGATTCCCCCCTCCAAGCACCCAGAGCAGCCCCTGCATGGGATCCCAGCCGGGTTGGCACCCAGCAATGGGGCTGTCCCTAACCCAGCTGGTAGCTCCAGCCCACTCCAGCCTCCATGGATCCTGCACAGACTCTTCCCGGCATTTTCCGCCTTCCCACATTTCCCTCTGCTGCGCGGGAGCTCCTGGAAGCTGCAGGGGCAGCTCCGCTTGGGCTCCCCAAATCCGAGGGGCTCTGGAGACAGCACAGGAACCCCACAAATACTGCAAACCCGGTCCCCTCCTCACCTACCTGCTGCCAGCACAGCCCAGGGAGTACAAAAAATAAATAATAAGAAAAATAAAAAAACAGCCCCAGTAAGGAGTTGAGCAGGGCGCAGCACCCCGTTAACCCCGTGCTGCCCCTGGGCAGCTGATTTTAAGGGGAGAGCTCCCTGCTCTGCAGTTTCCAGCTCCACTCGGGCAGTAGCTGCAAAGCCGAGACCCTGCCAGGGGCTTTGGGGGGCTCGCAGGGAGCCTGGGGGACACTGCGGGGACACGGCGAGAGGGGCCAGCACAGCCCTGCAAGCAGCTCGCAGCCCAAGCCCGGACACTCGCGGTTCTTTATTGCTGAGAAGGTAATAAATAGAAAAACAGTCCCTGGGCGGGCGGCTGTGGGGCGGCAGCATCCTCGTGGCTGTCCCCGCAGCAGGGCCAGGCCGGCTGCCGCGCGGAGCCCGAGCGCTCAGTCCTGCTGCCACCGCGTGGCCCGTCCCAGCCATTCCCACACGCCGGGAATGCCGGGGACGCAAGGGGTCCTGGTGCCACTGCAGTGTGACGGGGACCCGGGGGTGGCCGTGGTGGGGGGCTGCTCCCCCGCGTATGTACACGCAGCTGGGCGTCCCGGCGGCCCCGCTATCTCGGCCACGCGTCCGCGGGCGGCGGGCGGCGCGCGGGGCCCGGCGGCCGCTGCTCCTCCGCCAGCGGCCGGGACAGGCCCAGCGGGTAGGGGTAGCCCTTGGCGTAGTCGTCCCGCGGCTGCGGGTCCCCGGGGCCGCGGGGAGCGTCGCTCAGGGACGACAGGGAGCCCAGGGCGGGTCCCACGGGGCAGCCGAGCCCCGGGGAGACCCGCTCCGACTTGACGCTGACGCCGTGGTGCTGCGGGGGGCTGCCGGCGGGCGGCTCGTCGGCCGGGACCATCCTGCTGCTGATCCTGGGGACAGAGGGCTGTTGGGGCCACCCCATGTGGCATCCAGCACGGAGGAGCACCGGGCGGGGACGAGACGCGGGATCTTGTGCCGCTGCTCCAGCCGCGCAGGGCTGAGACCCGCCAACCTCACCTCATGCCCCAGCTCCGGCCGCCTCCCGACCTGCTCTAGGCCGGCAGCCGGGATCCCGGGGGGATGCAGCATTCCCGGCCCAGCCAGCACCCGCTTCCCAGGCGGCCTCCCACCCACACGCCTGGCACGGCTGCTGGGAGCCGGGGGTGGGGACAGGAGGGGCCGCGTCCCCGTGGGACAATCCCGGTTTTAAATAGTCCCCGTCTGGGATGCGGCGGGCGGGAGGGTTCCCAGGGGCAGCAGGTCCCACCCTGCGGGAGGCCGTGTCCCTCCGGAGCATCCCGGTGGGGCAGGAAGCGGGATGGGGGGCAGGAAGCGGGAGGGTTCCCAGGGGCAGCGGGATGGCCCGTGGGGCCGCGCGATGGGGCCGTGTCCCTCCGGAGCATCCCGGTGGGGCAGGAAGCCGCGCGATGGGGCCGCGTTCCCACTGCTCCTTACCCCAGCGCCGCCAGGTCCCGCGGGGGCTGCCAGGCGGCGGCGGTGCCGGCGGGCAGGAAGCCGGGGGGGCCGTCGCCAGCGCCGTAGTCTGCACCGGGGGAGCCGGGGTGAGCGGCGGCGGGGCCGGGGGGCGCCGCGCGCGGGGGCCGCTCTTACCTGCGGGCGCGGAGCCCAGGAAGGGGAAGGCGGCGAGGCCGGGGGCGGCGGCGCCCGGGGCCAGCACGGGGCTCAGGGTCTGCAGGCCGGGGTAGAGCGGGCGCTGCGGGGACAGGGGGGATCAGGCTGCGTGTCCCTCCCAGGAGGGTGCCTGGCCACATCCCCTCCTGAGGGCACTGATTTGGTGGGAAACCCTCGCAGGGGGTGGCCCTGCGCCGCGGGTGCCGCTCACCGCCGCGCCGGCACCGCTCCTGCCGCCCTGGGCTTCGCCGCGGTGCCCGTCGGCCCCCAGGTACAGCGGCGGGGGCGTCTTGGTGGCCAGGGCTCGGCCGAGGTGGCCCGCAGAGAACAGGGGGTAGCCCAGACCTGCAGGGAGAGAGGGAAGGGGAGGATGCAGGGGCTGCCCCGCTCCGCGGCGCCTGCAAAACCCACATCCTGCACCGGGGCCCGCGATGCACCTGGGCCACTGCTGCCCTTCCCGGATCCCGCGGCCATTCCGGGAAGCCTGGGGCTATTGCGGCCACTGGTTGCAGCATGCAGGGCTGCAGACCTCCTGCATGCATGCATGCACGGCAGCAAACCGGCACGGGAGCATCGCGGTGCAACCACCAGTGGCCCAGCCACCCCCGTGCCCCGTCCCACAGCCTCAGGGGGTTTCCACTGGCCAAGTCCCTGTCACTTTTTCCGGCCGCGCCGAGGTGGCCGTGGCTGGCACCGTCCTGGAGCCCGGCCGCGCTGCGGGGGGCTGCGGGCGCCCAGCCCCGCGGCTGCTCGGGGGCCACCTGGGCGCGCGGCGGCCGCGGTGACTCAGCACCGCGCGGGAAGCAGCTGGGGGGCGGCCGCGGCGCTGCAGCTGCCGCCGCCGCCGCTACCTGCGTCAGCCACGTGCCAGTCCCGGCCGGCAAGTCCCGCGGAGGAGCCGCCGGAGCAGCTTTGCATGCGGCGGCCGGGAAAGCCCCGCGGGACGCGGCGCGGCCGGGCGCGTGAGGCCGGGAAGGCGCCGGGTTCTACCCAGAGCAGCGGCTCCCCGCGACCTGCAACCCCCCCAGCCTCCCGGAACCGGGGGGAAACCGAGACCCAGGATCGACACGGGATCGACACGGGATTGACAAAGGATTGACACAGGATCGAGTCCTACCTGGCGGTGCTGGCGAGCGTCCCGGCGGCTGCCCGGGCTTCGGCACGGCCGGCTTGAAGGCGGGCGGGCGGCCCTGGCCCGGCGGGCAGCCCAGGGCGCCGTCGCCGTCGGGTGCCGGGGGGCTGCCGTAGGCCGCGTCGTGGCCGGGCGGCAGCGCCGGGGGCTGCGGAGCGAAGCGTCAGGCTGGAGGACGCGGCGCCGCGCGCATCCCTGTCCCCCGGCCACTCACGCAGAAGCGGGGCCGCGCCACCGTGAGGTCCATGCCCTCGTCCGCCCGCCGCGGCTTCTCCGCGCCCTCGTCCAGCTCCAGCTCCTGGTTCTCCAGCCCTTTGCGCTTCAGCGTCTGTGGGCGGCGGGAGTGTGAGCCGGCGGCGGCCGCGCGTCCCGCCGGAGCCCCGCGGCGCCCGGGTACCTCGAGGATGTCGGAGTTGGTGCGGCTCTCGTGCGGCTCGCTGTACTCCGTGTACTTGAGCAGCACGCGGTCCATGTCGGTGCTGGCGTACTGGAAGAGGCGGTTGGTGCTGTTGAAGATGATGAGGGCGATCTCGCAGTCGCACAGCACGCTCAGCTCGTACGCCTTCTTCATGAGCCCGAACTTGCGCTTCGTGAAGGTCACCTGCAGCGCGGGGCAGGGGGACGCGGCGCTGCCCCGGGGCCCACGGAGCAGCCGCCCTCGCCCCATAACCAGGAGCAGCCACCGGGCACCCGAACACCCAGGGGTGCTGCGAGACCCAACACCCATAGACCCTGCAATGACCCAGACACCCAGGGGTGCTGCAAGACCCACAGACCCTGTAAGACCCAACACCCATAGACCCTGCAATGACCCAGCACCCATGGGTGCTGCAAGACCCAACACTCATGGACCCTGTAAGACCCAACACCCATGGACCCTGCAATGACCCGAACACCTATGGGTGCCGCAAAACCCAACATTCATGGACCCTGCAATGACCCAAACACTCAGGGGTGCTGAAAGACCCAACACTCATGGACTCTGCACAACCCAACACCCATGGGTGCTGCAAAACCCAACGCCCGTGGACGCTGCAATCACCCATCCACGGTGTTGCAAGATGCAGCACCCATGGGTGATGCAAGAGCCGCTCTGCTTTCCTTTCCCCCGGCCCTGGCAGCACCACCAGCCTCTCGCTGGCCTCCCATCCCCGCGGAGCCCCCGTCCCTCCGGAGTGGCTCCCACCTGCCGGTTCCGCTGATCCAGGATCCGGCTGATCTGGATCTTTTTCCGGCCCATTTCGTCCCCCTACGGCGGCCGCGGCGGCTGGAGGGAAGCGGAGGGAGCCGGGGCCGGCCTGGCCTGAGCCTCTGGACGGCGGCACCCGGGGCCAGAAATAAGCTTTGCTGAAAAATAAGATTTCGGAGGAAGTTTCGCTTTCAGTGGCATTTCCTGGATTTTGGGCACAGGTTGCCCAGAAAGCAACAATTAAAAAAGAAAAAAAAGAAAAAAGGAAGATTGGAAAATTCAGCTGGTGGAGGAAAAAAGATCCGCCCTGCTCCAGCTCCACTCGGCCAGGGCCATCCTGGCCCTGCTGGCCCCGTCCCCCTGCCCCACGGCCGCCCCACGGCCGCCCCAGCCCCGTGCCCACCTCCGAGCCCCGCGCGGCGCCGTCCCCGGTTATTTTTGCCGTGGGGCTGCTGGGCGGGCGGTGGTTATAAGGAGGGCGGGTGCGTGCCGGGGGGGGCTCTCCGTAGGCCCCGGGGGGCGTTTGGGGTTGCAGGGTATTTTTTTTTTATGCTTTAAAAAAATTTTTTTTTGGTATCACGGCTAGACTAAATTTGACCTCCGGCGTTCGCTGCTCAGGAAGTGGCTCTATGAGAAGCGAGTAAAGCGAAACCACCCACCTCCCCGTGCCACGCGAGCCGGGGCCGCGACGGGCGAGGGGACGCGGGCCCTGTCCCCAACCCCTCCTGTCCCCAACCCGTCCTGTCCCCAACCCCTCCTGTCCCCATCCCCTCCTGTCCCCAGCGCCCCTGTCCCGCTGTCACCCCCGCACTGGGCACGGAGCCTGTGGGGCTCCATGGGCCTCCGGCTCCATCCCAGCCCCGGCCCCAGTTCCGGAGGGCTGTGCCAGCCGCGAGGGCCTTGGGGACAGATCCAGCCCCTGGGATGTCCCCAATGAGACTCCAGCGGCCTCAGGACCTCCAGGACCCTCAGAGACGCCCTGTGTCGGGGTCGGTGTCACCATGGGCTCCCATCCCTGCGTGTCCCCACGGGGGCCGCATTTACCGCCGTGCCCCTCTGCTATATTTAGCTGCTCAAAACTAATTTTGATTTATGGAAGGAAATTGTGCCGCAGTTCCCACGGCCCTGCTGCCACCCCACGTCCCCACGCACGGCGCGGGCCACGGAAAGCACCAGCCATTCCCGGGGGACAACCGGAGGTTTTCCTAACCCTTCCCACCGGCTGCGCAGAGCTGGGGCTACGTGCGGGCAGGTGCCCTGGGATCGGGCTTTGCCTCCCTGTGGAATCGCGCTCAGGATGTGCAAAAGTGATGTTTTCCCGGAGGGCTCCATCTTGGGGGCCGGTTTGGCGCGTGGGGCCGGTGCCGGGGGCCGGTGCCGCCCGCTGCCCGCGCGCCGCTCGCCGCCCCGGCGCAGCACGCGCCTCCCGGGGCTATTTTTAAAGGCTCAGAAACCTCAGGCGGGAGGGGAGCGCGTGGGGCCGGGGCCGGGCGGCTCCGCTCCCACGAACGGGGCACGAAACGCTGCCCGGGGCCGCGGTCGCTGCAGCTGCACACGGAGGGCTGCCGCGTGCAGCCCCAGTGCAGGTTCTGGGTTCACATTCCCAGGTTCCTGCTCTCATTCCCGGCTCCGGAGCTCTGTATCACACCCACGGGCTCCGGCGGGCGGCTCGGGGTACGCGGAGCCCCCGCGTGCTGCCGGCTCCGCAGCGGCTCCTGCAACGTGCGGGGCCGTTTCGTCAGCTGCCTCCCCGAGCAGCTCGTTAGGGCCGCGCGCGGCTCCCCCGGGGCGGCAGCCGGGGACACGGGGCCGCGGAGCAGCCCGACCGCCTGCACCGAGTTTGCGGGGGCTCAAGCGCTGCCGTGCGGGGGGCGTCGCGGGACGTGGCTGCGTCGCTGCGGGTTCCCTGGGTATTGCGGGAAGCCGGAGGGGTCCCTGGGTTTTAATCTCTTTCCCGCACAACCAGCATCCCCGCCGCAGGCAACGGGCAGCGCCAGCAGCACCGGGCCCATCACGGCACAACACACAAGTGCAGCAAAATCCGCGCTGGGACGAGCGGCTCCTCTCCGTGCCCGGCCAGGAGAGGAGCTGGCGTTTCCCCCCCGCGGTGTTGGAGGCGGGAGAAGCTCGTGGAGACGCTGGCTGGGCCGCGCCGGCGCTGCGGGCTCTGCCGCTCCTCCCACGCACAGGTATCTTTAGCCCCGCGCGCTGCTCCTTCGCACGCAGCGGCCGCGCACGGGACCCAGCAGCCCCCGAGTCCAGGCGCTGCCCGGATCTGAAGCCTTTAGGGGCTGTTCGTATCCCAGCAGCGCATCCCAGCTCCCTACCGCAGCTCCTCGTTTGCTCTCCTCGTTGAGAGACCCAGGAGCAGCGTGTTTGCGGGCACTAAATTCACGCTGCAAGAGGCCACGAGAGCAGCGCTGGTGGCTGCAGCACACGCAGCACCTGGGCCGGGTCCCACATCCCAACCCACATCCCAGGGAAGGCAGTTCCCTCCTTCCTGCTTGTATCTGGGGGGAAAAGAGGAAGGAAAAGGCCGATTTTCCCGGATCCAGCTGGGCATGGGGGATGGCGCAGGGCAGGATTGGTTTCATCGTCCCCATCTCCACGTGCTCGCGGCTAAAACGCCAAGAACAGACATTGCCCTCACCACGGCTGGGTCTGGCCTCCCTGCAGCTCACTGCCCCCCAGCTCCACTCCCCAGCGGGGCATTTGGGGTGAAACAGAGGAGGAAAAGTCCATTTTCCCCAAGCACCTATGATTTTGCTGCAAATCTGAAACCAGCCATGCAAGAAGCTCGGGGTAGAGACCGGGGCGGGGAGGAGAGCGGCCGGCGAGCGCCTGCGCAGCCGAAGCCCCAGCCCCGGCGGGCCCCGGCGCTGCCCGGCGCTGGGCGGAGGCGTCTCGGTTCCGAAATGACTGTGCGGCCGGTCCCGTCCCTGCGGAGCGGGCAGCTCTGCCCCCCTTCCCGTCCATGTCCCAGAGTTTCGGGGGCCTGAGCGGGACCCCGGTGCTCCTGGTGCTCCTGGAGCCGACTGTGGATCCAGCGGATCCGGGTGCACGTTGGCTGCCAGCCGTCTCACCCCAGCCGGCTGCCCATGGGCCCATCGGTGTGGAGTTTGGGCTGCAGGTTGAACCCCCCTCCAGGTTGTTCCTTGTTCCCAAGAGCACCACGATGAAGAGCAGGGAAATGCAAGGATCTTAAATACAGTCGTTTCCACCCCTCTTTCCGGGTGCAACTCGTGCCCGAGTGCAATCGAGCAGCTCCGCGTCGCTGCGGTTCTCAGCCTTGTGCATCCCCCGGCCTGTCCCCGTGCCGCCCTTGACGCTCATCCCGGGCTTGGAGCAGCGGTCCCGGCTCTCCTGGCCCTGGGAACGGCTCCCAGCCCTGCTGCTCCGCAGGACACGGGGAGCTCCATGAGGAGCGTGGCTTTCCGCACCCCGAGCTGGAGCCCCGACGCAGGTCCCTGCCCGCCCAGAGCGCGCAGAGCTCACCTGCCTCTGAACCGAATCCACCACCCGCAAAACCGGAGCCGGCAGCTCGGGGGAACGTTCCCTCATTAAAGGAGTGAAGCTCTGGGGACGGGGACGGCTGGGGACAGGGGCTGCGGCTCGAGGAGACCCGCCTGCGCTGGGACAATTTGGAAACCTCCCGTGCCAGGAAGGGTGAGCACGGATGGGCCAAACCCGCCTCGGGCGCAGCGGGTATCGAGCTGCAGTTCTGCTGTGCTGGGAGCTCCAGGGAAGGGCGAGAGCCCAGCAGAACCAGCGGGAATTCGGCACCAGGCCCTGCAGAACCCCGCGGTGCCGCAGGGATGTCCTGGGGCCGGGACCTGCCCTCCCGCCAGCACCGTCCCTGGCCAGCAGCCCTGCTGCCCCGTGCCTCCGTACCCCCGATGTCGGGGGACAGACGGGGCTCCGGCCTCGCCGTGGTGCGGCCCGGAGCGGGCGATGCCGGGGCCCGGCCTCGCGCCCGCTGCCAGCCTTCGCTTTTGGGTTGAACTCATGCGTTCCTCTTTGTGCAGACGCGGGTAAAAATAACCGCCCCGAGCACAGCGCAAACCACAGGCTTTTTATAGCGCTCCCTGCCTAGACGGCGGGCGAGGGACGGGGCGAGGGACGGGGCGAGGGACGGGGGCTCCTCTGGGCCCGGGAGACACAGGGCGCCGGCACCCGCACAACCGGGCCGCACCACGGCTGCCCTGGCCAGGGTGCCCCGAAGGGGCGGCAGTGGTGGCCGCAGTGGGGCAGCGGGTGGGGGGCTCCGTGGGGCTGGTGGCTCCCGGATCCCGCTGGTACCGGTACCCCATAGAAGACCGCAATATCCCACTGGTACCGGCGCGGGACAAACTGCCGACGCACGGGCTGGTCCCGCCGGCCCGGCCCGGTTCCCGTTCCCGTTCCCGAGGTTGGGGTGGCTCTGCGCCCCAGTGCGCCCGGAGCCCCCCGGTGCAAGCGGGACCCCCTTCCCGTCGGGAACACACCTGGGCACGGGCTCTTCCTCCCCGGCAGGTCCCGCTGGCCGCGGTGTCCGGCGCTGCCGCGGGCCGGCCCAGCCCCGGTCCGGCCCCGGTCGGTCGGGTCCGAGTTCGGGTCCCGGTCCCGGTCCGGTCCTGGTCCCGGCAGCCGCCGCCGCCTCCCCTGCCCCAGCCGCGCCGGCAACATTTGCATAACCCCTCCCACCCGGGGCATAGATTTGCATAAAGCTACCGGGCTAGCTCGCTATTGGCCGCCGCCGCAGGCTGCTTTGCATAGCCCCGCCCCTCGCGGG
>JAUBNY010000179.1:411035-421922 GCA_032275445.1 Crypturellus soui
CCCATCCGCGCGCCGCGCGCCAAGTGCGGCGGCCAGGCCCCCGGCGTCCGCACGCTCTACCAGTTCCCCAACCGCACCGGCTTCCCCGCGGCCACCGCCAGGTTCGACGCCTACTGCTACCGAGGTACGCGGAGGGGACGGGGACGTGTCACCGCGGAGCGGCGCTGGGGCCACCCCTTGCTGCCTTGCAATGGGGGGTGACCGCTGTGCCCCACATGCCCCCGGTGCCACCATCCTGCTCTTGCTGCAGCCTCGGAGGAGGTGACACGCCGGGGACACGAGGACGCGGTGGCGGAGGAGCATGAGGACCCGGGCACCTCGGGGGAGGCCCCCCAGGCTGCCACCGTGTCCGTCCTGGCCTGGCCCCGTGAGGACGAGTCGCTCAACGTGGTGGAGCGGGGCCCGGCCAGGAGCCCCCCGCCACCGCAGCCACCCGACCTGTCCCTGTCCCTGTCCCCATCCCCGTCCCCCTCCCTGCTGAGCTCCGGTGCTGTGGCCGCAGCCACCGCTGCCCCGAAGCAGAGCAGCGCGCCTGGTCTCAACGGGCGCCACTTCCAGCTGCAGCCCCAGGAGCCCATGGGGACTGTCCCCCCGCTCCCCACGCCAGCCCCGGGGACTGCGGGCAACGCCGTGGAGGTGCCAGGTGTCCCCCGCACACAGAGCCCCCCCAGCGCCCGGCCGCTGTCCAACGAGCTGCAGGAGCCGGGTGAGGAGCAGGGGGAGGCTGCGGCGATGCCCTGGTCCCGCACCGAGCCCGGCCCGACCGCCCGCGCCGTCTCTTGCAGAGCCCACGGCACCCGGACGCCAGGGCCCCGCCACCATGGCCACCCCGTCCCTGCAGCCACCCGTCCCCAGGGACGTCCCGCGCTGGAGCCCCCGGGTGGCACCGCAGGACCCTGGGGCACCTGCATCATCCGCGACCCCTCTGACATTGCTGTCCCCAACGCCGCCCCCATTGCCATCCCCAACGCCATCCACATCTGCATCTGGTGCCCGCGGAGATGCCCCGCGGCCACCTGCCACCGAGGACTTCTCTGGGGACACCCTCAGCAGGGAGGCCGGGGGCTCGGTGCCGCCGTCAGCCCTGCTGCTGGCCGAGACCCTGGCGCCGCTGCCGTCCCCGCTGCCCCGTGTCACCGTCACCGGCTCGCTGGAGCGACAGAGGAAAGCGGTGCCCGTCCTGCACCCGCCCGTCCCCTCCGCTGCCCCACAGGCTCCCGGCGGGCAGAGCCCCACGGGGGCCGAGCCGGGGCGCTCCGGCGAGGGGGACGCTGCAGCCCCCAGCGTCCCCCCTGTGCGGGACGTCCCCTCACTGACGTCGCCCCACCAGGACTCGCACCAGGACGGTGTGGCTGGCGGCCCCCCAGCTGGCAGCTCTGCCACCCCGCTGGCCACCGACCGCAGCGTCCTCGAGCCCACGGCCACGCTGGCGTCTGGACCCATGGTGCCCCCCACCAGCCCCAGAGCCATCTCTGAGGATGCTCCCGTCGCCGAGGATGCTCCTGGTACCAAGGATGCTCCCAGCACCATGGATGCTCCCGTCGCCGAGGATGCTCCTGGTTCCAAGGATGCTCCCAGCACCATGGATGCTCCCGTCACCGAGGATGCTCCTGGTTCTAAGGATGCTCCCAGCACCACGAGTGCTCCCGTCGCTGAGGATGTCCATAGTACCAAGGACACTCCTGGTGCCGAGGATGCTCCTAGCACTGAGGATGCTCCTGGTACCGAGGATGCTCCTGGCACGGAGGATGCTCCCACTGAAGGGGCAAAGCAGGACGAGCCCCCCGCGCTCCCCAGCTCTGTCGCTGCCCTCCCGGCCACGACACCCGGTGCCCCCAGGCCTGGGCTGCAGCGCGTGGGGCCGAGCACGGAGCCGCTGCCCACGGCGCCACGGGGCTCCCCGCTCCTGGAGGGCGGCAGCGGCAGCGCCGAGGAGCCCGAGGAGCCGGAGCTGACGGCCTGGACAGGCGGGAGCAACAGCAGCCTGGCCGGTGAGTGCGACTGTCCCTGCACCGGGACTGGGACCGGGACAGGGACTGGGACAGAGTTTGGGATGGGGACCAGGATGGGCACGTGCCCGCTCGCACACCGCTATCCTACCCGTTGCCCCCCAGCAGAGCTTTAGAGGCCTCAGTGCTTTATCCAACCCACCCTGGCTCCCAGGGGCACTTCTCCCCACGCATCCCGGGTTTCTCCAAGCGAGTCGGGCTCTTAAAGCAGGCTGGAGACCCCTCCTCTGAAATATTTAATGCTTGTGGCTGCTAATAATGATAGCGAGCAAAGCCCCGGCAGCGTTTAGCACGCAGAGCACCGGGGCAGGAGGCGATGGGCACCTGCGGGTTCCGTGCGCGGTGCGAGCGCGCGGTGCCGTCCTGCCTTGCAGCGGAGCCGTGCGCCAACAACCCGTGCCTGCACGGCGGGACGAGCCGCGCCGCCGGCGCCGTCTGCAGCTGCAGCTGCGCCCCGGGCTTCACCGGCGAGAACTGCGAGATCGGTGAGGCCGCCGGCCGCCGCGGCGCCGCACCGCGCTGCCCGCGCGCCCGCCCGAGCTGCAGCCCCCACCTGTGCCCGCAGACATCGACGACTGCCTGTCGAGCCCCTGCCGCAACGGCGGCACCTGCATCGACGAGGTCGACGCCTTCGTGTGCCTCTGCCTGCCCAGCTACGGCGGCAGCCGCTGCGAGAGAGGTGGGCGCCGCAGTGGGGGCGCGCGCGGGCCGGGGACGCAGGACCCCCCCGGCACGCGGCCATCGTCCCCGTCCGGCCCCGCAGACACGGAGGGCTGCGAGCACAACTGGCACAAGTTCCAGGGCCACTGTTACCGCTACTTCGCCCACCGGCGCTCCTGGGAGGACGCGGAGCGCGACTGCCGCCGCCGCGCGGGTCACCTCGCCAGCATCCACTCGCGCGAGGAGCACGCCTTCATCAACGGTACGCGGGGCCCTGCCGGCAGCTCCAGAGCCAGAGAAAGTCCCCGCTCGAGAGCGGAGGTTTCCCTCGAGCCGCCAAGCTGCAACGTGGCCCTGTTTCGCTCCCTTTGCGCACGCACTTTGCAACAGCCCCGTGGTCCCTCTTGCAGGGAGCACGGCAGGATTTGGCCCCTTGCTCTGGTGCTGTGCGTGATGCTGCACAGCCTGGAGCCCTCCTCCTTGTTTCCCTGCAGGCTTTGGGCATGAAAACACCTGGATTGGCCTCAACGACCGGATCGTGGAGCAGGACTTCCAGTGGACGGACAACACGGTGCTGGTGAGGCCGCGGGGCCGGGGCAGACGGGGGCCGTGCGGGTCGCCGGGCGCTCACCCTCCGCCGCCGCCCCCAGCAATACGAGAACTGGCGGGAGAACCAGCCCGATAACTTCTTTGCGGGCGGCGAGGACTGCGTGGTGCTCGTGTCCCACGAGATCGGCAAGTGGAACGACGTGCCCTGCAACTACAACCTGCCCTACATCTGCAAGAAAGGCACAGGTACCGCCCGCGCGCACCCCCGGCGTCCCACTGCGGTGCCATCCCCATCCTCCGTCCCCGGGATCCTGCTGGGCGCCATCCTGCAGCTCCAACCCCATCCCTGCATACTGTCCCTTGATCCCTGCATTCCGGGCACCATCCCCTGCCCCAGCATCCCTCCCCTGGTGCCATCCCTGTCCTGCCATCCGGCATCCCTCCCTGCGCTCCCTGGCCGCATCCTCGTCCTCGGGAAACCTCTCTCCTCACCACCCTCTGCCAAGGGAAACTCAAGCCACTTCCCTTCATCTCTGTTATTTTTCCCCCCACAGCTTAATTCTTCCCTCTCCGTTTTAATTTGCTTAATTTGGCACCATTAAAACTATTAAGTTCTCATCCCTTATCTTGAAAGTTATATTAACCTCCAGCTGTTCGCGCCGAGCCGGCGGAGGCGCCTCCCGCTCCCGCCAGCGCTGTGTAATGATGTATTTGTCCCGATAACGCCATTAATTAAGCACGTAAATCCCGGGCAAACACCTTGGCGCGCGGCAGCCGGAGGAGCGTCGTTCCGGGTGGGATTCGGGGGCCGCGGGCGCGCTGAGCGGTGCCGCGTCCCCAGTGCTGTGCGGGCCCCCGCCGGAGGTGGCCCACGCGTTCCCGGTGGGCAAGAGGAGGGAGAGCTACAGCGTCCACGCGAGCGTGCGCTACCAGTGCAAGGAAGGGTTCGCCCAGCGCCACGTGCCCACCATCAAGTGCCACAGCAACGGCAAGTGGGACCGGCCCAAAATCCTCTGCACAAAACGTGAGCGGGGGCTGCATGGCGGGATGGAGTGGGATGGGGTGGGTGGGATGGGATATGCTGGAGCAGGGTGGATGGGATGGGATGGGATGGATTGCATTGAGATGGGATGGGATGGATAGAATGGGGTGGGTTGGGATGGATGAGATGGGATGAGATGGGATATGTTGGTACAGGGTGGATAGGATGGGGCAGGTTGGGGTGGGATAGACTGGTATGGTGTGGATGGGATGGAATGGATTGCATTGGGATGGGTGGGATGGGATATGTTGGTACAGGGTGGATGGGTGGGATGGATTGCGTTGGGCTGGGATGGGGTGGGTTGCGATGGGGTGGATGGGATGGGATGGATTGCACTGGAATGGGATGGATGGGATGGGGTGAGTTGAGATGGTATGGGTGGGATAGGATATGTTAGTGCAGGGTGGATGAGATGCAATGGATTGCATTGGGATGGGATGGATTGCATTGGGATGGGATAGACTGGTATGGGGTGGATGGAGTGGGATGAGATAGGATAGACTGATATGGGATGGGATGGGATGGGATGGGATGGGATGGGATGGGATGGGATGGGATGGGATGGGATGGGATGGGATGAGTTGGGTTGGAATTGAATGGATGGGATAGGACGGAATGAAGGGCTTGGCATGGCATGGCATGAGTTGCGGTCGGATGGGATGGGAGAGATAGGATGGAATGGGTTGGGATGGTTGGAATGGGATAGAATGGACTAGAATGAGGGAGCTTGGGATGTGTTGGAATGGAATGGAGGGATGGGACGTGTTGGAACAGGGTAGAAAGGGCGGGGATGGGATGGATGGATGGGATGGATGGACGGGATGGATGGGATGGATGGGATGGATGGGATGGATGGGCGGACGGACAGGCTGGGCGCCGTGGGGCCCCTCACCCTGCCGCGCGCCCCCCCTTGCCTCCGTTAGCCAGGCGGTCCCACCGCGCCCGGCGCCACCGGCGCCACCGGCACAGCCACCCGCACCACCAGCACCACCAGCACGAGCCGCGCAAGGAGCGCCGGAAACGGCGCCGGCGCCCGCGCCTCGACGGCATGCGCGAGGGCCACTACTTCTAGCGGCCGCCAAGCACAAGGGCCCCGCGCGCGGGGACCCCCGGCCCCACCGCCCTCTTTTATAGCCCCCTCCTTGGCTTTAGCTCCTAGGATGCTGCCCGGCCCCGTAGGGAATAGGAGCGGGAGGGGGCGGCTGCGCCCCTGGCCCCCCCTGCATGCCCCATGCTCAGCCCATGGCCCCCCCAGCCCCACAGAGCCTCTATGGGACTGGGGCGGGCGCTGGGACCCCCCGGCGCCCCAATCCCCCTCCTCGTGCCACACTGGCGGCCGCCAAGGACGGCTCCAGGTTTTTAATGCCCCCCCTTCCCGCCCGTCCCGGCTCCTCGTGCATCCGGTCCCTTCCCTCCCTGCGCTCCCGCTGCTTCCCAGCGCCTTTCCCAGAGCCGGGCCGCAGCCGGAGCCGCCGGGGGGCCCGGCCGTGGGGGGCTCCTTCCCCCCGTCGTCGTCGGCCGCCCCTCGGCCTTGGCGTGTGTGTGTGGCGCTTCCCCCGCTGTCTGCGACGTGACCGCCGTGTCCCCTGCCCCTTTCTGACTGCCTTTCTGTACTGCTGGACATTTTAATAAATTTTTTTAACAGTTTTCGTGAGATTTTTACTTTTTTTCCCCCGAGGCGCCGGTCCCCCAAAGCTGCCAAAGCTTTATTGCCTCTGGAGCAGCTCGTGGAGCCGCTGCGGCTGCGCGAAGCCGAGCCGGGAGCGCGGGGCACGCGGGGCCCCCCGGTGCCCCCGTTGCTTTTTGCACATGCAACGCGCGGGTTTGCAGAGCGGCGAGCGGGGCCGGGGCGCGGGGTCCTGCGCGCTCTGTGCAAGCAGCACCGTCATCTTTCTCCCCGGATCACTCGTCTTCCTCCTCAGATCACTCATCTTCCTCCTTGGATTGCTCATCTTCCTTCCCGGATCGCTCGTCTTCCTCCCCGGATCGCTCATCTTCCTCCCTGGTTCGCTCGTCTTCCTCCCCAGATCGCTCATCTTCCTCCCTGGTCCGCTCGTCTTCCTCCCTGGATTGCTCATCTTCCTCCCTGGATCGCTCGTCTTTCTCCCCACATCACTCATCTTCCTCCCCGGATTGCTCATCTTCCTCCCTGGATCGCTCATCTTCCTCCCTGGATCGCTCATCTTCCTCCCCACATCACTCGTCTTCCTCCCTGGATCGCTCATCTTCCTCCCCGGATCGCTGCGTCGGGGGGTGCAAGCGCAGCCGGGACCTGCAAGCTCCAAGCAGCAGCGCGGTGGGGGGCTGCCCCCCAGGCGAGAGCGCAAAGGGGGTCCCGTCTGCAGCGGGACGAGGAGGGCAGAGGCAGCAGCTCCGAGCCGGCTCCGCAGGGGCTATCGGAGCCCCATCCCGCTCCATGCCCATCCCCAGCCGGTCCCGCAGCCCGGCGCGCAGAGGGGACGCGCGGGACGGCCGTCCCGGGGCCGCCTCACACGTGGTTGGGGTGTCCCTGGCTGGTGTCCTTGGCCGGGGCGTCCCCGGCCGCCTTCTTGAAGCAGTAGACGCCGAAGAGCTTGTACTTCTTGTCGGGGAAGCCGAGGTTGCGCACGCCGGGCTCGCGGCCGCCGCAGCGCGCGCGCGGGTTCACGATGGGGTAGCGGATGCTGCCGTCCTCGAGCCAGCCGGCCTCGCAGCGGTCCAGCAGCTGCAGCTTCCAGGCCGCGTAGAGCTGCCCCACCTTGGCCACGGCGGCGCCGCTGTCCCGGCACGCCTGCGCCGCCTCCGCGAAGCTCAGCTTGCGGAACGTCTTCAGGAAGAACACCTTGCCTGCGGGAACCGGAACGTCAGCGCCCGCGGTGGGAACGGCACCGCCCCGCGCCCGGCGGGATCCTCGGGATTGCCCCGCTCCCGATGGGATCCCCAGCATCATCCCGCTCCTGATGGGATCCCCAGCACCGCCCCACTCCCAACAGGATCCCCGTGATCGCCCTGCTCCCAACGGGATCCCCAGCACTCCCCCACTCCCAACAGGATCCCCGTGATCACCCTGCTCCTTATAGGATCCCCAGCACCACCCCGTTCCTGATGGAATCCCCGGGATCACCCCGCTGGTGGCGTGATCCTCAGGATCGCCCTGTTCCCAGTGGGATCCCCAGCACCATCCCTCTCCCAGTGGGATCTCTGGCATCACCCAGCTCCTGACAGGACCCCCAACACCACCCCACTCCCAACGGGATCTTCGGCATCGCCCCGCTCTTGGCAGGATCCCCAGCATCGTATTCGTCCTGGCGGGTTCACTGGAACCACCCCGCTCCCAACAGGATCTCCAGGATCGCCCCACTCCCAGCAGGATCCCCGGCACCACCCCGCTCCCAATGGGATCCCCGGGATCGCCCCACTCCCAACAAGATCCCCAGCACCGCTCCATTCCCAGCAGCATCCCCAGCACCGTCCTGCTTCTGGCAGGATCCCCAGACCATCCTGCTCCCGATGGGATCTACAGCACCATCCCACTCCTGACAGGATCCCTGGGATCACCTCACTGCTGACGGGATCCCTGGCATCGGCCGGTTCCCATGGACCCACCATGATGTCCAGCATCATCCCACTCCCGTGGAGCAGCCCCGATCCCCAGCATCAACTGGTTCCTGCCGGGGTCTCCAGCATCATCCAGCCCCCACAGGGATCCCCGGCACCGTCCCCCTCCTGCTGGGATCCCCAGCATCCCCCTGCTCCTTCAGGGATCCCCAGGATCGCCCGGATCCCGTGGAGCCACCGAGATCCCCAGCATCACACAGCTCCCACGGGGATCCCTGGCACTGCCCAGATCCCATGGAGCTGCCAAATTCCCCAGTATCATCCCGCTCCCACGGAGCCACCCTGATCCGTGGCATCATCCCGCTTGCACGGAACAGCTGAGATCCCCGGCATTATCCGGCTCCCACGGAGCCGCAAGCGCCGCGTGGCCCCGTTCCCGCAGCACCGTCCACCTGGTTGCAGGGGACCAGGAACCCACAGGGGACCAGGACCCCCCTGGGGACCAGGAACCCCCCGGGGACCTGTCACCAGGCAAAGGGGCCGGAGCTGGGAGCCCCGTCGGCTGCAGCGCACGGGGCTCCCAGGAAGCGCCGCCTCGTCGGGCAGATTGATGGGGGCTGCGCGACGGCGCCGGCTCCCGCGCGCTATTTATCCTGCCCGTCACCATTAAACAAACACGCTGGGAGCCCCCGCGCCGCCCTGCCAGCGCCGGGAATTTACACAGCAGGAGAAGCTCCCGGCTCCCATCTGTCCTACCGACCCCGGCCTCATCCATCACCCGCGCCGGTCGCTGCTGCTGCTCCCCTGCGCGGGGCCGCGAGGGGACGCAAAGGCTCTGTGCGGCCTCGGCTTCCCCTTCCCCTCGGAGCTGCCCCGGGCCGTTACCGTCGAGGTTGGAGGTGAAGCAGAAGGCGTCGTAGTGCTCGCTGTCCTTGTGCCGGTAGCCGTAGCTGCGCACGCCCACGGGGGTGTCCTTGCGGCCGCAGTGCTCGCGCGGGCGCGCAATGGGGTACTGCACGGAGCCGTCCTGCAGCCAGCCCGCGTTGCACCAGTCGAGGCCCTCGAGCCAGGCCTGGTGCAGCTGGTCGTGCGAGGCCAGGATGCCGTCCTGCTCCTGGCACGCGCGCTGCGCCTCGTGGAAGTTGAGCGTGTAGCGGCCCAGGCGCGGGTGGTAGGGGAAGATGACGCCTGCGAGCGGCCGCGGTGGCATTAGGGGACTGTGAGCGTCCCCCCGGCCGCGAGGGTCCGATGCTGCTCCGCACCAGAGAGGCTGTGGCTCTGTCAGCTCCCCTGTCCCTTCAGGATGGAGGGGACGGTGCTCTGCAGCCCCCCTCCCAAAGGGGCAGTGGGACCCTCCCCTAAAGGGCTGCGGGGGCTGCCCTCGGTGCGGGGCTGGCAGCTGAGCCCGCTGCTCCCAGGCTCGCGCAATAGTGGGGATTTTGCTTCCCGGGGCCAGGAATGCCGGGATGCAGCTCAGAGCGGCACGGCCACCACGTGCGTCCCCCTCCCAGTGCTTCCCAAGGCCTCACCGCTGTCTATCCTGGCCGTTTATCAGCTGCTGGCACAAAAACCCGGAGCAGCAATAAAAGCTGATCACGGAGGTGATAAAACCCGATGCACGGCAGGATAAACGACCGGCAAAGTGGGAGTAAGGCTGAATCCGCACACGGGGACCCCACAGGCCCTACCTTCGAGGTCCAGCTTGACGGTGCCGGTGTCGTCCTCGAGCTCGTCGGTGACCTCGCACTCGTAGCGGCCATAGTCTTGCAGGGTGACGTTGCGGATGATGAGCGAGGCGTCGCCGAAGCCGTCCTCCTGCAGCGCCGTGCGCCCGCGGTAGCTGCCGAACGCCCGGCGCGCCTTGCCCAGCGCCACGAACACGTCCTCGAAGGCCATGGGCTCCGTCACCTTGGTCCACTTGAGGCGGATCTCGTCGGCCGCGTGCGCCGCCACGTCGTAGTGGTAGCGGCAGGGCAGGATGATGGTGCCGCCGCGGTGCGTCACCACCTTGCCCGGCGCCGTCTGCACCACCACGGCGCCGCTGTCGTCCTCTGCAAGGGACGCCGGGCTCAGGGACCCGTCTCCATCCCGCCGCTTCCCTCCCGGAGGCCGGCGCCTCGGGGGACGCGGCGGCCCTGCAAGCCCCGCGGCGGCCGGGCGCCGTCCCCGCGCTGTGTCCCCACTCACCCAGGACGTGCACCACCTTCTTGCGGGCGCTGGGCAGCGCGGCGGCGCAGAGCAGCCCGGCGAGGACGAGCAGCGCGGCCGGGCCGCCGGCCCGCGGCCACTGCCCCCCGCGGCGCATCTGCAGGGGGAAGCGCAGGCTGAGCCGGAGGCCCTGGAGCGGAGGGCGGCTCGAGGCCACATCCCTGCCCGGACACTGCCAGGGGTCTGGATCCCGGGACCCGCTCAGCGCCGCATCCCGACAATTCCTCGGGAGCAAGGGGGACCGAGGGAACCAATGGAATCCGCTGACTCCAGCAGCATTTCGGGGGTTACCAGCCCTTGGCGGGGGTGACACCCGCTCGGGGTCCCCGGGGCCGCCCCGCGCCCCCAGCCGGGCCCGGCGCTGAACTCTGCTTCACCCGCTCGGTTACAGGCGGGATCAATATTTCATGGCCCGAGCGCCGCGCAGGATCTCGTTAGTTATTTATGGCCGCGCGGGCGCAGCTGTAACCGAACTGATGGCGCTGGAGGGGCTGCGGCGCCGGCTCCGCCGCGGGGCCGAGAGCTGCTGCCGGGCGCACCGAGTCCTCCGGGCGGCCCCGGGTCCGGGTCTGGGACCCCAGGGGAAGCGGCCGGCCCAGGGGCAGGGGGTCGGGGACAGGGTGCCCCGGGCAGCACCTGCCTGGGGGGCAGGAGACAGGGCTGTCCCCTTCTGACGTCCTGGCACCTGCCTGCGGGTCAGGGGACAGGGGTGACCCCGCCAGAGAGTCCCGGTGCCAGGTTGGGAAGACGGGGGACAGGCCACCCCGCTGGGGGGGTCCCAGTGCCCGGTTAGGGGACGTGGCGTGTGGGCCGCCCCCGGTGCTGGTGCAGAGTCGTGGGAGCCGAGGGGACAGTGTCCGGGGGGAGGGTGGCGGGTGGCAG
>JAUBNY010000179.1:427765-445529 GCA_032275445.1 Crypturellus soui
GGCACCGCGGGCAGCCCCAGCCCGCGCCCGCCGCTGGGCCCGGAGCCGCCGCCGTCCGCAGCCGCCGCCGCCGTCACCGCGGACTTCGGCCCCGCGCGGGGCAAACGGGCAGGGCAAAGCGCTGCGGGCAGATAAGGCGCGGGGAGCTGCTATGGGGGAGAGAGAAAGCAGGCAGGAGCCGAGCGCGGGGTTTTATTCCTCACTAATTCATTGTGGGAAGAGCCAGCAGGACACAGCGCTTCCGATCCGCAGGAAAAGGGAGGCTGGTGAAAGGCACCGCTTCATCCAGGCCTGAAATAGCGACGGGGAGCGGTCGGGGAGCCCGGGGCCACCCTGTGCTCCCAGCTCAACGCCCACCCCGCGGCGGGGCAGGGGGAGACCCGGGCCCGCGGAGCCGCAGCGGAGCCCGCCCGGCGCCGTCAAACCCTCCCCGGCGCCCGCGGCTCCGCGCTGCTCCCTGCCCCGCAGAGCCAGAGTCCGCGGGCGGCAGCAGCCGCCCTGCACTTTGCCCAGGGCTCCGGCCTCGCTCTTCCCCCCGGGAAGCCCCTTTGTCTCGACCAGAACCGGGATGGGACACGATGGGTCCGACCTTTCCACGTGGGAAGGGGCAGGGCTCCTCCTGGCCTCGGGCGTTGCTGCCATGGGGCAGTTGTGGCACTCTGGGCCCCACCGCATCCTCCCTGCTGGAAGGGGGACAAGGATGCTCGTGCTCCATCGTCCTCCCATCCGTGCAGCCAGGAACCTGGGGTTTACTCTTTGATCCAAAATAGCCCAAATTCAGTGACATTTGGGGCACGCCGCAGGAGCCAGTGGGATACATGCAGCTTGTGAAGGCTCCGGAGCTGCTTTGTAGAGGATGAAGGAGAGCCTGGAGCAGGCAGCTCGCCGAGCTGCTGCAGAGCCGGGCAGCGACCGCACTCGCACCACGGGGTGGTTTAGAGCAGGATCCCAAGGAAGAGCGAGCAGAGCAAAGCGCAGAGCGAGGAGCAGGACCCGCACGCTGTGCGAGCAGAAGGGCTCCCGAGGAGCTGGGGCTGCAGCACCTCCCTGTGCTGGCCGGAGGGGCCGGGCTCCCCCTCTGCACTCTGCTTTCCTCAAAATGACCCCTCCTCAACTTACTGTTTGGAATCTTTATTGAAAGCCAAGCCATTTACTCTATGTTGTTAAGAAAAGTTCACAAAAAGAGAAACGCTTGTCAAGGAGCAAGATTTTGGGACATGGACAGCAGGAACACACCTGTAAAAAACAACACGCACACACACACACAAAAGAAAAATTTTCTTTCTCCAAGACAATGGTAAGGAAAGAGAACTAGAGCAGTCATCCGGCCTCTGAAAGCCTACAGCAAGATCACTTTTTCCAGTGATTCAGTGATAAAAAAAAAAAAAAAAAGAATAAATGAGTTTTATTTACAGACTGGACGAAGAAAATTTATAGTGGCTGAGGTGTTTAATACGACAACATAGTCCAAACTGCCTTGACTAAGCTGTGTCCGAAGGCTCGGCTTGCACCACCCAAAGCCCTGGGAAGGGTCAGCAAGTCTCCCATTCTGCGGGGAGTGGTGGGCGAAGTTGGTGTTCAAGGACACAAGAGGGAGAAGCTGAACGAGCTTCCCCTGCGCCCCTCCGTCCTCGCAGCCCAGCTCCACGCGCCCGTCCCTGCTGCGGCTCCCACAACCAGGCACTGGTGTCCAACAACAGCTGCAGGCCACAGCGGAGACCTCTGACTTCACGTGAGCATCAGAACCCAGTTCTTCAAGGAAAAAAGACCCAACAGGAGCCCCCACAGCCAGGCTGGGGACAGTGCCTTGTTCTACTTGCAATAAAACTCAAAGGGGGGGCAGCTCAAGCCGCGTGCCTCAAAGATGGATCTGCCCCTGCGCAAGAAAACACAACAACAAAAAAAAAAAAAAATGCGTTCCTTGATAAGTAACATGGCACTGAGCTAGAAAGAAACGGAGTCCCTGAACTATCCCTACAGGTATCTTTGGTGCTACCCCTCCACTCGGCAGGCACCGAGTAAAACTCTCTGCTGTCACCCGCTCTCCTCTGAGCACCAAGCAGGCCCCGTTGCAGCACGGTGGTCAGGACACTCAAGTGCGCAGCGAGCGGGCTCCGGGCCCCTCTTCCAGGTGACACATGGTACTGTGACTTCAGTAAGTTTTACAGTATTAGTAAATAAGGGAATAATAATGCAATTTCATAACATTTCACAGTAAAATCACAATTGTTTTGGAAATACGCTGCCTCAAACGCTCCGTCAGTAGTAAGGTCGTCGTGGATTGTTCTGTTGGGGGAATAACAAGAGAAAATTAATCAAAATTGCTGTCTTCACAGAACAACAAGCATTTCAGCATAATAACTATTTGAGAGCACTACCAAAGTGCAACATTTTGACAGTGAAACCTGAGCTTTCCAAACAAAAATTGCAAATGTAGCTTTCTAGGCCTGGCATACTGAATATGGCTATCGCAAACTTACGATCCTTTCGCAATCAGAAAATGATTATTCCAAATAAACCATGCTAGGACTCAAGGGCATTCAATACAAAAAGAGAATTCAAATGGCTGAGTATCAGAAACACTCCCCGCCCTTGTGAGATACGCATGGGGGTCTCAGGGGATTTTGCCCGCTTTAGGGATCCCGTACCAGCGGATTTGGTCGGAAGCGGTAGGCCAGCATCATTCTCTTCCGGAATGCCTCATACTCATCATCCTCCTTGGTGAGCTCGGCCGGCCGATCAATGCCAAAGCCGGCTCCATCCACGGCAGTGGTTCCCCTGGTTGAAGGAATGAAGTCACCTCAGCAAACAAATGTGACGACTCAATGTCCCGTTG
Organism: Crypturellus soui; assembly: GCA_032275445.1. NCBI lineage: Eukaryota > Metazoa > Chordata > Aves > Tinamiformes > Tinamidae > Crypturellus > Crypturellus soui. Next base: position 430,602 of record JAUBNY010000179.1, read on the forward strand.
ACCAGAAATACTTGCTGCCTCCCGCACTGGGAGCTCAAAACAACAACGAGGGGCCTGGGGACCATCATCACACCAGGAGAGACAGCCAGGAGTGAGTGCTTATTGCAGGTGCCACCTTTCTACCTTCCCCTTCCAAAGCAGCGACACTGGCTATCGTTAGATGAAGTAGTAATGTCAATATCTGTTTGCTTAACCTCTAGCTGCGGGACAGGAGCACAGCCCGGCTCCGAGCGGTGGGGCTGGCCGCTGGCAACCGGCCGTGCTGATTTGTGTCTCACTGATTGGGAGCAGCCAGCACGCTGAAGAACGTGCCTCCTCTCATGCCTTCCCTCCGGAGCACGAGGGAAAAACGAGAGCAGAACCAGTACTCTCGTCTCAGACTGGAAGGGAGCAACAAACCTGATTCTTTTGGAGAGTAGGTGGAGCGAACAAACAAGCAAAAAAAAAAGAGAAATGATTTTTCTCCTTTGCTGAAAAGATTCTATATTCTGCTCAAGTGATGAATTGCAGTCACATTCATTGCAGTTCTTTCCAAAGAGCATCAATTTTTGGCGTAAGAGGAAAGGGAAAGATCAATAGTGGAAGAACTCTGCTTACTTGCTGACTGGATTTTTAATCCCTTGTCCATCTGAGCCAAGTCCCTCGCCTTCCTTCCAGCCCATCTTCATCAGCATTTGATAACCTATGTTTTCCACAGTCAGTTTGAATTCTTTATATTCGGAATAATCTGGCTCACGGCCTTCCTGCACAGAGACAAAAGGTACTGCTGGTTAATTTGGATACATACGTATCCATGGATTTCTTGGGTCAGAGAAGGGGGAAAACAAACAACTGCAGCTACTGGAGGTGCCTGGATGGTTCTGGCAGAGTTAGTAACTAGCAGGATTTCTTAGGGTTCATTTCTGCAGCACCATAGAGAAGAAAATAGGTAAGTGATAAAGTGCTGCACAGCCACACAAGCCTTACAACACAACCTGCAAGAAGCAGGGGATGCTGCCATGAGATTAAGTCGAGAAATATTCAGCTCCTGAATTTAAAGTTGCTCAAGCTTCAGATATAGCTCTTATTTAAACCAGGATCTCCAGGGAACCTCGGACCCCATGCTGGTTACAAGAAAACATCATCAGGGATGCCAGCATCAAGAAATTCTACTGTTTAGGAAGAGTTGGCGGGTATGAAGAGCTTTGCATAAGCTTTTTGTAGGCTTTATACTTTACTGCAATTGTCTGGATAAAAATTCAAATTTTTCTTGCTTGGCAGCAACAACCACTTATCCTAAACGACAACAGCAGACACATGGCAGGTAGTCTGAGAGGTTTGTCTGTAATTTCAGCTAACCCCCCCAAATCCTGTCCCAATAGTCTATTCTCTAATTTGCTACTGCTGTTTTTCTGCAAAGAGCAGAAAAACAACCCTCTCCTTCCTACAGGAGAGGTAACAGCTCCCACCGTCAGGACTCGCAGCAGTCCTCCAAGCTCCAAGGTGACTGACTACTGCGGAAGGGCTGAAGATGCACGAGGTCTTTCCCTCATTGCTACTGGACCAGTCTGAAGCGCTGCCACTGTGCCCTGAGAAATCTCTGCTATTTCACCTTTAATGCCTTGAACGTCTCCATGAATTTCTCCAGCTCATCAGGGGGAAGAAAGTCTCCGATGAAATGTTTCCCTCTGCCCATCTGGGTCAGCTGCTCAGCCCACTCTGCACAAGACACAGAGCAGAGAAAACAGCAATACTGCAGCATTCCCCAAGGTGAAAATTCAGTGAGCTCTGTGAGGGTAAAGCCTCACGGGGATGGAGGGATCTTTGCAAGCCAGGAACCCAAGGCACAGACGAAGGGAAAGACCCCATAGCTCCCACGGTGACAGTGGGATCTCAGGTGCCTCCCTCTGGAGGCCTTTGCCCAAGAGCAGGGTTTGCCCGGCAGCCCTGCACACACCTCGTGTCTTGTCCATCTCCATGCGGCGCAGCTGGTGCTCCCACGTGCCCAGCTCGTTGTCCACCTCCTCATCGCTGTCATAGCCGTGCTGGTGCTGCTGAATCGCCTTCTCCCACATCATCTGCATCTCCTGCATGGCTTGCTTGTGTTTCATGATCATGTCGTACATCTGCTGCATCTAAGGGAAGAGGAGCAGCAGCCCACGGAGGTTACAGGCAGCAGGCTCTGCCGCAGAGGCCTGTGGAGCTCTCTGGTCTGCAGCTGCCCTTGTGTTCTGCTCCTTCCACCAAAGCCTGCGCGTGTCCACCTGCCTCCTCCCCACTTCTAAAGCAGCTGCAGATGCGACACCTTCCAGATTCTCGGTTTTAGTTTGGTAGGACAGCAATTGGCTGGGTTAATGCACATCCCCCAAAGCCCCGTGAGATATTTCTGCTGACTGCAGCATCACACGATTCTTAGGCATTCAGCACAAATCCTAGAGATTTATTTGTGGGGCTGTTGGGAAAACGTCTTTCCCATCTCCACCTCTGTTTTCCCACCTAGCTCAGCCATGCTGCACTGCAATGTGTTAGTACAAGAAAAAACTTGGAAATCCCTTGGGGACTTTACCTCCTGCTGCTCCTTCAGCTGCTTCTTCTGGGCATCAGAGAGTTCCGTCACACCCACTAGACCAACCGGCTTCCCTTTTTCATAGCCAAGACCCTTGAGGTCCTGAACTGAAATAAGAACATGTTAAAAGATTTTCAAATATCCGAGGCAGCTGTTGACACCAGAGGCAAGATCCCCCCAGGAAGCTTCCCACTCATTTCACAGCTCCAGCATTTAGTCATTTAACTGAAAAAGAGCAACCTGGTAGAATCCAGGGAGTCACAGAGGCAGGAAGGCCACCAGGGTTCCCCGTCCCTGCCAGCAAGCTCCGATCGCCCCTCATTCCGGCCCAAGGCTCCTCTGTGTGCTGTTAGTGGACTCGCAACTTGTGTCTTTCGAGGTCAGGCTGCATCATTCGTGCTTTAAAAATCATTTCTGCTCTCATCTTAATTCTCCTCAGCAGGCTTCCTTACAGACCCCAGTCATTGCAAAGAGCGACACTTAATTATTCAGAATCGAGTCAGGAGCTTATCTGGGCCTGTCAGCGTATTGCCCAATCTCTGCACGTAAGCGTGTGCTGATTACTACATAAACAGCAACTTCATTCAAAATGAAAAGCAAATGACCACATTAAAGCCATGCACATTATGCCTCTTTGGAAGTTACCATTCCCCAAGGAGATTTTAATTTCTAGTCTACAGGCTCAAGAATAACATTGCCAGGGATGTTGGCCCCCACTTTCAAAGCGGGAGAGCTTTAAGTCTCAGCTTGAGAATCCCCTCATGCATCTTGCATTTTCTGCAAGGACCCATCTGGAAGCTCCTTCTTTGGAGGAATTTTGCTGCTGTATCAGATAAGGCCTGAAATTAGATATTAAGATTATCTGAGCAGAGAACCCGCTGGTTTGAAATGATGGCACTTTACCTTCTGGGGTCAGTGTTAAAACCCCAAAACTGCTTATTTTTAACTAGTACCTCGTGGGGAAAAAAAAAAAAAAAAAAAGTAATGGAAACATTGCTGGAGCTAGAAATAGAGATGTGCAATGAAGGATGCCTTGCAAACCCATTTCATACATATCCAGCGGGATGCCAGGTCCCCTCATAGGAACCTCAGCATGAGCATCCCTATAGTTAAATATTTAAGGCATTAAGACACACACGCACTTGAAAGTGCACTGCATTTTTCAATATAAAGAAAGGGATTTCTTCCTAATGACTGCAAAAGCCTCCGTTTGAATGTAAGTCCAGACTACAGCTAAATGATCCTTCATTAATTATTCATCCTCTATTAATTCTGAAGCCCAATAATAACAGGATCACTGTCCACAACACCAAACATCTCCACAGAATGCTAATGATGCCCCAGGGGTTGTCCTCTCCCTTCGCCCTGCTCTCCCTCTGGGCAGCTGATCTGAACATTCCTCCCTTCTGCTTTCCAACATGCTTTTGGCCACGCGTGTTGTGCTTGGAGAGCAGCATTCCCGACACGCGCCAGCCTCCCGAGGAGAGCACCACAGAGCACATCGCCCTCGCGCACCCGGCGGAGCCTCCGCGCGTTCGCTCAGCGGGAGCAGGTATGGGAAACACTGCAAAGGGAGGGGAAAGGCGTTATGTCAGGCCTGGCGCCAGGAAACCCACTCTCAGCTCCCTAGAAATACAGCAAATAGAAAAATTAATCTACCCATTATTGGTAAAAAGCCTCATTTCTGCCTCCTCAGGGAGAAGGGAGATCTGGAGATGGTTTTAATGAATATGCTAGAGCTACTCCATGTAAAACTGGCAGCAAACCTCACCCCAAGAAGAGGAGCGGGGCACTCGAGCCCCAGCTGCACCTCCTTCCTCCGGGCAGGGAGAGCCTTCCTCGAACGCACCGGGAAGGCTCTGCCCTTCGCAGAGGGCACCGGCTCTTTGGCTTCGTTCGGGATTGCATAAACGCTCCGGCGAGGAGCCAGGCACGGCTCGAGAGGCCCCGCTACCTGGTGGCGTGCCAGCACATACAACAACCTTAAAGGAGAACGCGAAGGATGTGGCAGCATCTTCTACATCCCAGGAATTCAGCCCACTGCACTGAACTCCATGGGGCTCGGCCGACTAGAACGGTACCTGCAGGGGCCACAGCAGTGCTGGAACGGCCACCGGAGAGGGTAGCTCTGGGGGTACAGGGCAGCCCCGCCAAACGGACAACACAGCCAGGAAAAGCTGGCAGAAAGAGCAAAGCTCCATCCCAGGGCACATCTGAACTTCCAAAAGTCTATTTACAAATAAGACGAGTCGAGGTATTTACATAAAAATGGATAAGATTTAAGTTCATAACAACAGAGTAGCAGCAGGCAAACACAAGGTAAAATAGATTTGCTTCTCAGCCCCTTGTACAGCAGGTTTGGGAAAAAGAGCTGCTGTTTTGCAATACATATTTTTTCTTGAACGACATCAGCTTTGCTTACAGGGTTAATGGTGCAGTCTATCTGCAGCATTGGCAAAAGACTATCTGAAGGTTTATCCTTTACCCACATTCCCAGAGAAGAGCTTCTTATAACAGAAGTGAATGTCCTTTGAGGACAACAGGAGAAATTGCAGAACATAAGAGTCTGAATTTTATTTTTTTTTGCTTTATGGTCTGAAGATCATATTCAGTCAAAGCAAATCAGACCCAGTCCAACCCAGTATTAGGTTTCAGAATATTTTAACCATTTCTCTAAATTTTCCATTAACTCAGAACTCACTAATCACAATATCCCTGTTCATGTTTAAAGGGCTGCACTTTCTCCTTTCATGATACTGATTTCTTACTACAGATAGACAGAAAAAAAAAAAACAAAAAAAAACCAGTCCTCCACTAAATCCAAAACAATCAATAACAACACGGAGCTAAGACTTGGATATTTAGGAGGGAAAGCACAGTGTGTAACTAACCTTCCACAAGACTAGCAGTGTAATTTGGTATTCTGTTTACCTGTCAGGGTAAAAATCTTAATTCTAGAAAGGGATTAGTTGATCTGAACCAATAAAGGAAACCTTCTCTCCGCAGAGTATTAACAGCGCATTAATGACTGATTTGATATCCCTGGCAAATTGTTTGCTGTCCTCTTCTTCTACTTGACACAAAGCCCCGTAGAAAGTGAGCATGAGCACAGCTAGCACATCCCTAATTAATGGAGGCTAAAAGGAAGAAAGAAAAAAATAAAACTCTAAATACACAAAACAAGGGAGATGTTTGCATCCAATTTCTGGTTTACCAGAAGCAGCAGTTCAGGGTCAAACGAATGGGGTCTCCAGTTTGGCATCACCTTGTACAGACAAGTGAGATGCATGGAGAAGACTTCTCTCCAGGGCTGCAATCAGCAAATAGAGCTTCAAAACTGCGCTCAAACTTCCCTTCATCTACATTTGAAGCGCTGCATGAGGAGACAGAGGCCTTCCCTCCTGCCCTCTGCAGCGATCAGACACCACAGCATACACAGACAACCCTACATCTTATCCAAGCTTAACAAAGACATTGATATTTGAGCAATTATCTCCTCCAAAACCCAGAGCTAAAAACCCACCGCCTCGGAGCAAGGAATCCTACAGGCCGACTACATCCTGAGAATTATCCGTGTTCTCACCCTGCAGCTCAGAAAATTATATCTTCCTTTACATTATTCGCTCCACTTCGTCCGTCTGCAATTGCTTTTTGAAAGAAGTCCTGACTGAGACAGTATTTATTACTTTTCCTGTGACTCCAGCCTCATACCATTAATTCTCTCAGTTTGCCAACACCCATGACCTTATCTTGTGCCTTTTCTTTCTCCCTTTCACATCCTTTCCCCATACCACACTAATTGGGCAAAGGAATCAAATATGCCCTCTGAAATGTCTGCACTTACCTGTTACCAAAACTGAGTCATCCAAGACATGCATCTCTGTCTGTCTAATTACCCATCTGCACATGCACTGATGGGCCACAGGAGTTCAGCCTTAACTAGAAATACCTGGAACGGAAGATTTATCTTCTAATGCTCAATCTAAGTTGCACCTCCTGGGTGACCTTGGCAGGAGAAGCAATAGGGGCATCAGCTTCAATGCTGGCGAGTACTGTGAACCCTGACAATAACCAAATGAACTGAAACGGGGGCAAGTTTGAGCTGAAGTTAGACTTGTGTCTCCCAGCAGCTGTGGAAACAGCTATTCCTATTTAGCCTTCTGCTCAGTGAAAATAAGACAGAAACACTGCCCAGGGGTTTTAATCTGCCATTGAGAATAAGCACAGTCAGCCTTCGATATTTGTTTTCCGACAGTCTCTCTTTCTGAAGTGAAATAGTCCTAAATAGCATACGGGCTGAGGCTGGAATGAGCTCCAGTCCAGATAGCTGTAGAGCGATAAGATCCAGTCCCTGGTGTCAGCAAGATAAAGTGGTTTATGGGGTTTCCACCCAGAGAGACTCAGCTGCTAGACCAGGCTTAAAGATAGGGGACTGGTGACAGAGGAGATGAGAAGAGACAGGTCGGGTTTCCTGCTAGCACAGCCAGCTGGGCCGAGGCAGAACACACTGCCAAAGCAAAGGAGCTGATCGAGGCAATACAGAGACCCACTAACCTGAGAGTGGGGACGGAGAATCCAGCTGCTGCACAAGCTGTGGGAGAGGCAGCTCGACCTTGTCTTCCTCCGGCCCCCACCTGCTCTTCCTCTTCTTTTTCGTAGTGCCGGCGGCAGTGGCTGTTGCAGTAGCAGTGGCCGTAGCTGCTGCTGTTGTTGCTGTTGCTGCTGCTGTTGTAGTAGGGGCTGTTGTAGCTGTCTGATTAGATGGAGTCAAAGATGACAACGGTGAGGGCAAAGGCAAGGGCAAAGGTGAGGGCGAGGACGCTAAGCACGACGGTGACGGTGATGGTGACGCCTCTGGAATGTTCTTCCTTTTGAGACTGGGTTCTGGGTACGAGGGGGCGCACACGGAGCTGGCTTTGGCCTTACGGAATTCCTCCAGTTTCTGTCGGTAATACTTGTACCCTTTGCTGTTTGGCTCATATAAAAACCTAATAAAAAGAAAAAGAAAAAGGTTTTGTATACAGGTCACATCCAGTGCTTGACCTATACCATAAATTGGTCAGGGTTTCCCTTTCCTACAATCTGTGCTTGCACAGCCAGCCTTCCCACATGCTTCCTTGCTCCGCAGCACCATCCCGTGTATATTCCTGTGCAGCGCAGGGCCCTGGCTGCTTGTGCAAGGCACACTGCAAGCCTTTAGGATCAGGAAGCGCGTTTCCCATTCACAAGCGAGCCACAACTATTTATGGCACCAAATAAACACACGATACTAAAAAGGGTCATGTTACATCCATGGAAACGCAGGGCCCTCCCGCCAAATACACTCACTTTCCAAAGATTTTTGGAAAGACTGCAAGGGCTCCACAACACACTGGGCTCCGGTTAACAGACAGAAGACAAAACCAACCCCGTAACTCAGGTCTTACCAAAGGAAATGCCAAACTACTGCTCAAAGAAAGTGCTCCCAGGCTCCACTCAGCCTAGATGCCAAGGCACTAGCAGCCTAGGGGTGCACCGGGATTCCCTCCTGCTGCCTCCAAACAAATGTGGTCTCAGTCGCTGCCCCTTTCAGAAATGAGGATTTCTGACCCTTTAGTTGCAATAAAACTACTTAGCCTCCGCACTGAGAACATGAGCAGCCCCCAGTCTAGAAACTATATAAAATACACTCATGTTTGTTACAAATGCGTTATTCAGGGGATTCTCCCCTCACATTCAAATAAGCAGAAACTTCATCTCTTCACAGCTCCTCTACAAATTCCCATTTTTATAAGAACAGTTTAATACTCAATCCAATCTCTTCCATGGGAGCAGACACGCTCCTGAGAGCGCAGAAAAGACCTGTTGTGTGTTGGGTCTCTTGCTCCGATCCCACACAACACGAACATCTTTCTGATGTGAACTGCTGCAGGGCTGAGCACAGGGCAAGACTGGACACTCCCTAGGGAAGTCTGATGAAATCCAAGCAGAGGAGATGGTGTTTCCTTGAGGTGCTCGAGTGAGACCACCCTCTTAGAAGGAAGCAGCTCAAATATTAGCACCTCTAATACGATTCACAATGCAAGGGCACTAACCTAGAGAGCTAGAAGGAAGCCAACAAAATGCCAACATTTCGGCAACAAAATAAAGCTTGCTTTGAGTGAGCTTTAAGTGAGTCTCACTTCCCTTCCCAGAGAAGGCCCCAAATTGTTTGGAAGGGCAGAAGAATGAAGCATGCACGAGACCAAAGCGAGACGCTGACCAGCTGTCAGTGAGCTAAAGAGAACAATTCACCTCCAAAAGGCTGAAAAATATTTTTCCAAAGAGGGACCTAAGGCTACAGGCGCTACCTGCACATTAGTGAAGACACTGGGTAAAGAGCAACCTAGGGAAGGAATCAGAGAGCAGAAGTGAGAACGAGCAGTGGCTGGGGGCCCAGAGCAAACATCAGCTGCAGAGAACAGCACAAAGGTTAGAATTACACCCGTGCATTGCAGCAGAAAGGAGGTGAGCAAAGGAGGAAAGTGTAAATTTCATTTTAGGGAAAGTTGTTATTGGAGGTGAAACAGCAGAGAGCCTGTTCTAAAACCAGCACCCTTCCACAGTGCTGTGGGCTTGACTAGCCAAAAGGAGCATCTTGCACTAAGGAGCAAACAGAATGGTAGCGCTACCACCTCTCCAAGTGGCTGTTCTGTGGAGCAAACAGCATTCCTGGCACAAACCAGCATCTGCTACGAATAATGAGCAGCATATTTGGATGCGAAACAGATAAATGGAAAAGAGCCCCTGAACCTGTCCTGAGCTCATCCAGATTTCCAGGCAGGATTTGGGCTTAAGACATCAAAACCAAATAGGCAGAAAGCAGATTAAGAGCAGTAGAAGAGGTAATGCAGAGGCAACAAACTAATTGGCTGATTGCAGGACAAACCTCTAATTTTATGTTTTCTAGTAAAAGTTTAAATAAATATGTATTCATTCTTTATAAAGAAAAAAGGCCTGTAGCAGGATGATCAAGGGTAACATGATCACGGAGGAACCTTTTATGTGACAAGCAGCATAAAAATGTACCACGGAAACAGTTGTAAGAGAGAGGGACATCAAGACAGGCAGATGAAATTTCAAAGTAACAACAGGGAGAGCTGGACAAGCAGGGAACATAATCTAAAAGAACTCAGCTTCAAAGACACACCGCACACGATACGGGTTAGTGCGGCAGGTTAACTGCACATTTCTGTGTTCTCTCCCTAGCTTTGACACCGATTTTCTTTGTGGTTCTGGGTAAAGCGCTTCCTCTCCTGGCGCCTTGGTTCACACTGCGAAGCTTAATTAATGCTTGCAAAGCTACTTCAGCAGCAGCTTGGAATTGCAACATCACTTCAGATTTACAAGTTTGCATATTATTTTCTTTAAATAGAAGGCCCAGCTCAGCTCCCTGGCCACCCTTCCTCCCTCCCAGGACACCCAGCTGCAGGTTTCTTCCTCACCTGAAAGCATGGTTCTCTCGGTTGTTCTGCAAGGCAATAGCTTCCACCTCAGGACCCCCGTCTGCTATGAACCTGGCCAGTTTCTCAGCAAAGTTCTTTGTCTCTTCGTCCTCTGGGGGTGAAACTTTAAGCAGGCTGTCAGTACTGGGCCCAACTCACACAAGCAACAGTCATAGCCTATCTGTTCTAAGAACCCCAAGAGCAGAATAAGGGCAAAAGGTCGAGTTTATTTTTTAGAAACATTAGACATAAACAAAGCGCTTATAATCATAAAAACATGATATTGCATAAAGTGGTACAACTTTGTAATCAGCTCTCTCTCTTCACATTTCTCTCTGCTGCAGAGGAAGGCTGTTTCTTCCTCGTGTGAGGCTGTTTTCCCCAGCATTACACCCTAGTACTCCCAGGGACCTCTGGTTTAAAGCATTTGCCGCTGAAGTTAACAAGAGGCAAAGATGGGGAGGACAGAGAAAAAGTGGCAAACTCGTATGCACAGTAACCCCACTTGTGCCTACGGCCACTATGCATCTCCCCACGTGTATCTCTCCATGGAATAGCTCCAATCCTCACCTGGGAGAGGCGGTTGCTGCAGCCTTAGTCGAAAGGCACAGAGAAGGCTCAGATCATTACATTTTCAAGCATATTTGATGCTTATAAGGAGCTGGGAAAATATGTTATTTGACCAGACAGCCTTATAGGACACTTGCTACCTGCACCGTACCAGTACTCCAGTGTCCTGGCACAGGAGCAGGAGGCAGAAGCCATGATTTTAAGCCATGGACAAGTCCTAGCCTTTCCCTGCTTCCAAATTCCACATCTGTAAAGCATGGATAATCCTGCTTAGCTTCCCAGCTGTTGTAACAGTTAGTTGATATTGGTAACAAGCTCTTTCAGCCTACAGTCTACTGAATCATGAGTTAAGCTGTTAACTCATCGGCGTGATACATAATTGCATTAATGCTTCTTTTCACAGAAAAGGAGGCTGACGGGGAGAAGGCAAGTCCTTTGTTAGGGTCACACAGCAGGACTCTAGCAGAGGCTGCACCTTCTGTCATCAGCAGGACCCAGTTAACCAGGTCTGCCCCCACAGCACCTCCCTGCCGGCAAACCAGCCACTTCTGCTGTTTCTCTGCCTGAAACCACAGCCCCAGTTTGCAAGGATAGTGCAGAACAGGGCTCAAACCAGGCCCAAACAGAAGATAAACGGTTCAGACAGAGAAAACAGCAGAATGGTTTTCACTGATAACAAATCAAATTAGAATATCGAGAAAAAAAGCACTTTTACTCAATGTATTTTCAGGACAGAAACGTATTTTCCAAGACACAGAGAAGGCAGAATTATTTTCCTTTTGGTTCACTTTAAGTATACTGGAGCAAACCAGGAAAACTTCTCCCATGGGCCGGTAACAAGTATGACATAGTACCCTGCAGGCATGAAAAATCACCACTTTGGCACCAGAGTTTGATGCCACATTATCACTGTCTCCTTCCATTTGTGTGTCTCTGAAATTTTATTTACAGGCAATAAATAGACTGTCAGCCAAATATCCTCCTCACTGCTTCCAAAATAGACCAGCAAGCAGTTAGAGAGAGTGAAGAAAGCACCGGTAGTTTCTTAATTCATAGATTATTGCCCAGATCCCAGGCTTAGTTACCTTTCTCAGAAGAGGATGCCTGAGAACTTTGATTCTCTTTTCTTATCTCTGCAACTTTCTTTCTGTAGTAAAGGAATTCTCTGCTGTTCTTATCATGTAAAAACCTAAGGGCAGAGGGTTTGGGGGAATGAAGGAAAAAGGTGGAAAATATGCATCAGCAACAGCTCTACACAAATACTGATACTCTGGGATGTATATTACTCAAAAGCCTAGAAAGAAACAGAAGATAAATGACATAGAATGCACTTAAAACGTGAATTATAAATGCTTTAGTATATATAAATGCACTTAGCTCTAATCTAAGGTCTCATATTCAAATGTTGCGTGTTATTTGACTGAGGAAAAATTGTATCAGTCTCTCCTTCTCATTTAAGGGAGAATCACACGTGTGGTCACACAGCAGAGCGATGGCAGAGGAGATGATCAGTCTGCAGAACCAGCCCGCTATGCCCCGGTGCTGGATGATGCTGTGTGCACAGCCAGATGCCCCAGGGTTTATTCTTAGTCCTGCTAACTGATCTGTATCCTCAGCAACATCACAGTCCCGCTTTCTGTCTCATTTTCTCCAAAGTTAAGACAATTACTTGCAGCAGATCTGAAATCCACTAAAGGAAAATTAAACCAAAATCATCCCTAAGACCTGCATACACAAGGGGGCTATTTTTCTCCTACAGAGACAGCGCGCTGCTTTGGAGGACGAGAGTTACTGCCACACTTACGAAAAAGCTGGGTTATCCTTGTAATCTTCCATAGCGACCTTCTCTAACTCTGGTCCCCCTTCAGCCACGAACCTAGCCAGCTTTTCCACCACTTGGCGGGTCTCCGCATCCTCTGGGGGTAAAACTTTAAGCAGGCTGTCAGTACTGGGGTTCAACTCACACACCAAACAGGCAACAGGTACATTACTTCTAAGAACCACAGAGGCAGACAAAAGTAGAACGGGGATGGGAAGAAAGAGGATGAAATGGGGGATCCAGTCTTACACAGTTGTACAAATTACATTTCCTTGGTTACCATCAGTTTCTACATTCCCCTTCTAGAAACCAAATAGTCTAACTAGATTTTCCCTCACCCATAGAAGCTTAAGACCTGGATTACCAAAAATTAGATACAACTTCAATTTAGACTCCAATTAGACTCCATGTAAAAGATAGGCTGACGAAGGGACAGGAATTTGGATTGCTTTTTAATAATTATGTTACTCAAAGATGATGGAGTCCAGGCCCCAAGGCATCATCCAAGCTGCATCCAGACACCAGAGGCAGCTGGAGTAGCTGCTCATCCAGCTCCTCCTCCTGCAGCCGCCGTGCTCAGCCCTCCCTGGGAGCAAATCCCAGAGCTCCAAGAAACGGCACTTTGGTTTCTGGGCCAAGGCAGGACCCACTAGCACCCATCCCGCTTACAGATCTCCTGTAAGGCCACGCGGTGGGGACCAAACCAAGGTTTGCTCAGACACAAACATTTGGGACGAGGTGCTGAGCAGAGGGCACGCAGGAGCAGGGCTGTGCGCGCGGGGCTAGACCAGGTCTGCACCCAGGGCCGGGATCTACATTAAAGATCCGCAGCCGATCCTGGTCCTTGGCAGCCCAAGGTCACGTTGCAGCGTGTTTCACACTTATGTTCAGACTTGCTAAGCTTGTGATTTTATTAATTCCCACCAGAAATGGCTAGACTTTAAAAACATATATATAATGAAAGGACACAAAGGCTTTCTATTACTTATTTACCATCTCCAATCTATTTTTATACATGTTTAAGATATACACACAAAAGAAATAGATTGTTAAATAAATGAGCCTTCTAGCATCCTAGGCTATTGCATTCAGGGAACCCCAATTACGTAAACCCCATCACCAGGATATCTGAACCCATAAAAAGAGTACAGCATAAGACGTCACTTACCTTTAATTTCCAACCACTGCTCATAATCCTCCTCCTCATCTTCATCTGGCGACTGAAACACACTGAGGCGGTTAAGGACCGGGGTTTGTTTGGAATGGCAGTAGCTCCTCGCCTGGTGCAGCATGCTGCTCAGGAGCTGGCCAGGGCGCCTCCCGAACAGCACAGGCTTCTTCGCAACGTTTGATGCGGGAGCGTTTGCCGCGTTATTAGTAGAACTTGGGGGAGGTTCTTCAAAAAGAATGAGGGGAAAAATAATTCCTGCACATCCCTCCTGCTTTAAACTCAGAAGGTTACAAAGAACAGGCAGTAATACAGCTGCAACAGGCAGTTATTTTAAGAGCAAGTTAAAGACATTGACTAGTAAAAGCAGCGTTACCAAGTGAAATTTAGGGTAGTTTTTCTTCCAGGTTGAAATTCAAGCTAAATAAGGATGCTTGTCTTTATAGCATTGATGGTAAACGGGCAAAACTTCCTACCACGTATCACTTTGAAGAGAGACTCCAATTCAAATTCAAACAGGATCGTCCCTGTTTTAGAAATTACTCATACTAGTAACAACTCACAGATGAGTTTCTGACGGGAACACACAGGGCAGCAGCTCAAACAAGGCCAGTGTCACCAAGGGAACAAGGCCCCTGCTGCTCAGGAGTTGACCTACCAGTACTTGACTTTTCCTTCTGCAGCTTGAGAAACTGCTGGAGGAAACTGCCATCGTTAACAAACTTGTTGGAAACAGAGGCTTCATTTTCAGAACCGTCATCTCTAAATAGGAAAAAAAAAAAAAAAAGCAGGTGATGGCATTCGACCCCTTCTCCGTCCCCTTATACGCTTATTTTAGCCAGACAACAAGCTGGACACCGGTGTTTACTCATCTCCCCCATTTACTACTGACAACGCAGCCAGTTTTGAGGCATGAGGAGTCCTGAGCTGGTGCCTAGCACGTTTACCCACACCCTCCCCCTGGCCCACCCGCTCCTGCATGGAAGCGGGATCGGGAGCACTGATGCTCCTGCGCATCCCAGGGAAGCGTTTAACTGGAGACCTCCGCGACTGCGACACGTCATCCCTTCACCGTGAACCGGAGGGCTCTGCCGCGCCGGCCCGCACGTACTCGCCGAGCAGGGGCAGCTGCGGGAGGCGCAGGCTGCTCTGCCTCGCCTGCTGCTCCAGGCGCGCCTCGATCTCCCGCTTCTTCTGCGCGATCAGCTCCTCCTGCTGCAGGATGTTCGCGGTGCTCTTGGCTGCCTTGGGCTGCGCCACCCCGAACCAGCGGCTGCTCCTGCCTGCAGCGGGGGGGCCGGTCAGCGCGACGGCGGCGGGGGGGGACACGGGATGGGCTCCTCGGGGAGGGGCGGGGGGAAAC
>JAUBNY010000179.1:446458-464428 GCA_032275445.1 Crypturellus soui
CGGCGCGGCGGGCGGCGAGTCGTGGTACCTGGCGCTGCTGGGCCTGGCCGAGCACTTCCGCACGTCGAGCCCGCCCAAGGTGCGGCTGTGCGTGCACTGCCTGCAGGCCGTGCTGCCCCGCAAGCCGCCCGCGCGCATGGAGGCCCGCACGCACCTGCAGCTCGGCTCCGTGCTCTACCACCACACCCGCAACGGCGACCAGGCGCGCGGCCACCTCGAGAAGGCGGTGAGCGCCCGCGGGGGGCGCGGGGGGCGCAGCCGGCGGGGCGGCCCGCGCTAACCCGCTGTCCTCTCTTGCAGTGGCTCATCTCGCAGCAGGTATCCTTTTCGCGGCCGCTGCAAGAGGGACGTCCTCCTGGAAGAGCGGAGCGGCGCTGCCCGGACATCGCCGACGCGGCCGCAAAACGTCTCCGCGAGCGGGAGCCCGGCCCCGGGCACGGGGATCTCCCATCTGCTTCCGTGGTCGCGGGTTGCTCTCCGAGCGC
This sequence comes from Crypturellus soui, assembly GCA_032275445.1. Taxonomy (NCBI): domain Eukaryota; kingdom Metazoa; phylum Chordata; class Aves; order Tinamiformes; family Tinamidae; genus Crypturellus; species Crypturellus soui. The sequence continues at coordinate 446,944 of JAUBNY010000179.1, forward strand.
TGGCCCCTTTTTAAGGAATTGGGGGATGCGGGGCCGCTGCTGCGGCGCAGACGGTGCTTAGTGTTTCCTTAACGCTGGCGCTAGATCCCGCAGTTTGAAGACGTCAAGTTCGAGGCGGCGAGTCTCCTGTCCGAGCTCTACTGCCAGGAGGTGAGTGCGGCCAGCGGTGCCCCCTGCTCCGGCGGCTCAGGGGCTCCTCGTGCGTCCGTGACCCTCAGCTCAGAGCGATATGTAGCGATTTACAGCAGCAGGTACCAGATTCCTAGAGGCGGGTGCAACATAACCAGCGAACGCTACAATGTAGGGCTGAAGGGCTTGGAGTTCTTTCCTTCTTGCAGTTGCCACTCGCTGCCCTCTCAGTGTTCGTCTTCCTTGGCCGGGGTACTTCTTTAGCCCTTGTTAGGCTAATTAGCCCTTGACAGGCTAATCTAGGGAAGGCAGGGAAGTGGAAAGTTTTTCTAGGGCTTTTGTTGTATCTCTTGGTTATTTCTTTTATTTTTATCTGGAAAAGCTTGAGTTGGTCTTTATATAAAACAAATTTGTGGGCAAATAAAGCAAATGTTCTATAAAACAAATGTTTGCCTTTTTTAATATGCCTCTTTTTTTATCCTGTGTGTGAGTAGTGAACAAATGAGCGGATCAGCCAACAATTTTAAGCAAACTTTGAGACAGTTGCAGGTGTTCTGCATGCCAGATAAGGCTTTTTGCTTACCCGACCTCAAATGGGCACCTGCATAGAAAACACCTTGTTTGGATGTTACTATTCTTAGTGCTGCAGGTTCCTGGTAGCCTGTTTTTTTGTGCTGAGCTGGATGTGTGTTTCTATTTCAGAATTCGGTGGATACAGCAAAGCCTCTGCTACGCAAAGCCATCCAGATCTCGCAGCAGACCCCGTATTGGCACTGTCGGCTGCTTTTTCAACTTGCAGTAAGTGACTTTTGCTGATAGTCATTTTATTGTAACACTGGCTGGGAGAAGGTTTGTGTAGCTCTTAAAGTCGTCACTTGCAGAGGAAAAAGAGCTGGGGTATCTTTTGTAATCACTGGTATTAATGGAGAAACAAAGGAAGAAGAAGTCACGCTGTGAAATAGTTGCTAGGCTGTTCTGAAAGTGCTGCCTTTCCCGAGGAATCCAGATTGTGAGGATGGAGACCTGTGCAGAAGATGGGCTGATCAGTACGAGGAGCAGATTGCTGCTGACAAACTGTTCCCTGATTTTTTAGGTTATGTCGTTTTTCTGCTGCTTTTGTAGAAGACAGGGAAGGTTCCTAAGGCATCTTAAGCTGTTTGACACGAGAGTTTGGGCAGTTAATTGCTCTGTACAGGTGCTTTCTGTCGGAGAGATAGTTAGCAACCAGTTTTATCTTCCAAGATTGTCTTAATGGTCACCTGCACTTTTCTTCCTCTCCCTTTCTGATGAGCTTAACCAGGCTAAGCTCCCCGCCAAGCTCTTTTTTATAGTTTAGGAGCACCAAAATGTGGAGTGTGCTGAAATCCAGTCAATTAAAGGACAAATATTGACTCTGCAGTGGGTTAATGCCTGAGTACTCACAAGACGCTTACATGTTTTTTTTTTATGGTGCCTCTAAATAGATCCTTCCTCAAAGCTTGACATTCTTTGCTGATTTCTTTTATTTTTTTCCTTTTTGGCTTTTGCTTGAGCGGAAGGGCCTATATGTCCCTCAGCTTTGCTGTATGATCTGCAGTTGTTGGGCGTCCTACCTGAGTTTGGAAAAAACTCCAAACTTGGGAAGCTGGGTGGGCTGGTTGGTGCTCTGGAGGTTGCTGCCCCCTCTTCTGTGACCTACAGGTTTTCTCTGGGGTTCCTGCTGGAGCTCCTAGCCCATAAACATCCATAAGTTTGAGCTGTTTAGGGTCTGATCTAAACATGCTCTGAGTTATAACTCAGCCAGCTGAGTCCGCACTGAGAGGTTTTCTTTGCAGATGTAAAAACCAACTGCAAAATGGGTCTAAGTTCACATGATAGATTTTTATGTGGTCCCAGATGGATACTTGTATCTCCTACAAAGCACAGGAGTAATTAATTTAAAAAAAAAACTTGCTAAGCAAGTTTGCTACAAAAATGCTAACGTATTACGGCTTTTGTTTTTTCCTTTCAGCAACTACATACACTTGAAAAAGACTTAGTATCTGCGTGTGACCTTCTAGGAGTCGGAGCAGAATACGCTCGGGTGGTGGGGTCGGAATATACCAGGTCAGTTCCCTGCCCCTTTTTTTTCCCCATAGCCTGACTTTGACCTTAGAAACTTTAACTGGGATTGTCCAAATCTTTGGGACAAACCAGAGGCTCAGGTTTTATTTCCTGGCACAAAGACTGGGCTGAACCAGCTAGCTTTTAAGTTTGCTTTCTGCAGCAGGTCCCTTAATCTGTTTTGATTAATGCCCTTGAAATGGAGAATGGCACAAGTTTTTCCTCAGGGATTTTATGCACAGTCCTGGTTGAGGTGACTTTGTGTGTGTGACACAGTTCTGTTTTATTTCAGAGCACTATTTCTGCTAAGCAAAGGGATGGTAAGTTGGATATTCGTTTCTAATAAAATATTTCCTTGCTTAACTGGTAGAAAACAGGTTATAGGGCAATAGAATATAACTAGTCCATTAGTAGGTTATTTGTTTAAGGTACTTTGCATGCTTATCTGTGCTTTATATACTCTGCTTTGTTCATGTAAGCAAGTGCAGTATTAAAATACATATGAAATTAGCTATAAGACAGCAGGATTCATTTGCTGTGAGAAACTCTTGTGAACAGAGGTTTATTTCTTTGATTAATTATGACAAATCAGTGGTTTCTTGAAGGAAAGGGGTAACTGCAAATTGTCACTGGAGCTGTTTTACCTAATGATGAAAAATGTCATGCAAAAAACCCAATGCTCTCTAATGGGTGCCTCTAAGTCTATTTTTGTTTAAATAATAGAATAACTTGCCTGGGGTTCTGTGCGCATCTCTGAGTGTTAAAAATGTTTTTTTGGCACAAAATCTAATGAATTTTTTTATTTTAAATTATAGCTGCTTCTAATGGAACGGAAGCTTCAGGAAGTGCACCCTCTCCTCACCCTCTGTGGGCAAATAGTTGAAAACTGGCAGGGAAACCCCATCCAGAAGGAGTCGTTACGTGTGTTCTTCCTGGTGCTGCAGGTGACGCATTACCTGGACGCCGGGCAGGTGCGTGCGGGTCGTGTCTCCTCTTAGGTCCCCTCTTGTGAGAGCTGGGCAAGCGTTACTGCCTTGGGAGTAGCTCATTACTACACCAGCAGAATTTCTGGGAATTTTCTTTTGCTAGGCCTTGCCTTTTGATCACGAACTTAATTTCTCTGTGATTTTAATCACAAAATGGGGAGTGAGAGGTGAAAACATGCTGCAATAGGGTGATCATTTCTTCTTCCCCAAGCAAATGCTTGGGGAGATGCATGTACAACTGCAGCAGCCCCTCTGCCTCCAGCAACACGTGACTCCCGAGGACACAACAGGCTCTGTATGATTTTGAAAACCGTTTTGAGTGTTAGTTGGTCGTATTTGCCAAATACTAAGAGTCAGTTATTGTTAATCCTGTAACAAACTTAGTGGTCGCTGTTTTGGGACGCTAGTGTAGCGATTTGTGTATTAACTAAGTTGCTGAATATGGGAATTGCGTGTTGCCTGGCATGTTTTTGGAGCTAAGGGAATGTTCAGCCGTTTGCTGTCTGGACTGCAGCCGTTGTACCTGTGAATCGTGATGCTTTTCCCAGGTGAAGAGCGTGAAGCCGTGTCTCAAGCAGCTCCAGCAGTGTATCCAGACCATCTCCACGCTGCACGACGATGAGATTCTGCCCAGCAACCCCGCTGACCTCTTCCACTGGCTGCCCAAGGAGCACATGTGTGTCCTCGTATACCTGGTGAGTAAAACTGTCGTTCTACGTGGTGGTACTGCTAATCAGGGAGGAATTGGTTGGAAATGGCTTATAGCCAGCGATGATGGATTTTCTGCAGCCTATATGCAGCTTTATGGTATGCTTAGATGGTTTAATGCTACCGAGGCATCCGTGAGACTGTTGCTCTCAGTGGACTCAGTGTTTGAAGGAGAAGTAATAACAGTTCTTGTGAAGTAGAGCCGTGCTGCCCTGTTTTGACCAACAGAAGAACAATTCTGTCTTTCTGAAACTAGTTGTGCTATGTTTTGCATATGGTTATACTCTTAATTGATTTTAAAATTCAGCTTGTAAAAAAGTGGCTAATTGAGGAGTTGTGTGGACCCCCCCAAACCTTGCCTTTTGCAAAGGGTTTTTTTGTGATCTTTCCTTGTGCTCCGGCAGGTGACAGTGATGCATTCCATGCAAGCAGGGTACCTGGAGAAGGCTCAGAAGTACACGGACAAAGCACTCATGCAGCTGGAGAAGCTCAAAAGTAAGGATAAGGGTTACAGTTTGGCTGATGCTGTAAGATTCCATTGCTTGGTGCTGATTTAAAGGAAGAAAGCAATCAAATACCTTGTGGGTAGCCTGTCTGTGCTGTAGCTAAGAGTTGGGCTCTGCTTTAAAACTGGATTATTGTTTTAATTTTAATCCAGAAATGGAGTTTTGGGGTCTTATTTTTGTAACTTGATAAGTTAGGCAGCAAGTGCATGCATTTTCTCGCTGTATGTCAGATTTTTGCATGTATTTGGTTATCCACGTTTTTGTTTCTCTAAAACAAGTGTGTTTCCAAAGAGCTCTTCCTTCGTCGGTGCTTGGGTTCATACTCCTGGTTCAGAATCAGCTCTCTGGTAGCCTGAGCTGTCCTTCCCGTGGCAGTGGGGCAGGAGCTGGGCCGTTTGCTGGCTCTTTAGGCAGCGGGTGATTCAGCAAAAGGCATCCCCAGATTTCTGCACCAGGATTCTTGTGCTGAAGCACCTGCAGTTAAAGAAGAAACCTGGGTGCAGTGAAAGCTGTCGGGTTAGGAGGTTGACATTGTCTTAACTTCTTCAGTTACCTCTGCTTCCCCTCCTCAGTGCTGGACTGCAGTCCAATCTTGTCATCTTTCCAAGTCATCTTGTTGGAACATATTATCATGTGCCGGCTTGTCACAGGCCACAAAGCCACAGCATTGCAAGAGGTAATGGTGTTTTGACTATCTCCCTTCATAAACATGTGGGGAAACTTTTAAAATACGGAAACTTCCCATATGAAGAATCGATTCTTTGATCTCCCCACTCCCAAAGCCTTCCAGCTCTGGGCAGCCTTATTTCGTTATGGGGAAGAATGAAGGGGGACGGTGTTTTATGATGCTCTGTCTGCCCAGTCCCCTTCTTCCCGTTTGCCTGCCCTTTCTTTATCGCGTGTCCTTTAGGATTGTCAGATTGTTTTAAACCAATGTCCTCGATGGAAAAATTAGCCTGCCATTGATTATAGCACTTTTTATGAACAAATACCCCAAATTCTTTGGAAGGCTTCGATTCCAGTGTTCCTGTTTCCTGCCAGCTTGGCTTTTGGGTGTTCTTGAAGAGATCTGGGGCTTTTTTTTGCAGGTGGTGCCACCTTACGGTGGAGCTGCCGCAGAGCAGGTCGCTGGGCACGTATCCGTTTGGGACATGTGGGAGCAGCGTTGGTGCCTCAGGAATAGCCTCTGGCCTTGACTAAGAGCTGTAACTTAATGAGGTTTTGAACCAGCCAGTGAAATGTATTGAGTGACTTGTATGATGCAGGTAGAGGGATATAGGACATTAAACAAAAGGAAGGAAAAAGTATTTTCAAAGAAACCCTGTCTTTTCTTCCCAACAGATTTCACAAGTCTGTCAGCTCTGCCAACAGTCTCCCAGGCTGTTTTCCAACCACGCTGCCCAACTGCACACTCTATTAGTAAGTGGAGATGATTAGTCGTAAACTTGGCTTCTGTGGAGAGCTGTGCCCGAGGTTCCTACTGAACAGTCGTCAATAACTCGTGATAACGCCGTGATGCAGAATCTGCAGCGGATTTCCTGCTGAGCAACGGGTTCTAGTTCATTGATTGCTTATCCTGTGGGGACCAGCACCTAGCATTAACTGTTAAATACTTAAATCTCCCTTAAAAAAAATCCCAAACTCATTGGTTAACTTTTTTTTTTCTTTTCTCCCTGCTGATGTTGTAAGATATCTGTTTATGCAGGTGCCTTTTTTCCTTATACTCCAGCCTTATTATAGTTGTACTAAAATACTAAACTTTGAAATGAATTTGTCTTCTGCAGGGGCTCTACTGCATTTCTGTTAATTGCATGGACAATGCAGAAGCACAGTTTACTACAGCATTAAGGGTAAGATCTAATTCCTAAATTTTGCGATATTATGTTTTGATTTGTTATATATTTGAGGGGTAGATGCAAAGATACTCACACTGTGCTACTGGTTGACTGTGTGTTCTAGCTCACTACACACCAAGAGCTGTGGGCATTTATTGTGACAAACCTGGCCAGCGTGTACATCAGGGAAGGCAACCGGCACCAGGAGGTAAGCTGCTTGCTGCTTTCTCTCTTTTAAAAGTCAAAACCTTCTTACAAAGAAGCAGACTGCATGTTTTGCAATAATGGTGTCCATTCAGCAGCAACATTAACAATTTATAATAACTTTTTCAAGTCTAAGAAATCATGTTTTCTGTAAGACTTGATCTTGTATTTATTTTTAGGCTAAAATGGAAATAATAGCTCGTAATGTTAGAATGTCTACACTGTGATCTAACCAGTGCGAGTTAACTTAGTGCTTGCAGTGAGCTCTATTCTTTAGATTTTCTGTGTGTTTCCTTGCTTGTTCTCAGTACTAAAGCTTACATATGTAAGAGAGGCTGATTTATGTTGTTTTCTCTCCACTTATAGCTTTACAGCTTACTGGAAAGGATAAATCCAGACCATAATTTTCCCGTGAGGTGAGAGTTCCAGAAACTTCCTCCGTGCCGGTGTTGCATTGGTGATGGTAACGCTGCATTTGTAGCACGCTCTTTTAAAAGCACAGAAAACAAAACAAATGACTTCTTTTCAAGGCAGAAGTTCTGACCACGCATTAAATAAAATGTTTTGTTTTGGGAATTTGATTGTTAGGCAAATTCCTAGAAATCTGCCTGCCTGTAACCCGTTCTATCGTTGTACAATGCAGAGATTTAAACACGTTGCTTTGTCCGTCCGTAGCTCTCACTGTCTTCGAGCAGCAGCTTTCTACATCCGAGGTCTGTTCTCCTTCTTTCAAGGAAGATACAATGAGGCAAAGTGAGTATAAATCTGTGCACGTGGAAGGTGGGAGAAAAAAAGGGAGAAAAATAAATCAAGCTTTTGAAAATCCAAAAGGAAACCCCAAGGCCTTGTTCTCAGACCTCTCAGATCTTCCCTGTGTTGATTTAGTCAGTCTGCTGTTTTGTTTAGGGCAAATACTATGCAACTGTTTGTTTTAAATCTCTTCACAGTTTTGAACATTAATAATAATACTCGTGCAGTGTTCTTCAGTCGCACATCTGAAACAAAAGGAGGAGGATCCCTCCCTCAGAGGAGGGATCTCTATCATAGTCCCTTTAGTTACAAGAAAGCTGAGGTATGGGAATTAAGTGTTTTATATAAGGTCACCTACAACACGCATTTATCCCTGAGTCCTCATATTTGCTGACTGGATTGTTTCTGTTCTTAATGATGCTTCTTACGCATTGGAAGGAGAGTAGATTTCTTTTAAAGGACACTTTATTTTTGTTCTGTTTTGGTAGACGATTTTTGCGAGAGACACTGAAAATGTCAAATGCAGAAGACTTGAATCGATTAACAGCATGTTCTCTTGTACTCCTGGGTCATATATTCTATGTATTAGGGAATCACAGGGTAAGCCTTTACTGTCTCTGGTATTACTACTATAAATGTTTGATTTGTCATTTGCCAAAGAAAATGAGGAGGTTTTGTCAATTTTATTTAAGAATGTGTTTTGATATCCAGCTGAAAGCTGGTAACTCATGGGTTTACATAATTCTCCTGTAACAGTTACCACATTTAGTAAAACTTAACAAAGTGATAGTATTTGAAGTCCATTCTAGAAGTATGTATTTCTATAATGCCTGAAATCACTTGAAAAAAAAAAAGGAAAAGCAGAATAAAGGAGAAATCACATCATTCAACTGCATTGCTTTGGAAGGAATTATGTATACAAGCTCTTTTTAATTTTCACCATATGTCAGTATGCATGAAATATTTCTATGATCTTGCACGGCATAGACACCTCAGTTCCTAGGACACAGTAGAATTCTAGACAGCTTTAGGTTATGTGCTTGAGTTATTGTCCTTTTAAACACTTCCACTTACTAGCTAGAACATGTCAGCAATTCTGATTTCAGTAGACAAACTTAAGGTCCCAAATATCACATTTCATATATATAATATATATTCACGAAGAAAAAAAGAAATATCCGTCTTATCTTGATGTCTGCTCTTCACCAGGAAAGTAATAATATGGTAGTACCAGCCATGCAGCTTGCAAGCAAGATACCAGATATGTCTGTGCAGCTCTGGTCTTCAGCTCTGTTGAGAGGTAAGTTAGGAAAAGGTTGTATTTAAAGCAAGCAGCAAAGAGGCTGCTGATAATAGCTGGGAACTGGGTGTGGGGGTATTTGTCCATGCTAGCCCTCACCAAGACGACAAAACAAAAGAATCCATGGATTTACAAAGTACCGATGGATGTGCAGGGTGGTTCTTTGCATTTACTGATCTGCATCCTTGTCGGCATCCCGTTTGGCTGCGCCTCCCGCAGCCCTCTCTGCTGCAACCTCTTGGGGAGCTCCGTGCAGGGCTCCAGCATCCCTGGGGGTCCTGGGGCAGCACCAGGGGGCTCCTCTTGGCTGGGGGGCAGGTTGGAAGCTCCGGGCTCAGTGGGTCATTGCTGGGAGAGGCTCCACACACCGCAGCACCTACTCTGTTGTGCTTTGCTCTGCACAGCGGGAGCCACAGCCAAGCATTTGATTAAGTTTCACTTAGGCTTTGCTTCTGTGTGTGAGCTTTAATAAATATCAAGACAACTATTCTATCACATCATACATAAATATGGTTTAATCTGACTTACATAGGCCCCTGGATGCTTTGTTCAAATATTGACTAGCTTCTTGGCAGCCAGTCAGCATTAATGCTGCAATTGTTTTGCTTTCACTAGAAAATAAAGCTGTAACTCTACCCTTTTTCCAAGAACTTACCCCACAGCTTCAGTTTATATTAAATTATCATATTTGCTCCAAGCACCGCGCTGTTCACTGAGCACTGCGCGCCAGGCTCACGCTCTCCTGCTTTGCTGCTGCCTTTGCATCAGGGCAGCTTCCAGGCAGCTCTGGAAACGCTTTGCTCATTCATCTCCTACCTGTAGCTCGCACACCAGACGCGCTGGTGGACGACGATGAATCTGTTGTAGAGGAAATCCCGTCTTCTGTTGGGCTGCCCTTGCCTCTCGTGGGATCCTGCAGCCCCCAGAGAGCGAGTGGAGCTAGTTGCGCTCCGAACGCAGGGAGCTTTCGGCGCAGGAGCGACTGCTCTTGAGGAGGAGAAACTTCATCTGCACTAACAGGAGAGCTGGTGCCTGGGCACCAAAGAATGGAAAGGAAAGGTTTCCACATCAGGAAAGCAAACTTGGGATGATGCAAAGGGAAAGTGCCCGCGATGGCTCTGCGGAATGAGCAGCTGCTTCCTGCGAGGAAATCGCAGTCTGGCAGGGGACGAGGCACTGGGACTGCATCAGGCACCCACAGCGTTGACGGGGGCTCAGCCCCTGCTGCACTTTCTGCTTAGGATTTTTGGCTGAAACTGCAGTGCTTAATTAGTTACCAGTCTCCTCACTGCTCCGTCTATTACTAGGGAGTAAACCTCTTGGAAGGAAGGCCTGAGGAGCAGCGTTCAGCTGCCATAAAGCTTCAGGTTTCTGGGGTTCTAGCAAGGCGAGGACTCACACCTGAAGCATCGCTGACCTCTGGAAACCGAGAGCCCCACGACTTGTTCCCGTTCCCACTAGATGGGGCTGCAAACTAAAAATACCGAAGAAATGCACAAGGGTTTGCCCGGAGCGGAGCCGACTGCTGCCTCTTGGCAGCCTGTTTGGAAGGTGAAATACATCCTGCAGTGGGCACTGCCCACACTGTTGGAAAAGGGAACACTTCAGGTTCTCCACGTGCCCCTCATTTTTAGGGGGTTTTGATTCTTCCAAAGTGAGGTGACTTCGGTGTGTTGACTGTTCAAGCAGTTGAGTAGTCACTAAATATAGTGGAACCATCTCTGCAGATAACCTAGTTTAAAGCAAATAGGTTGTTTCGCTCTGAGCAGCCGCTGTTCTCGTCTTGCAGATCTGAACAAAGCCTGTGGAAACGCAATAGACGCGCACGAGGCGGCACAGATGCACCAGAACTTCTCCCAGCAGCTCCTCCAAGACCACATCGAAGCGTGCAGTCTTCCAGAACACAATCTCATCACGGTAAGCAGGCTTCATCCTGCACTTCTGTGGCATTTTCGTGGCAAAATAATGGGCTTTGCTTTCCTTTACTATTACCTGAATCTGCTGCGCACACTTCTCAGCAAGTTGCTAAAACTCAGTCTACTTCCTAGTATTTAAATTGGACTGATAACAGGAAAAGGAAGTGTGACTCAGTTAATTAGTTAACTTTTATACAGGTTATTTGGTGAGTAAGGTCTTTGTTTCTTAAATATGTTTTCTTTTCTTGGTACTCCAAAGTTTATTTTTTAATGGCTTTTGTAGCAAATAGCCAGTTCATTTAGGTGACAATTATGACTTTGGAAAGTAAGAAACTTTCTAGGTACTTGGGTTTAATTTTCATCGTTAAGTCATCCAGCCTACTGAGTTCTGGGGAGTGCCACTAAAAATGCCTTTCTCCTCTGTTTATGTATAAATCTCGTTGTTTTCTCTCCGAATTTCCAGTTAAGATCCCATTTTATACCTGTATAACTGTTGTCCCTAAAGCGGGGTCCATTACCCCGTGCGCAGTACCAGGGAGAAACTTGTGAGAATGAAAAATGCTTGAGCTGTGGCCCGTGTTGATTGTGCAAGTCGTCGTTTCTCCTGTTTGGGGAAGCAGCCTCTTACCTGTAAGAGCAGGAAGTGTTTTCACCTGGTTACTATTCATCCTGGCTGCAGCAGGGAAGCCGGCCGGGTTTGGAATGCCGGGCACGCGGAGCGGCTGCAGCTCGAGGGCTGCGAACTCCGGGCGCGTAAAACGGTCCGACCTGATACTCCACTTGCCGCGACGAAGCGTGTGATTATCCGGCGCAGTGGGCGGCTGCTGGGAAGCTCCGGCCTCGCCGTGATGCTGCTGCCTCGCGGGCCGCGGCTGTAGGTGTTCATGTTGTTTGTTATCTTGCAGTGGACAGACGGACCTCCTCCCGTACAGTTCCAGGCACAGAACGGACCCACCACCAGCCTGGCCAGTCTCCTGTGAAACAGAATAACTGTCAGGACAGTGTGTTTCAAAAGAAAAAAAAAAAGCCAAAAAAAAAAGAAATGCAAAAAGTTCATGCAAAATCTTTTCTTCGAAGAAAAGCCAGCATATTCCTCTTCTAGCGAGGGCCTTGTAGGAAACAGATTGCGTAAAGAAAACTTACATTTCATAGACTTGCAAAGTGAGAAGGGCATTTTAAGCTGCTTTTACATAATGTGTGTGAATATACAGCTAGTGTGTATATACCTTCTGGTTTTAATCTGCTTTCCTCTTACTGAGAATTAAGGTTTAGTCCAAAGGACACTTGTTCCTTAAATTGGTTAGATACTTGCTTTTTAAAAAAACTGTCACAGAAAATTAAGAGGACTTTGGCATAGCAGTTGTGCTCTAGTATTTAAGCCTTTCCTGAAGAATGATGCATGCCATTTTTAATATTTTTCTGTGCCCTTCCACTCCTGGGAACAATTGGATTAAATCATGATTGACTATAGGGTGCCTCAAAAAATGGAAAATGTGTCTTCGGAGGTGATGTTCTTCCCTTCTCCTTGTCCGTAAGTGATGGCCAGCGCTGTTTGTGCTGAGGGGCGCGAGGAGACGGGCGAGAGGCGGGTTCTGGCGAGGGGATTTGCCAGCGTGGGGCCGTGCTGGGTTCCTCTGGGTTGCCCCAGGCTGAGCCGGCCTGAGCTGCTGCTAGAGGAGCAGATTCCGTGTCCCGTGTTCAGCCAGGCCCGCGGATCCGTGTTGATCCCTTCCCGCTCCCTCCCTGCGTGGCTGCCCAGTCCCTCCAGGGAAGGTAGAACCGCAGCTCCCGTCCCGCTTCCGTGCGGCGACCTGGCGCGGAGGAGGAGGAGGTTCCTTGTCCCCCTGCCTGGCCCTAACGCGGGCTGAGGAGCAGGAGGCCACGTTGTGCGTCGTCCCTGCCGCCTCGCCGGCGCCAGGCAGCACCTGTGCCTTAAGGACTGCTCCCCAGCACCGAGGTGCCCGCTCACGACGCAGGTCCGATACGAGGGGGAGGCTCGTGCTAACGATCAAACCTAGTCCTGCCTTGGGCAAAATCTGAAGTTTCCCAACTTTCTGTGTTAGCTCTTGTTTTATCTCAGGTTGGTTTTTGACCTCTCCAGTGCATTTGCCTCTGCAGCTGTCTTGGAAGAGCAGAGACAGGGCTCCGAGTGTGTTCTGCAGAAAGCAGCATGGGAATTGCTAATTCCTTGAAGTGTCCAGCTCTGTAGCCAGGATTCGTGCCAGTCTTGGTAGTGTCACGTAAAGCTTGCAAGGTCCATGGGGTCAAATAAAGCTGTTTCTCTCTGTTGGTAGCTCTGCATATTTATCTCCCAGCTTAAAAGGGGGAGGGAAAAGGACTCTTAGATGAATCAGGACTTTCTGTAACTGCTGCTTTTTTGAGAGAAAGAGAGAGGAGGAAAATATTTAAGAAGAAATATTTGATCCCTCAAGCCCTCAGAATTTATGCTAGATGGAATACTGTGAAATCTGTCCTTAATGGCCATTCTTTTTCAAAATTTAGTCCCTTGTCTAGCAAAAGGTCACATAGGCACTTGCTTTTTATAATTCAACCCGCTCAGTTTGAACTATTGAATGATATTAAAGGGACAAGTACTTGTCCAAGTACCAAAATAGGATTTTACGCTCCTCTCCTGAACATGCAATGCTTATTTAGCTCTTGTTCTCAGAAACTTTCTCGTACAGAAGTTGTGTGAATTTTAAGCCTTGTTAAATCTCCAGCAGAGAAAACTAGGTCGGTATAAGGCGACTTTTATCATGGAGTTTGCAAGAAACAAAGTTCAGTGCGGTGTAAGGGCCCGTGTGTTCCTTGAGAACTCGGAGGAAAGGAGGAAGCTGAGTGGTCTGCTAGCTGGGAAGCTGTTTCCATGTATCGGCTGCAGGGAGAACCCGTCCTCCCGCCAGAGCTGTGCAGATGGCTCCTGCTCGTCTCACTTGCCTCATTCTGTGGGATTCACTATTTCTCGCCTGCCACCTGGCTCCCACATCTGTCCCGCACGCAGCTCGGCTGCGCTGGCCCCGTCGTGCTCGTGGCGCTGCGGCCGCTGCAGGCACCCGAGGAACCTCCTGGTCTGCCCAGCTCCGGATTCGGATCGGGAACGATCAGGGAGATCCCACCTCAGCGGTGCCGATACCCCAGGGGCTGTTCTTAGTTCTCCCCGTTCTTCTCCAGGCCCCACCAAGCTCCCTGGGGTACAGGAAACCGCTTCTCTCCAGCTCTCCTCTCGGAGACGCTCAGTAAGTTGTAGAGTAGTTGCAAGGATTCAGCTCCTGTTTTAAGTATCTTAATATAATAGCCATTTTCTTGCTGGTGTTCTTTAGTAGGAATAGCTGGGGAGTGTGTAGTACCTGGAAAGGATGGTACCAGTGTGCTTTGAAACTTGCTGGAGTCCCATTCTGATAATGCAAGCACTTTTTTTTTGTCTTTGTTCAATCCGAGTCTGTTTAGGTGTCTAAATGTCCATGGCAACTATAATAATTTAAATGTTAGCCAAGAAGTGCTGCTTCTATAAGGCTTTTTGGTTTTAAGGTTAGATGTAGAGAGCTGTTGTTTGGGCTTACTTTAAGGAAACTATTTTGCAGCAAGCAGGATCTCTGCTAGCGCCCATCTAGCGCCATCTCCTTGACCTTTCCCTTCTGCTCTGGGATTTGCAGAATCACAGGGGTTGCAGGGACAATTTTCTGGCTTCTCAGCATCCTGCACAAAACCAGACTGCTTTGTAGCTCAGATCCCTTGCCAGACCGTTCCCAGGAGAGAAGGAAGTTCTCAAGGGAAAGGGTCCCTGCTCCTGATGCCGGCGCTCCCGGGTTCCTCACAGGAACCGCTCGCTGAACGTGGCGGCCGACCCTGTAAAACCGGGAAGAGCGACCAGGAGACTCCTGCTCCCTGGGAAAACGGGAAGAGCGACCAGGAGACTCCCACTCCCTGGGACGAGGCGGCCTCACCTCCAGTTTTCCTGTTTTTTCCTGCGTGGATGGCACTCGGTTGCAGTTGTTGAGTCGAGGCATTAATATCCCTCAGCCCCGAGAAGTGCAGAACTCTGCTCCCTGTGTCCTCTTGTCATTACTGAATTTCACAGATCATGTAAATTTGAAAATAACTTGGTGATTTTCTATCTCTAAAACTCAATGTACATTTGTTACAATGTACAGTGCTTTTTAACTACACTTGTATATTAAATTATTTAATAGTTTTTGCTTTTCAGTATCTTTTGTATGTAGCAGAGATTAAAACAAGGACCTCAGAACTGAAGTTCTTCCTAATTTTTGAATGCGTATGTAAAGTTGAAAAGAAAACTAGAAGTTTACTGTTTACAGATAATGTTCTGTTAAGTGCTCGGTCTGTCTAACTTGATTTGAACAACATATTTCTAATCTTCCTTGTCCTATCATTTAATTCTCTATAGAAACAAACACGAAGTCTTTTATGAACTTCTAAAAAAAAATTATTCTTCTAAAGATGTAATTTAGAAAACTGTACAGTTTTTTCCTCTAGTATTTTTAAATGAGTAGCAAGAACTTAAACAGAAGCATCTAATCACTGTTTTGTAGATAGTGTAAAAACTTCTGTATGTATAGAGAACACAGTCTGAAGAACAGTGTTTGCCTGTTGTATTTCATTCCCTGCAGTATGAACATTGGAAGGGCCCCCGTTCACGGGAAATTGAGCTCAATTTGGGGACAGGGGAATTAAAACCTTCATCCTCTGCTCGTGGCATTCACTGTGAAGCCACGAGCAAAAACCAACACTGACAAAATATTAGGGCCTTACGTTGTTACGCTCCCTATGAACGCATGGAGTTTGGCACAGTATGTTCCATGCTGTTTCACCACGTTGATTTTATTCAGTTTTCTCAAATTCTTCAGAAAGTAACGTCCCAGTTCAGCAGCGTCCCGTTGTACCGTGCAGACTGCTGACCCCTCCGGGTCGCTGAACGAACCTGGTCATGTAACGTGTGGCAGTTCTCGCCGCTGTTACGAGAGCTCCCAAGCGAGAGGAACCCAAAGGGGGAGGTCAGGCTGTACAGAATCCTTGGCCAAGTCGGGATGAATTAACACTTGTCTGTGCTCTTCTGCTGTCTGTCTTAGCAAGTGTATTTAATTGTTTCCTGCGATGAACCTTAAATGTTATGTCAGGTTTGTACAATGTATTGTTGTTTGTAGCTCTCCATAATTAGCAGGACGTGTACCTTCTGCCAGTGCTCCTTTCTGAAGCTGTAAATACAGTAACTCATGTAATGAGATGGAAATGCAGGCGTTAGTTTGTTGCCTTTGTTTCCTCTCGTTTTCTATATTAGAAGAGTTTTTAAATAAAGTTTAATTTTACTTCTAGCAGTTTGCAGAATGCCAGTTCCTTCAGTGGATCTGCAGGTAACGCTGCCTCGTTAGGGATCCGTTTTATGTGGCAAGAGGCGCTTGCCCCGTTGCCCGGGCCTGTGCCGGGAGCTGTTGAAGCATTCCTGGCTTTGGGAAAGGGGCCGGAAGCTGCAGGTCGGTGCACGAGGAGCCTCCCGAGGGGACAGGCGCTGAGCGCGGCCTGTCCGCAGCCGCGTGCCGAGGACTGAGGTCTCCTGCTGTGCAGCAAGAACCAGAAATTCCTGATGGAAACGTCCACCCGGTTCCTCACCTTAGCGCACGCTGCGTATCGCACTGCACAGAGCTTTGTGGTATGACACAGCAACCTTTTTTTTCCAGTTTTCCAACTTCAAGTTTATCAGTTAAGTATTTTTGACATAGTTTAGCTTATTACATTCAACCCTTTACCAGGCTTCTGAGTTAAAACAGACAACAAATCTTCCAGTGTTTGTGAGAACTACTGGAACTCTTGCCTCTTATGCTGCCACTTGAGTAAAACTCTGATAAACCAGGACCAGGAAATAAAATCTTCACAAAGATCTGGAAACAGATTTACCTAAGTGGTAGGTAATGAAATGCAGCTTGTGCTAAACCTGCTTTGAAGCTCTTCTGACAACACCATGAGTGAAGTCAGTTGAAACCCCAAAATGCACCCGTTTGTGTGTGCACTGTGTAATTAAAGCATCACTTCAGAAGGATCTCTCATCCTCAGTAGTTAACCATAAAGTTTTGAATGGCCCGAGGTGAAGCCGGTGGCTTTTTGTGCTCAGCGCACTAACCAGAATAACAACTAGTTAGGAGTGAATTACACTATTAACCCTTAATCAGCTGTAGCTAAAATTGGCTTGTACAAAGGGTGAAGGAAGGTACTTTATATTGTGGGGGAAAAAAATGTGTTTCATCTTCAATCAAGGGTGGAAAACACTGAAGAAAAGTTGAGAGCCTTGAACTTTTCCTGAGCGCAGGCACGGGAGCAAGCGCCCTGCATGGGCCGCAGCGAGCCCGGCCCCCGGTTCTGGTTCTGCTGCTCCTGGGAAGCCTTCCCGCTGCCTCCCGCTGTCACTCCCTGCCTCCGTAAAGTGGAAGTGCCCCGACTTATGCATATTCCACGTGAAAAGCATGAATGGGAACTACTCAAACAAGCGCTGCCTCCTCGCTACTTCTCTGAGAGAAACAAAACAACCCGCCAGGAAGGCGCGTCTAATCCTGTCAGGAGCCGTGTCGGCCGCACTGGGGATGGAGCTGAGCGACGACGGGCGCCAGCGCCAAGGAACAAAGCGCCGCTGCCACCGCGATCCCTCCGCAGCCTCCGCGTCCCCAGGGATCCGCCAGGGAAGCGCCAGCCCGGGCACAGGTGCCCGCGGAGCAGCGCGGGGCCGCCCGCACACCAACGGGGCGGGTTTTAGCATCGGAGCATCTCCCTCTTGTCGCCTTTTTTTTTTTTTTTTTTTTTTTTTTTTTTGCGCCGGGGCTGCTCTTACCTGCGCCGGTAAGAGCTGCCCGCGGGCCCCCGGGAGCTGCTGCCGCGGCCCGCTCTGCCCAGCCCCGCCCGGAGGAAGCGGCCGTGAGTCAGGGCCGCCGCCGCCTCGCCCCTTCCTGAGGGGGCTCCGGGGCCGCAGGAAGCGCCGCCCCCGCCGGCCCCTAACGGGCCCCAGGCCGGGCTGCGCGGGCGGATAAGGGCCGGGGGGGGCCGCGCGCGGCCGCTCCCCGCGCGT
>JAUBNY010000179.1:476963-513024 GCA_032275445.1 Crypturellus soui
GCGGAGGAAGAGGAAGCAGCAGCAGCAGCAGCAGCAGCGCCGGGATGCGCGGCGGCGGCTCCCCGGGACGCTCCGGCCGTGGCACAAGTGCCCAGTCCCCGTGTGCGGCCGCAGCATTAGTGCCCGCGAAGGGGGCGGGAGGCGGAGCCGCGCTATCCCGCCCCGTGCCGGGAAAGTTTTCCCCCCGGCGCGACGGGAATCGCGTTGCGGAAAGTTGTTGCGCGTTTTCCGCCTCCCCCCTCCTCCCGCTGCCCCCGCGCGCGCGGCGGGGGCTGCCCCGGGCACTGCGGCGCCGCCGCGCGGAGCGGCGCGGAGCAGCAGCAGCCCCGGGGGGGGCCGGCCCGGGTCCGTGTCATAATAAAAGTCCCCGAGGCCCAAGGGGACCGGGGGGGGCGGGAACCCTCCCTGTCCCGGTGCGGCGGGGCCGCACGTCCCGCAGGAAGTTTCGCTCCGCTCGTGCATGTGTTGCAGTCCCGAGTGTCTGGCGATTGCCACCCCTTTATTATTAGCGGAGAGACCGAGGCAGCGACTTGGCTTTTGGGATTCGTCTCAACACCCTCGGACACCTGCCCGCGCTCCTGTCTGTCCCCTGCAGGCTCTTGGGTTTTGCTCTTGCTTGTTTTTTAGCAGGATTCTCCAGCTCTGCTTTGCACAACCGGCCGTGCATCCCATGCATCCCGGCCATGCATCCTGTGAATCCCGGCCGTGTATCCCGGCCCTGCATCCCTGCTGCTGCTAGGCTGCTCTGCAGCCACCAGCTCCAGCCTCTCTCGCAGGGCTCCTGCTTTCTGCTTCTCTCCTTGGTGCCCGCAGACAGGAGCAGAGGTGGCAGAGCTACCCCTTAGCCCATAGGAAAAGAAGGAAAAGCAGCCACTCCTTCAGGAAGAGGCATCCCATAGCTCGCAGGCGTCAGCTGGAGGAGGGGGTGAAACCCTTCTTTATGGACGAGCTGTGGAGCAGAGGTTTGGATAAAAGGGAACCTGGGTAGGAGCAAGTGGGAATGCGAGGGATACGTGGGTAGAGAAGAGGAGCAGCAGCAGGAAGTTGAAGAGGAAAGTAAGGAATAACGGACCATGTAGCGGGGCTGCGGGTGTCGCGGAGGCTGGAGTAGCCTCCTGGTTGTCACACGCGCGAGGCCTGCGGGTCTGGCCCCGTTCCGGACTGCTCTGTGCATTGGTGGGACCGCGCGGGCCCAGCCGGGGCGGCCGTGCTGTGTCTTTACTCCCGGTGCGTCCCTGGTGCTCCCGAGCCCTGGGTGAGGGCGCGGTGACGGGTTCAGGCCGATACGACCGGCGGGCGCTGCCTGCGCCCAGGGCGACGTTGGGAGCCCTCTGGACGCCGCAGGTTTGGGCAGGAGTTTCCCCGCTGCCCACACGGGAGCCGGTGCTGCGGGGGCTCTGGATCGTGCTGAGTGCCCCCCGCCAGACCCTGCTGTTCTGGGCGCTCTGCCCGGCCCCTGCGCGGGAGGAGGGGGCACAACGGCAAGTGTGTCGGAGTGACTGCCTTTGCTTTATCCCGAGCACCTCTGCGTGCCTTGGGCTCAAATCTTGGGGCACCAGAGCTCTGCTGGTTTGTTTTTACTGATAGTTGTGGCCCCGCGCAGTTGGTGGTCGTGGCGTCGCAGTGCAGGCAGTATGTGCAGTGTAACGTGGTCAGCACAGCTCGCCTGGAGGCAGGGATAGGTGAGCGCTCCTTCCGCTTTGCCCATCTCTGCAGAGTTTCTTTTTTAGGGTATTTCTCCCCTTCCTCCCTCCTCCTGCTTCTGCATTTCTGTAGCATCCCCTTACGTGCACACAGGACCACCCGCGTTGGACCGCCCTTCGGTTCAGAGCCAGCCCTGGTGTGTTCCCCGCGCACTGCCCAGCACCTGCGATTTGGGAACTTACTCGTTGCTTTCTGATACCTCCCAGCCACTTGGTGCGGCCGCCCTGCGTGGCCCGCTGAACCCTGCTGCACGATGAATCATGTGTCCATTTCCAGGTGGAGAAGCAGAGTGAATTGCCCGAAGGAAGAACTGCAGGACTGGGACAGAACAAAGGTCAAGGTTTATTCAGACGCAGGCTCCCATGTTGGCTTTTCCTGCTCTTCCTTGCCCAGACCGCACAAGGTGCTGCCGTTTTGGACATTTCTTGTCTTTAAAGGCATTTTCTGCTGTTGGCTCCTTGGTGTGTCGGGTGTTGGGAGCCTTCAGCAAGGCACTGCGTGCGCCTTGTTCGGCAGCAGCTCGGGAGGGATGGGAGTCCCTTTGGGGCTCTTCATCTGCATCTTGAAGAGCAGCCGGGGACCAGCTGATGCCCTGTGTGCTGGGGCGACTTGTTCTTGCTTTTTTTCCTTTGCTTTTCCTAAGGACAAGTTGAAACTTCTCCGTGTGTGGGTTACCCCATCTGCAAAATGGGTATAATTGTGTGTTACAAAGGCACAAAAAATGTGGCTTAAAACAGTTCCCTTTAGTCTCATTTTAATTATGGTCTTCCTTGGTTTATACCTCTGTGAAACGCCTTAACCTCACATCACGTCCCTTTACATGAGAATTACTGGTGAAGATCTGTGGATTTTGCCTCACTAGCTGTAAGGGTGAGTTTGTTATATCAGCAGACACAAACACTTAAAAGATCTGCCTGAGAAACGTTAACAGCCGGTCACACACTGAGGATTGGGCAGATGGATTTGGAGCATCGCGTGTGAGCGTCGGGTGGCAATTCTTGACCAGGGGAAGTAATTTTCCTGTGTCTCTCCTGTTCATTAACCCAAGACTTCACATCTTGGTAGTTGATGTCCTTTGGTCAGATGAATTTTTGAAGCTCCGTGGATTCGTGCGTCCTGTCTGCCGACTTGGGTGCCATGGATGGTCCCTGCAAGCCCCAGGGTTGAGTGCTTGAATCTCTGGCGTGTTGTTAACCTGAGCTGTTGGGAGCTTGTCATCCAGCGTGTTTGTTTTGTGTTTTATTTTTACAAAGGCTCAATTTCAGGAGGCCATTTCTCCTCCCACCAATGTCCTTTCTGAAAGGAAGAAGAAGGGGGATGGAGCAGCCCTGGGTGCGATGCAGCGTGCTGCCGGCTGCTCCATTCCTTGGGTCTCCGTGTCACCCGCCGCTCCCTTCGGCTCCCAGCTCGTGTCCTGGGTGCTGGCGGGTGTCGTGGGCCCGTTTGGGTTCTCCTGGGGCTCGGCTGGGTGATGCAGGGTTAAGCCAAATACTCTGAGTAATTCTGGACCTGGAGCGCGTTGGGAGTCTTGAAGTGCTCTGTGGGATTCAAGTGAGGCAAACTCGCTGCGGTACCAAAGACATGTTTAAAACGCACATCGGAGTCCGCCTCTGCCTGCTCTGCTCGTGTTCCTTCTTACTAACATCTGTCTCTGACTTTTTTCTACTCTTGCACTTTCTGTTTTTCTCTAATCTTAAGCATTTCAGGCTGTGTTCGTTCTACTGCCTCTTTTCTTTCTCGCACTCTCTCTTTGCTTCTCTGCTTTTCCTTACCCAAAAGGACAAGCAGGAATACACCTGCCCTTGCCCAAAGGAAAGGAGTCGGGGGCTGTTTCTGGGTAAGGTGGTCTAGGGGCAGGGGTTAGATTGTCTCTTTCCCGAATCCGCAAGCCTGGCAGTCCGGATAACGTGGCCTCACCCTGCAGCTCTCCCTGAGCGTCGTGCTGCCCTGCGTGCGGGAGGAGCTGCTCTCCCGACGCTCCGGCCATCAGGAGGGGACCGATGGCCGAGTGCAGGGTCACTGCTGCTTTACCGTGTCCTGGGGTGGGCCCTCAGGTTTGATGCCCTCCACATCACCCTGCTTTTAATTCCCATGTAATCTTGAACCAAAGTAAGTCTGGGCCTGCACCCGCTCCCATTGCGGTGGTCCTGGGGAGCCCACGGTGCTCGGTGTCGCCCGTGGAACATGCGCGACCCGCGGCGCCCGTGTGCTCTGCGCCGGCAGCGGGAACGGGAGCGATGGGAACGAGGCACAGCGGCTGGGGAAGGAGCACTCCCCCGGGGCAGCAGATAAGCTCTGCTGTGAAGTAAACACCATTCCTCCTCCCCTGCCCACTCCAGTGTTTGCGGCGGGAGCAGAGGTTTTCCCAAAGCGCTGCTGGGAATGCTCAGGGTGTCACTGGAACAGACCGTGCCCGGCGGTGTGGCCTCGAGCGCGGGACAGAGCTGCTTCGGGGACGGCTTTGGGAGGCAGCGCTGCAAGGACGGGCAGTGCCGAGCTCCCCTTGGCCCGGTTCTGGAGCTGGCACGTGTTAAACCGGTCAGAGAGCTGCATCGTGGGGTTCCTAGCGCTCCTTTGCCCATGCTGCAAGCGCAGGAGCAGCCTCCTCGCCGCAGCCTGGCGGGGAGCAGCGGGTCCGTGCGCTGATCCAGCCGTGCGAGCGCCGCCTTGGAGCAGCCACCAGGAATTGGAGGGAGCAAACCGGGAGCATTCATGTCCAATAGGATCTTGGTGATCCTGTCCCCAAAAGAACTGGGTGCCGCCACTGTGTGTGGCTAAAGCCACAGTCTATGTGAGCGTGTGAACCACATATTCGGCTGTAGGGACTTTCCATTTTGCTTTTTGCTTAAAAAAATCCTTAGAAATACAGCCTGAGATGGTTATAATGTGCTCTCTGAAAACAGGTGTCCAGCTGCTTCAAATGACCGAGTTTGGTAAGTTTGGGAAGAACTTGGTCTTTTAGGTGCTTAACAGTTAAACTTGCCCCTTCTTGGTATCCGCCATGCGTGAAGGTTGGACTGGGGAGTTCCCCCCATCTGATGCTTGGATATGGGCTTGGGAAGAGCGGAGGATGCTCTGCGGCTCCACGTGCGGCAGGAAGAAGTGTCCTTTAGGTGCCTCAGTGAACCCTGTGAGCAAGCCCCGGAGTCTGCTCTTGAAGCCCTTTTTTTTAAATTCAGACTTAACTTCTGTAGACGTGGAGGAAAATATGACATTTGTAGCAGCTTTTCTGTACCTGTTCTTGAGACACTGCCAAGGGATGTGCTTGGCTTGTGCGGTGCAGCCGTTCCGAAGGGAAGGTTGGTGACATTCTGGATAAAACTTGAGGAATAATCCTGGCGTGACTGCAGGTGGCTCAGCTCAGGGGTAATCCAGGTTGTTATTCCTGTTCAGCTCGTGCTCCCGCGCAGCCGGGCAGGATGCTGCCGCATTCCCGTGTCCCGCGGGGCTGCTGCATCTCCGGGTGCTGCTGCAGCCGCCTCGTGTCGGAGAATCACCCGGGAACATCCCGAGGGCAGCTTGGTCGGAGGGGTCGTGGTGCATTCCACAAACACCCTCCGTGGGAAGGTTGGTGGTGAGTCGAGAAGGAAGCCCAGCAAATCAGCACCTCGGAAGAGCGGGCGGAAGGCTCCGTGTCCCAGGGATGCTCCGGGCCGGAGCCACGGGAGGGTCAAGGGCTTTGTGCCTGGCAGCACCGAGGCCTGGGCAGGTTCTAGAGGTAGAAGTTTTGCTTGACATTCCCAAGGGATTTTCTTCCGCAGTGAGCAGGCGTTTCTGTGCACGGGGGAAGGCCCAGCGCACACTCAGACCTGCTGCATGGAGTCCTTATTCCGCTAACACGTGCTGCAAGCGTTGGAGGATCTTCTGCTTGTTCTCCTTCCTGCCGCAGAGCTGTGCATGGAGGGATGTGTTCGTTTCTTTTCTCAGGCCAAATGAACGACGCTCATTATAACCATGACACCTCCGGTTGCTCTCTGCTCGGGATCCTCCTGCATTTTTGTAGATGTTAGATGTCTTAGGTTAATCAGTAACGGAGAGTCTGATTTTCGTGCTCCTCATCTCCATCCATTTGTTCCGTGCTTGTCCAGGGCCAGGGGACCCTTCCTGTTTGTCGTGTGGAGGAGAGTGCCGGAGGCTCTTGCAGGAGGTGTTTGTGCAGCTCTGCGCGGGGACCCGCTCGGGCCGGCTCCTGTCGTAGCGCCAGGAAGGAGCTGGTCCGCGCTGCGCGATGCCCGGGTTTAACGGGGTTCAGTCTTGAGGTAGAGCCGAGCGCCCGGTGCTGTTCGGCTTGTTTATTGGTGAGTTGGGCAGGGGTGCAGAGGGCACCCTGGGCAAGTCTGTGGATGGCACAAACCTGTGTGGTGGCCGACACCCCCCCGGGGCTGCGCTGCCACTCACAGGGACCTGGGCAGGATGGAGAGGTGGGCAGAGAGGAACCTCGTGAGGTTCTGCAAGGACAAGTGCAGGGTCCTGCATGCGGGGAGGGAATAACCCCAGGCACCAGCACAGATTAGGGGCTGACCTGCTGGAAGCAGCTCCACGCAGAAGGATTTGGGAGTCCTGGCTCACACCCAGTTGCCCATGAGGCAGCAATGTGTCCTCGTGGCCAAGGAGGCCAACGGGCTCCTGGCTGCAGCAGGAGGAGCGTTGCCAGCAGGTCAAGGAGGGGATCCTGCCCCTCTGCCCGGCTCTGCGGAGGCACCTGGGGTCTTGGGGGCAGTTCTGGGCTCCTCGGGACAGGAGGGACGTGGAGCTGCTGGAGGGGCCAGCGCAGGAGCACGACTGGAGCATCCGTGTTACGAGGAGAGACCGAGCGAGCGGCGCCTGCTTAGCCTGAGAGGGGACACGATCGGTGTGTGTGAGTACCTGAGGGGAGAGTGCAGGGAGGATGGGGCCAAACTCTTCTTGGTGGTGGCCAGTGCCAGCACAAGGGGTAACGGGGACAAGCTGAACTCCAGGCAGCTCCATCTCCATGTGAGGAAGAGCTTCTTTGCTGTGAGGGTGCCCGAGCCCTGGCACAGGCTGCCCAGGGAGGCTGTGGAGGCTCCTTCTCGGGAGATCTCCCAACCCGCCTGGATGTCGCCCTGTGCCCCTGCTCTGGGCTGGACTAGATGATCCCTAGAGGTCCCTTTGACCTCAACCGTTCTGGGATTCTGGGAAGGCGGGAGCAGAGCCGGGCGCTGGCCTACATAGCGCGTTGTGCTGGTGGTGCCGCGGCCCCGGGCGAGGATCGATGCCGCTCTCGGAGCGCAGGCGCCGAGCGGTGCCCGCGCGCAGGAGCCTCCGCACCAAACCCTGCTCCCGCCTCTACCTTTGCTTCCCAGCAGATCCTGCAGTTCCTCCTCTTAAAGCAGCTGCCGGTCCGTTCCCATCTGCTGCTCGGTATGGTCCCGTTGGGGCAGGGTGCTGTTGTCCTGTGAGTTGGCCTCTTGGTAAGATTTTCGTTTAGTGAGTCCGGTCTACGCGTGCAGCGACGAGGAAGGTTCAATCCGGTAGATGCGAAGCAGATGCACAAACTGCTTGGACGTAGGCCTGGCTCTTTTGAAGACCCAGTGCAGCTAACTCTGCATTTCCCCAACTTCCCATTCTCTTATTTGCTTAAAAGAGCAGTGAAAGCAGATACTCCTGTAACTATATCACAGTTCAAAATACTACAGGTAAAATAAATGATGCAAATGTTTCCTTGCTGCTACACAACTTGGTGCTTCCTCTCGTCAAGGGCTTTCCTAGTTCCTCGACTTCCCTCTGTGCTCCTTTGCATAGAGCAAAGAATTGGCCTGTGCTCCTGCGCAGGGGATGGTGCTTGTCAAAACCAGGCAAATTAGCCAAATATCAAACAAAACGGGTTGGTGCCTTTGCTTTGTTTTGTTTTGTTTTTTTTTTCTTTTTTTCCCCCCACGGCTGCACTGTTGGAACCTCTTTATCTTGGGATCTCTCGGGTCTCCACACTTGATTGAATTCTGCGTAATCTCGGTAAAAGCCGGGGAGATTGATTAAAACGGGTGCTCGCTTGGAGAGGGAGCAAGGGGCTGTAATGTCGCTGCCACCAAGACGCTCCAGGCTACAAATGGGGGAAATCAAAATGCGCTTGCGCCTGGGTCTCAAAACAACCCTCTTGATTTCACCAGATTGGATTATGGCAGGGATTTGCGAAGGCCCAGCTTGGATCTTCAGGAGAGCGCAGACTCCCTGGAGCCGCCGCGAGGACGCGGTGCTGTCGCGGGTAGGGACGAGGCTCCCCTGGGCCCGGAGCGGCTCCCGCGTTCCTCCTGTGCGCGCTGCCCTGTGGTTCAGCAGCCTCCCTCGCCTGGTGCCCGTTGAGAGGAAATGCTGGAAAAGGAGCCTGGGTTTGCACACAAAATCTTCTTGACTTTTCTTGATTAATAACTTTTTTTACGATGGTGTTGGTAGGTTTCTGCAATGTTCCTAAAAATGCAGTTCCTGGTGTCCTGAGGAGACAACCGTGCTCTCCAGCGCTGCTTCCCTTTAAATGCAGCCGCCGCTGCGGCACGAAGCGGTTAAACTGCTGCTCCGTGTCCTCGCAAGACGAGGACTATTTTGGTCCCATGACAGCAGCGTCCCGGGAGCGTTCCCGGATCCCGATGCCACGAGAGACCTGGCCCTTCCCGCGCTGTGTGAGGAAGGATCTTGTTGTCGCCTGAGAGCTCCCCATGCCAAGTTGCTGCCGGGAGCCAGCGCGAGGGTCTGTGTCCCCACGCGTGAATCCAGCCCCGGAGCCTGCGCTGCATCCACGGGAGGACGCCCAGGTTCCCTGGGGACGGATCCCGCGCGGAGCCGGTGCGGGCACAGTCCTGCCCTTCCGACCCTGAGCGCGTCCAGGGCGATGCAGCGATTTCTGTGCACGACGCAGAACGTCCCGGGTTTCCATGCCGTTTGCAGCCCGCGGCTCCCTGCTCGTTGCAGTGGTGCTGTCGTTGTGCCGCTGGGCCGGGCACCCTGTACCCGTGTGTGTCTGCGAGCGGGTGTTTGTTCCACATATTCCTTCCTGGAGCCTTTTAATAGCAGCAAAAGGTTCGTTTGTGTCCGAGCCAGGTGCTTGCGGAGCAGCGTAGAGACGCGGCTCCGGCCATCCCGCGGCCGTCCCTTTTGCAGCTCCGTTGGGTCCCTGGAGCCGCAGCGGCAATGGCTGCAATTGGCTGCTCGTTAGCAACGTGCTGGACTAATAGGATGAGCTATAATTAGCGCGGCCTCCCCTCTGGGTGGCCGAGCAGGGCCCAGGAGCCGCTCGTGGATCCGTTTAGCAAGTTTCTGCGGCCGCGCTCTGCGGCCCGTGTCGGCGCTGGGAAGTGTGCGGAGCGGCCGGCGGCGCAGGATGCAGCGGGGCCGGTGCCGCGGCCCGCGGAGCAGCAGGTACCGGCGAGCTCACGGGAGCCCTGATCCGCGGCCGGGCTGCGCTGGGAACGGGTGTTGGGAGAGGAGGAGCAGCAGGAGGAGGAGCAGGAGACCTTGCGGAGCCTCGTGCTGCCTTGGGACAGCAGCAAACAGGAGCCGTTTGGAGCAGGGAAGCGGCTCCGAGCCTTGTGGCCGAGGGGCCGGGGCGGCCCCGTCTGCGCCGCGTGTCGGTGCACATGTACCAACGCACACGTGGACGCAGAGCGCTCGGCAGAAGGAGCTGCTTCTCTCTTCGCTGCATTTTCCGTGTGCCCGGTGCCGGCTCGCGGGCAGGTTCTGCCCTCGGTGTTTTCAGAGAGGGACCAGGAATGTCAGAATCTCAAATGTTGCGTGCGCGGGATTACAAATAACGTCTGCAAAGGCAAACCAAGCTGGGCAAGCAGGCCTGTGCAGGAGTCCCTGCTCCCAGGAGGGATATTCCTTCTGCATCCTGCCCTGAGCCAGCTCCTCCTTTCCCTTCCATGGAACGAGCAGAAGGAGTGGGATCCTATGGCAGAACAACAAGCCCAAGGGACCTTCCTGTTTTGTTTTCTCTTAAGGCAGGGATAACCGATACTACCTTCACCTCTGTGCGCTTTCCAGCCCGTTGGTGCCGCCCTTCCGAAGGAGCGTGTCCAGGTGCTGTAGGACACTTTTTTTGCAGGAAAAGCCTTCCCTAAGGAGTCATTTTCCCTGCTCCCTCCTGCTCTTCGTGTGACTTCAAGGCGGCCCCGTGGAGAGCTGCGGCCTGTGCGCGGGGTGAGCTGCAGCGCGGGGCAAGCGGTGCCCCCGCGCGCCGCTGGTACCACCAGAACCCGCAGCTGTTCCTGGCTGGCGGCCGGGTCGCTCGGGTGTCCTGTAGTGACAGCGCTGTCACCGAGGAGCGAGCGGAGGGGACGTGTGAGCGCGGACCAGGCTAGCTCTGCTCGGTTGCATCCGTGCGTGTTAGTGTTGAGGCGAAACAGAAACGAAGACCTAGGTTATTTCACAGAGAACTCTGGTGCGAGGCTGTGTGGTGAAAATGAACTGTGACATTTGCTGCGTGTTTGGTCAGAAGCAGCAGAGAGGGGAGCAGGACGAGCGGGCGGCCGGGAAGACCCTGGGTTGTGCAGCTGAGTGCCAGGACTGCCTAGGCCGAGTGTCACCCACAAGAAGTTGTTCGAGCCGCAGGTCTCTCCCGGCCGGAGCAGTTTTGTGTCTTCGGGCTCCAGCAGACTGAGCTGCCCAAGTCCACGGGGCGAGTGCGGCTGCTTCGCTGCGCCTGCCCAACCTGTCTCGGCTCCTGCAATGCTTCTGCCGGGGGTTTGCCGCTTTGCTGGCGCACAGAAAGAGCCGAAAGCAGCTGAAACCTTTCTGAAGCAAAACCTTTATTTGTGTTGGTGTGCAGTTAGTAAAACCAAAGCGTACTAACCATCCTGCCTTCCCCCAGGAGCTCCGCTGCCATCACCTTCAGCCACCAGACCTGGACAGGATTCCCCTGGGAACCCATGAACTTCATTGACAGGTAAGGACTTCTTCACAGATCAGTGCCTGACATACTAATCTCTAGCGAGACACGGACATTTCCAGCCCCGTCACAGACGTGTTAATAAAAGATGAGGATGGGCAAGGGGAGAGGTGGAATCATCGTGTTCTCCGTGCACTCTGCTCCCATCTCATGCAGGAGGATGAGGAGGATCTGTAACAGGTGGAACTGGGATCCGGATTCGGTCCTTGTGTCTTGGTCCAGGTCACTTTTCCCTGATCAACGCTCCCGAGCAGGTCGATCCCCCGAGCTTGCAAATGGGCAGAGAAGTTTCACTTCCCTTAACCGGGCATTGGCACCAGCTGCACAGTCTGCGTGTGAGGAGGAGCACAAAGCAAGTGCGCAAACGTCCTTCCCTTGAGAATTCGGTGTATGTTAATCATTTCACAAACAGAAAAATTGTGAATGAATATGAAATTTCTGCAGATACTTTTTTAGGTCTTGCGATGATGTAGTGCTGGGGATGCCAGTAACGCAGTGGAAAATAGTCCTGCTGAGCTGAGTGTAGTGATCCTTGCCTACCTTGCTGCAGTACCAGAAGCAGCTTGGTAGAAACAATGTAAATATTGATGTGTCTACTCATAAATGCACAAATTTGATTTACTGTGATTTCCCAGAGCCAGCTTTAGAGCTCACGTTGTGGTGCAAGCTGTGAGCGCTGCTGGTTTTTGTGTTCTCACTGTTTCTTACCTAAGTCCCCAGATCGGTGCAAAGTAGTAGAGTTTGGAGGGGAAGAGGAATCTTTGGGGATGCAACATCTAAGGTTTAACCGTGCAGTGATTTGTGCCCTGTGTCATGAGACCAAAAGGATAAATGGAATTGTGTTTTTAAAGAAATTGCCAGAAAATACTTGCAAAATACCTCTGTGAAGCTGCAGGAACGTGTATAAATACAATCTTATTTTTTCGAATCAGCTTATCAAAATGATGCTGTTATGGACCGTAACTGAAACTGGTACTTAACTGCTATTCTGCACCGAGGAATCTCCGTGATTTTGTTGGTAACACAAAGCCCAGACATAAGTCATTAGCAGACTTCCTGCCCGGTAGTTTCTAGACAAAAATAGATCCACGAAACTTGGGGCAGAACTTGGGTGAAACAAATTCCTCATTTAGTGGCTATAAATCGTACCCTCTACACACACCTCTTTAAACCTGAGGAGTGGCCTTAGTATTAATGCAGTTTTACGGTTTTTGTAAGAATTAGAATGTTAGTTGATAAATAAGAAAACTCAGAATTGTTCTTTTGAATACTCTTTATTTTACATCTACCTGTACTGACAGCTCCATGAACTTACTGAGGCTGTAAAGGGTGTGTGTGTGTGTGTGTGTGTATATATATATATATATATATTTTTATATATTATATGTGTGTGTGAACATGGCCCTAGGTACGGTGCTTCTCGCAGGGCAGGGATGCGCAGCCCAGGGCCTGTGTGTGCAGAAAGCTGCTCTCTTTGGCTTTCCAAATTGCAATGGGCTGTATTCTGATACACGCAGCATGTGGGGCAGGAAAAGCTGCTGCTTGTTGTGACGATCTAAAGCTGATAATTTTGCTGTTCTTGCATTAAATGAACCAACCTAGATCCCTTTTCTAATGAGAGGCATACAGCTAATGGCAGGAGAGAGGGGGAGCGTTTGATTGCCGTCTGCAGTGCTGTTGCTTAATATTTAAATCTGCCCACATGAAATAAAAGCTTAAATAAAATTATAGTGATTTATAAGTGAAAGGTTTTATTTTTGAGTCAAAATAAACCCTGGATAAACAGGTTTTAATCACTAGTTAGTGTCTCTGAGGGCTGAGGTGATGGGGGAACCTGTATCTTGAGTGTCTGTTGCTGGGCTGCAGTCAGGCCATGCACTTCTCATGATAAATAGGTGTCTTTTCCTACATCTCTCTCTCAAAAAAGCCCTTTTATTGTGAGCTGTTCAATAAGGAGAAGTTTAGCTTAAATAAAAAGGTTGTGCTTATTTATTTAATGATTTTTGCCTTTATCCCCCTGCTCTGGCCCTCGTGCGCGAGGTCGGTGGGATCCCCAGGCCGGCGTGGAAGCGGCGGAGCTCGAACCCCCTCGCGCAGCGGCCGCTCCGCTCCCGGCGCTGCATTATGAGTCACCCCTGCAGAACGGGCAAAAACGGTGTCGACTTGCAGGGCAAGCGGGGGAATCCGTGTCGTCGTGGCAGGGCTGGGAAGGGCTTTCGCTGCTCTGTTTTGTTCCTCTGAAATTTTAGGCTGGACACGCTGCTGGGAGAAGAGCAGCGCTAGGAAAGGGTATTTAGGAGGAGCAAAGTTGTTATTTTTGTGCAAATTTCTTTTTCACTCCTGCCCGAATCCCGAGTTGAGGTTTGTGGCATCCCGTGCTGGGATGGGAGATGTTTCCAACGTGTTGGTGTGCTGATCCTGGTCAATATTTAGGCGCCGGGAGCTGCTTCCTCCCACACGGACACCCCGCGGGCCCCGCATGGGCGCCCGGGCGCTTGGTTCCAATGGAAGCATCCTCAGAATGACACGGAACACTGGGGTGCTCCGGGAGCTCCGGAACGCCAAGGTGGGCACTGGGAAGGGCCCTGGGGCTCCTGCCACTGGTTTCGGGGCAGATCCGCACGCTGTGATCCCAGATTTCCCGCGTTTTCCTTCAGGAATCCCACGGGCCGCTGTCCCTGGTAAGGTTTTCCCGGGCAAACCCGCTGCTGGCGCGTGGCCGCGGCGGGCACGGAGCCTTCCCGAGCTCCGTGTCCGAGGGGCCGCGCTGACGCCTCCGCGGGCGCTTCCTGCCCTTCCCTGCCAGCAGGCCCAAACCAGGGGCCTCCCGCTGCCCTCGAGGCTGCGGCGCGAGCGGGAAGCGGTGCCAAGAGGAGGGGGAAGGCGCATCCCGCGGGGCGCCTGGAGCGCGGCGCCGGAAGGGTTAAGCGCTGCCATTTTGTTATGTAACACCCTTAATGGACACCTCGGTGAATGGCACCAAAATGGCAGGGCTTAACCCTTCGCGGGCTGGCGCCCGCGGCCCCTCGCGGGGCTGGGGACAGGGCCGCGCGGCCCCGCGTGGGGACGGAGGCTGCCGAGGGGACCCGCCGGCCCCGCGCGCTGCCGCCCTCCTCCCCGCCGCAGCCGCGCAAGGGGAAGGGATTTGGGGTTGTCCACTCCAATCCGGTCACGGATTTATTTTTTTTCTTTACCCACAAAATAACTGGTGTTTTTTGTCTTGCTACAGTTGGGTTGTTTTATTCCTTACAAAGCAACCGTTTGTCACTTTGGCAAGACGAAGTTTCTACTAAAAACCCACGTGCAAGAACAGGACCTGCTTCCCTGCTGTGTGGGCGCACACGTGTGCACTGCACACACACATGTGTGCAACATACACATACGTGTGTGTGCAGAGGAAACTCTAATGTGACCTTCTGCAGCACACGGCGCTTCTCACCTCGATAACACGGAGCATATAAAGAAGAAAAAGACATTTATGGCAGAGCAGGTTGAGGCCTGGTGGGAGCAGCCCCTTCCTGCAGCCTCCCGCCTCCTGCCCAGAGGTCCAAATCCCAAATCCAGGAGGGGGCTCCCGCATCCCGTATCCGCTGGCTGCCCCTAAGGAGCCCCATTTTGCCCGGGTATCCGAGCCCCCTGCGGAGCTGGGGGGACTGCTCGGGCCCTAACTTGGTTTTGATCGACTGCACTTAGAAAATATCTCA
Source organism: Crypturellus soui (assembly GCA_032275445.1). Lineage (NCBI taxonomy): Eukaryota > Metazoa > Chordata > Aves > Tinamiformes > Tinamidae > Crypturellus > Crypturellus soui. The sequence goes on from JAUBNY010000179.1 coordinate 491,271, forward strand.
AGTGGTCTGATAATATTTAATAATAATTTTCACTGCAAACTTTTTTCCCCTCACTGTAAAAATTCCAGATTAGGCTGCAAGAGGTTGTTGCTCATTTATTTATTTATTTGTTTGTTTATTTATTTGTTTATTTGTTTATTTTTCCTACTAAAAAGAAGCAAACAGCCTGTTGCTGGTAGTTCGGTGTGCGGCTGTAGCTCGGGTTCAGCCTCCTGCGGACGGTCTGTGCTCAGGGGGTACCCGCTGCTGCTGCCCAGCAGAAGCGTGACCAGGCTCCAGCAGTCACTGTAGAACTTGTAGCTCTGATCCGGAGGTCCATGAAGCTGCAATTCGGGAATGGGAGAGGAGGCAGGAGGTGGCGCGCAGCATTTTGCAAGCGTGGTGCGAGGAGAAGTGGAAACGTTACAGACTGCAGGAAAACGGAGTCGCTTTAATAGTGTGTTTGGCTCCGCACAGTGTCCTGGAGATGCTGGGGGCTCTGCAGCCCCTTTCTGCTCCTGCCTGGTTTCTCCTTCTGTTCTTGCTGCTCTGCCCTCCCGTGGGAGGACCGTTTGGGAAAGCCCATTTGGAAGATGGCAGGAGATCCCTTACGATGCTTTCCCAGCAGGAAAGCACATGGGTGGAATCCCGAGTGTCCGGGATGGAGAGGTTATGGCTTTGTGGAAGATTTTAGGATTTCTTCTGTGGTTTGTGTGTGAAAAGGGCAGTGAATGGGTGATTTTTTTTGATAGGACTATACAGGTAGCCCTGTGCCTGCAGTGCAAGAGGTTTACTGCATGTTATATTGTGTATATTGTGTACTAAACCCTTTTGGATTGATCCTGGTGGTTAATCTGTTACAGGGAGAGCACTGGGTGCCTAATCCTGACACCTCGCCCTGAGCTGGGCCATTCCTCATAATAAAAGGCAGAGCCATCCATAAAACTTAACATTTTCTGTGTGCTCCTGCCTTTCCCTTCCCGCTGTGCCGTGTTGCAATGGCACTGGATGCAGCAGAACTACTTCCTGAAAGAGTTAAACAGCTCTTCCAGGCGGCGTCATTTAAGGCTCATCTATAATAAATATGACTTAACATCGTGGTGGCAGGGGAACTGTGCAGCCAGATTCCTACAGCCATGTGCATATATATCAACGTGGAGCCTGCGCTCGCAGTGATTGTCGGTTTGGGTTGTAAAATCTTGGTGCAATCTCGTCCCAGGGTCTTCCTGGGAGCGCAGATGTTGGCCGTACCGTTTTGCTGCTGCCGCTGATGCTCTCCTATCCCCGCACGCTCCGTTTCCCTTTTTTGCTGTGGCAAAATCCTTCAAACTCGTCACAAAAAATAGAGTTTTTGTCTGCAAAGGAGTTGTCCCAGCACCGCTCCTGGGAGGAAAACGGACCCTGCGGGGTGTCCCCGGGGCTGTGCCCGCGCGGGGAGCAGAGGCTGTTTCCACGGGAAGGGTTCGGTTGTGTGTCCCATCCGGGGGTGATGGCGACGCTGCAGGAATCGAGGCAGCTGCCGCCTCGGGAAGGAGTCCGGCGTGCAAGGAGGCGCTGCGGGGGATGTGAGTTTGGGGTGTCGCAGGGGACGCGGAGGTGCAACCCCCTCGGCTGGGTCCAGGCTCAGGGGCCTAAACGCAGAGCCGGAGCCGCCCGAGCAGGTTCCTTTCCAGGCAGGGAGGTCCCTCGTCCAGGGAGGGAATCCCGGTGGAGCGATGCCGGCGCCGCCGGACACTTGCGTTGGGGCGCATTTGCCGCGGTCGCCGTGTCCCTGCTCTCCGCCGTTTGCTCCTTCCCGAACGCCAGCATTGCCCGTCGGGCAGCCCGTGCCCCGCGTTCCCGTTCCCTTGGAGGGAGGCTCAGGGGTGCGGGTGCCCGGGGCGCTCTCGCAGCTCCCCAAGCGCCCCATCCCTGCAGGAATGCACTGGGGAGACGCACAGGTTAACAGGACTTGCAGAATTCCAGCCTTAAACCATTGCAAACGCTCGCTCCAACGCCTGCGTTGCTGGTGTTGCTCCTGAAATCCGTTCATTTGCAGGGAAATGAAGGAACTTTAAATGGCAGGAGCTTCTTTTGGCAGGGGGCACGTGGCGCCCCGCGCGCGGCGATGCCGATGCCGCCGGCCCGCGCGCCCGGGCCGGGCTTGACCCCGCGCGGTGCCGCAGCCGGCGCAGACCGGTTCTGGAAAGCGCTTTGTGTGTCGGGCTGCATCCTGGGAAGGGTCATGTGGAGCCGGGTGATGTCATGGGATCAAAGCCTGACTCAGCTCCCGGGCGGCCGGTCCCGGTCCGGCCGCGGCCGCGGGGAGAGCGGCGCCGGCCCAAGTGGCGCCCGCGGCTCTGCTCGCGGGGCCTCCGGCACGCAGGGAGTTAACCGTGATCCCTCGGGAGCGGAGCACTTCCTGTGCAGCCCTGGAAAAGCCGGGCTCATTCATTAGGAGGGGAGAAAGTCTCAAGTTGGCTCCTACAATGGCAGTGCCGTAGTGGCCGTGGCCGCGCGCCGAGGACGCCCCGAGCGTCCGAGCCCCGAAACTTGCACGCGGGCAGAGCCCTGGGAACCCCATGGCAGGACTCCCGAAGAGCTCCTGAGCGGGGGGGTTTGTAATTACTTTTATTTGCATACGAGACAAATGCGTACGTTCTTCCTGCCTCTTGATAAAGCTCCAAACTTCGTGATCGTGCCGGTTTGTACGCTCCCCTGTGCTCCCGCGCAGCTTTTCCTGACCCGTCGTGATCCTACTTTATACTTGGGGGGTTTGTGCGGGTGTGTGTGTGTGTCTTGTTTTGTTTTGCCTTTTTTTTGTTGTTTGTTTTTTGCTTAACATAAAATGTGTAGGCAGGGGGGATGCTCAGTGCTTAATAACTCCCTGCTGAGATGCATTTTGCAGATAGGGTGAGCGAGTGCCCCGGCAAGGCTGTGGCTGCTCTTCCAAATGAGCTTCTTGTGCAGTAACCGCTGTACTTTGCCCTGTTTGGAAATTAAGGTGTTTTGCCCAACTTTTTTTTTTTTTTTTTCTCTCAATGCTCTTAACTCATTTGTGTCTCCTCTTTCTGCAGAGCCTCACAATGACAGAGGAAGCATGCAGGACACGGAGTCAGAAACGCGCGCTAGAACGTGAGGTACCGCATAACGATGTGGACAGTAAAAAAATAAAAATGGAAAAAGGACTATTAGGAACGGACGTAACCGCTGAAGGCGACATGAAAATCAAAGCAGATCCTGGAGCTGCAAAAGTGCAAGGATTGTTAAAAGGTGGAGAAGTGAAAGCTACCATTAAAGTGGAGGTTCAGACGGGTGATGAACCTGTGGACATGAGTACCTCAAAAAGGTGAGTAGAGCCCAGCTCTCTCGTGGTGTTCGGGGCAGCGGTGCACGAGTTCTCTGCATCTTGAGGTAGAATTAAACCTCAAAGTGGATGGTGCAGCTCTGGCTCCTCCTTCGACATTCAACAACTTGTTCTCTATAACTTTGTTCTGATTTTTCTTCTCACCAACTCGACAGCAGTAGCGGCTGTGATGAGCAGCTGGGAAAGAAATATGGGCTTGAACAGAGAAATGTCCAAGTTGCAGAGTGGATGCGCTTTAGGAATCCTTTACAGAAACTTGAGGCATCGTATCACAGGCTGCGATCATCCCTTGAATACAGAGTACTACAGAAGTCATATTGCTTTGTGCAACTGTTGCTTCAGTCCATGTAAAACAAGACCTTTTCCATCGCTTTGACTGAGGCAAGGTTTTAAACTTGCTCCATTAACCCTCTGCCAAAAGGGCGATTGAAGTTGCTCGAGGAGATGTTTAAGATGGACTTACTTGTCTGATACAGATTTGGTTAATTTAGGCAGCAGGAGATTGGCTTCTGTGTTAGAGTTGCATGACTAGGTGTAAATCTCTTAAGGTGCCTTTTGGCATAATCAGTACTAGCTAATTAGCACAGGTATGCATACTTTTTCTGAAGAATATCTTAAAAAGATCAATCATCCCAGAAGTCTAATAAATTAGACTACTGTAGTCTAATGTTCCTGTTACCTGTTCCTGCATGCACATTCCCTTAGTGAGTCCATAAGGGAATACTCCTAATGTTCCTGCGATGTGAGCGAGGGTTTCTGCTCCCTTGTGCTGTAAGCGGCACGGATGGGGCGATGGACAGAACGATCTGTGCTCAGCTTTGCAGGAAGCATCTGCAGCGAATGCATCTGTCTGGACTAGAAGGGGAATATTCTCTCTCTACAGTGGTCTTATTTCGGGTAGGAATAAGATAGTGTTGTGTTTGGTTTCTGCAAGAGGGGAGAGTGTTTCCCTGCACAAATAAAAGGTATTTTTTATTTATTTAAAATGTAAAATAAGAGGCAGCCTGATCCCATATCCACAGAACTTGGCCACACTAAATTTAATTAAGAATTTAATGAGACTTGGATCCTCTCTTTGGTTACTGCTTAAAAGTTAGAAAAACTTTAATGGCATATATACGTATAAAGCTCTTAAGGAATTGAATTGGAGCAAGTGATAAAGAATGAACCTGAGTGATTCTGCCCACCTCTGAAGGGGACCCAGCCCGACCTGGGGCTCTGCTGCCGCCTGCTGCTGATGCCACCCGTTTCCCAGTGTGTGGTTCCATTCCTGGAGCATAAATGTGGCCTTGCCCACCGGCCTCAGGATGCAGATAACTCCGAGTGAATGGAAACTGCCTTAAGATGCTGGCGGTTCAGAATAAACATCCTCAAATTAATCTAATCTCTTGAAAATATAAGAGTAAAATTGGTGTTGCAGGGAAGGAGAATCCTGATTTCATATGGATTTTTTTTTTCAAGCGGGGGACTTGCATTTTCAGACCTTTGATCTCTGGAGGAATTTAGCTCGCAGCTTTCAGAGGCTGTGTCTTTAAAGCAGTTGAAGTGATTTTTTCTGAAGAGATGGAAAAGATCTCTTGCTTAAAATGCTTGGATTGCTACAAACTTCTTGGGTTGGATAAATTCATGCTTAGTGATGTATGGTGTTTTGGCTTTTAAACTTCCTTAATGCTTTTAGAACTGGAAACATAATATTTTCCTTGGGAAAGGGAGTCCGGCAATAATCACAGTTTAGCTGACGTAAAGCCGGTAAAATGGATAATCTCCGAAATCAGTTGATTTTTCAAGATTTGAAATATGAACTTGGCAATATCTCTCTACATCGAGCTTACTGGGGCGAGGGGGGGTGAAGTTTCTTTTAATTCTTTTTCTAGACCTTGAAATTAAAGTTAAAAATAGTATTTGGTTTGAGCGCGCTCGCTGATGCCAGGAGAAACAGAAGCGAGCGGCAGCGGTGGAAGTTTTGAGAGGTCACCCAAGGCCAAACCAAAATCTTGCTGCTCTACCCGGCGTTTTGACAGCTCCCAAGCCGGCCGTGCTGATGCGCTGGAGCTGGGGATGGGACGAAGGAGGGAGCTTCCTCCTGCCTAGAGTAACTGTGGCTTGACCTAAACCAGTCTAAGGCTAGCTGAGTAACAGAAATGATTCCTAAGATCTTTACATCAGGTGGGATTGTATTTAAATGTGACAATCACAGAATTGGAAGGTTGGAAGGGACCTCTAGAGATGATCTATTTCCAACCCTGCACACGCAGGGGCACCTGGAGCACGTGGCACAGTGCGACTTGCCCCAGGGAAGCGTGTGGATTATGTGTTCTCACATTGAACTACAAAGTCTGGATTTTCTTGTAGATTTTTTTTCCCAGTCACACCTAGAACCCTGATAAGCCCCAAAGTTTGCATTTTATTTATCTAGCTTCTTTTCCCAATGCTTGCACCCATCTGTGGTCCCACGTCTGTTACAGGCACAGAGCAGATACCCCCTGCTTCAGCTGCTGCTGCTTGAAATTATTTGTGAGCTGCTCTGGCCTGGGCTGCTGCCTGTTTCCTTCACTGGAAACCGCCAGGGAAGATGAGGGGAGAGTCCGCAGACTGTCCGCACAATCGGGGCTTTCAGGCAAATAATCCAGGTGAACATTTTCTCCCTGCTTTAATTCCAGGTCTTGCAGGTTGTCATTTGTGTGCTCGGGGAATGCTGCCCTGCTCCGGGAGCTCACAGTAATCCTTGTCCTTTTGTTGTACGGCGCAATTAAAAATAACTTTCTTAAACTTCCAAAACAGTTTGTATGAAAAGCTGGTCTAGTGGCTGTGCCCTGGATGCTAAATTTTGGCGCTTTGAGGGTTTCCAAGCATGTGTTTATTTTTTGTTTGTTTATTTTATTGGACAAATCATATTTAAAACTTTCTGAAGGGCTGGATTTGAACTCTGGAATTCTGATACACTCTTAAATACATAATGGGGCAGCCTCTGGCTAACCAAACTCTCCAGTTACTGAATTAACTGCAATCAGCATTACCCTGGTGCCAGGGAAGAGCAAGAGGATCTAGATTATGGTGCAGCCCCTTATTTTGGATCTCCCTTTCAGCTTATGTGCGTTTTACGTGGTAATTGCGTGTCCTGTGAAGGGATGTTACAGCAGTGCCGCTGCCAAAGTTCCTTGGAGTTCTGGAATTCCATTTTAACTGCAGAAGTAGTTTAACCAAATGCCATTCCATTAGGTGCAGAGGAAGGACAGGGACTGTGCGTCACCCCACAGCCCCTAGATCATCCCCAACGGACTCCAGATCCAACTGCTTTGATTTCTGTGGATAAAACAGGTCCTGTTGAATGGGGAGCTCTAAGGAAACCCTAAGGTTTTAAACAGGGTGTTAGAGAGGAGGCAGAAACTTCTCATGAGGGCCCTTGGTGACTTGGATCTGTGATGGGCTCTTGCTGCGAGGTGTTAGATCGTGTTTTACCATTCCGAATGCCTCAACATGGACGCAGCGAGGTGGAACGCAGCGAGGCGGCGGCTCTGCTCTCGTCCCCTGCCATCAGCACCAGGTGACGGGGGCGGCAGCGCTTGCAAAAGCTGAAGGGCATGAAGCAAAACATCTTCTTTGGCCGAGGATGTTCCTGGTGGCTGCAAGGGAGCGGGGTGGCTGTCCCGGGTTATGAGCTGCTGGCGGCAGTGTTCCCACAAGCGGGATGCTCCCGTTGTCTGCCTCATTTGGAGGCATCAAATTCCTTGCGTTACGCTCAGGATAGCGGTGGGACCGAGCAAGAGGAGGACTCGGAGGGCCAGCGCACGCGGGGCACTGCGTGCTTGAGTGGCGCCGTGTTGGCCCCGTGCGCTGCTGCGCGCGGGCACCGCGTTGGCTCCATGTGCTGCTGCAGGCGGGTGCCATGGTGGCCCCATGCACCGCAGCATGCGGGTGCTGCGTTGGACCGTGCGCTGCCGTGTGCGGGCGCCACATTGGCCCCGTGCGCTGTCGCGTGCAGGCGCCACATTTCTCCATGTGCTGCCATATGAGGGTGCCCCGTTGGACCGTGTGCTGCCGCGTGTGGGCACCGCGTTGGCCCCACGCGCTGCCGCGTGCGGGCGCCGCGTTGCCCCTGTGCCGCCACGTGCGGGCACTGTGTTCGCTCCATGCGCCGCCGCGCGCGGGCGCTGTGTTGGCCCCGTGTGCGGCCGCGCGGGGGGCTGCCCTGCTCCTGCTCCCACTCCCAGGGTCTCCTTGGAGCCCTGGAATTGGCTCCCATGGGATTTGCGTCTCTCCTCCCTGAAGCCGCCGCGCTCGCATCGCTGCCGGCTCCCAACTCCCTTTGCTCGCGTTCGGCTTCAGCTGCTCAGCCACGTTGACTGGTTTGTGATTAAGCTTTAGGGATTTATTCTTTTTATTTCCCCCTCACCATTTCCCCTGTAGTATCCTGGAAAAGAAAAAGACCAGCAGAGTGGTCAAGTGTCGCCTCGCGAGGTTGCCTTCCTTCTTAGCTTAAAAAAAGAAAAAGAGGGAGAAAAAAAAAAAAAGGAAAGAGGAATCCGCACGGGGCCCCCGCGGCTCCTCGTGCCGTTCCCGGGTGTTGGGGGACGGCGCCCGCCGCTGCCCCGGGCGCCCCGGCCCGGCCCGCTCCATTTTCTGCGGCACCTGGCCCTGACCTCACCTCACAAAATGAAGGCCGGCACCACCGGCTGGGACCGGCCGTTGCCATGGTTTTCGCCGCGGCGGGTCACGTGCGGCGCTGCCACGTGACCCGCGGCCGGGCCGGGCGCCCGCGAGTCCCCGGCCGTCCCGCGGGGCCGCCGGGATCCGCTCCCGCAGGGTCCGGCAGGAGCGGCCGGGTCGCTGGGGGCTCCCCGCGTCGGCCGCGGTCGCCCCCTTTGTGGCAGCCCGAAACCTCCCTTGTGTCACCCCAAAACAGGGGGCCACCAACGTCCTGCCGCGGGGCCGCAGCTGGATGAGGAATTCCTGAGTTGTATCGAGGAATTCCCAGCTCGTCTCACCGAGCCTCTCAGCCCGGCGCTGCCCACGGCGGCAGCGGGGTGGCCTTGGGGCGCGGGCTGCCCGGCGCCCTGCAGAGCCCGCGGGCAGGAGCTGCTGAAAGGGGCAGCCCATGAGGGATCCCAAAGAGCCCCAAACTGGTTTAGATTTGCAGCTTCACAGTCAGGTGAACCCCATTTTTTTGCGTAGTGTCACCGTGGGACGGCGCGGGGTGACCTAAGGAGAAGTGGGAGGAAGGCAGACAAGAAGTTTCTGCAGTTGCATCTTCATCTTTCCTAGCAGGAAGCTCCAGCCCGGACAGGATTCCAGAGTGTGCAGCTCGGAGCCCAGCGCTTCCTTAACGCTGGCTGCTCTTGGGAAGGGAAAACCAGGCCAGCTGCAACCTGCCCTGGCCAAATTCTGCCTTTGTGCAGAAGTCCTTGGGCCCCTTAGGTGCATTTGGCTGGAGTAAAGGCTCGGGACACCTCACCTGTGCGGCTCGCGCTTTGGAAACCTCCTTGGAGTTTGAGCGGCTCCAGTTTCCAGGCTCGTTGTGCCCTCTAGAGGCACTTCCTCACCTTGTCCCAAACATTCCCGCGGCTGCTGTGGTCCCAAACCTCAGCATGGGGAGCACCCACTGCCCGCGCCAGCGGCCGGGCATCACGTTCGGAGCAAATGTGACTGTCCCAGGCCCCAAGGACGGCCGCCAAATGTCCAGGAAGACTCCCCGGCAGAAGGAAGGGGGCTGGAGGGCGTCAAATCGTGTGTCTCTCCCTTCTGGTTCGTGCTGTCCAAAACGTTGTGCCGATACCGTGTTCGTGCGCAAGAGCTGAGGGGCGACTTACTGTCCAAAACCATGTGCCAGATGCACTGAAGCCAAAGAAAAGGTTAAAATCAATATCCATCTGGGAGCATTTGGGTTGTTTGCGGTAAAATTTCACAGCTGTGTGCGTCTTTGTTGAGAGTGTAATGGGTTTCTGCTGGTAAGTAACGGAAAAGAAAAGAATCTGTTAGTGTTGGTGCAGAAAGAAGATTATGTCATTAAGTGCTTAACCTTAGGTAAGTGCCGCACACAGGAATAGTTGGTGTTTCCTTAGGATTCTCATAAATAACTTGTTTGGGAGATCACAACTTGCAAACATTTGCATTACAAAAAGGGACTGGGATCGACTTCATGACTTCATTCATGTCAAATGTGCAGAACTTAAGAGATTTGACTTTAAAGCATGAGGAGTTGGCAAACAGCATTACTCTGGATGCAGTGTGAAGTGGTTTGTTTTTCTCTTTATTGACTCCTTCTCTCTGCTTTTTCTTCTGCTTTACAGTGAAATAAAGAGAGAAAAGAGAGTACCCTCCCCAGACGTTATAGTGTTATCAGACAATGAACCTTCTAGCCCTAGAATGAATGGTTTAACGAAAATAGCATTAAAAGAGACCAACACGGAGGCGCTCATGGTGAGTCTGCTTGGCTTGACAGGGCTTTAGGTTGTGCGGTAAGAAAACCCTGTGCACAGGGGTACCTGCAACCAGGTGGATATGTGGCTTCGTGAGATTGACTTGAAAGCAGGAAATCCTGAAGTTTTTTTGTGCTTTATTATTTATTTTGAAGCCCCTCCTATTTTGTTTCTGAAGTGCCCCTTTTCCAGAACTGCCTTTCTAGTGAAGTCTGTATTGTGGATGCAGTATTTCTGATGCAGCATTTGTTTTCAGACTTTCTTTTGCTTCGTTTACTCACTGTGCTAATGAAGAAATCTTGGAAGTCTCTTTTACCTTTTTTCCCCTTGAAGAATTCTTTCTCCGTAGTTAGTTTTTATGCGTCCGTGTTGCAGACGTATCACTGATATTAAGACATACGTGACAATTGCACTGCTCTAAGTTCTTGTCATAACTTGTATCTTTTTGCCTCTTCCCCTCCTTTTTTTTTCCCATCCTGTATTGCCTTAACTGGCCCTGCAGAAAAGCAGTCCAGAGGAGCGTGAGAGAATGATTAAACAACTAAAAGAAGAGCTACGGTTAGAAGAAGCAAAGCTTGTTTTATTGAAAAAGTTACGGCAAAGTCAAATCCAGAAGGAGACCACTACTCAGAAGGTATTATTTTTTCCTACGGTTATTTATCATTTGTCTTTTGGAATGCTAATAAGAACAACAGCTATAGCAGTTGCCATAACCAGCCTACAGAGTATATTGTAGCTGCCACATAAGAAACATCTCACTTTTAAGGAAATCTTCACAAAGATTGTTGGGTCTTATCCTGTTAACGATTCCTTTTTGTGGGATTCTTTTGTTTTTTGATTTGTTTTGTCGTGACCAAATGACAAGGCAGTTATCCTGGCAACCAAGTCCAAAAGCCAAAGGCCTTTTTATTGAAACTTAGGTGCATTTATGAATGTTATATTCTTCAAAGTATTAAACACCATGCAGTCCTTAATGCAGCACAGAGAGTGCTAACATGCATTTGGAGCTGATTCTTGCAAATAACTCTACCTGTCAGCACATACATTTATTAAAGCATTTGAATCCCGAGCGCTGGGAGCTGGCAGGTGCTGGCTCTGTTCGTTATAACGCGTGGCAGAACTCCAAGGCTGGATCCCACGTCTTGCCAGCTGAAGCGGGTCTGTGGTTAGAGGTGCGCTTTAATCCCGCAGAAATCCAGGCAGCCCCTGGCAGGGGTGGCTCAGCCCTGAATTCCCTTCTCCCCCACATGACACACACGGAGAAGGGGAGAAAACTGATCCGTAGGAGACAAATGCAGCAAAAACTAACGCCGTTGCTGTCGGCCAAGCTGCCTGCGCTGGCACCCTCCTCTCTCTGCACCATTCCTGCTGGCACGAAGGGCAGAGGGGGTTTGGGGAGAGGGAGGAGTGCGGCACCCCGCACTGCGCCAGGCCGTGGGACTCGGTTCAAGTGTCTGGAGCAGCGGCCGCTCCCGTCTGACCCTGCAGCGCGTGTCGCTGACTGGGTGCATTTCGCGAGGGGTAGATTCGAGTGCGCTTTGCTCTGCAGACGGGTGTTAGTGCCGTTGTTTCTGGTTGTTCTCTTGGTGTTTTCTCCGCCTGTTTGAGTAGCTGGAGTTAGAACCTGTGCAAGCACCAGTTCATTGCTGCCTGTCCAACGAGTGAACTTGGGCTGGGTGAATTCACAGCATCCTCTAAACTTCTTTATCTGACATCTTTTCCATAAACACTGTTCACTTTGCACCATGCTTGAATTTAGCTCGTTGCAACCAGTAGTAACGGTGGATAAGACAAGTAGGCTCTAAGCTGAGACTCTTGAAAGCTCTTTGTACCTGGCTGTGTTTTTGGTGTGTGGGCCCTTTTATTCCTTAGCATAATCTTATCTGTGCTTGCTTAATAACGTCTTCGTTTGAATACGCATGTTTAGATGCTTGGAGGAAGCCAGGGGATGGGGGCGGGGGGCGAAACCGCAGCCTTTGAAGCATCTCTCGCTCCGACGCAGGGAGGGAAGCGCTTCAGCGCCCGTGGCCTCGGCGCTCCCGCTCGCGGCCTCACACTCGTCTGCTTTCTCTCTGGTTTCTCCTCTTCCAGCCTGCCGGTTCCTCTGGGAGTGCTGTGGCCGCCCCCCCGCCCTTGGTGCGGGGGACGCAGAGCGTTCCTGCGGGCAAGCCGGCCCTCCAGGTCAGTGGGGCGGGCCAGGCTGTGCGCTGCACGAGGGCACCGAGGCGCAGGAAAGGCATCCCAGCCCTAGCGATAGCTGCCATCCAGCTGGAGAACTTTGTCATTGTTGTTGTTATTTACGTATTTATTTTATAGCAGATCCGATGCTAACTCCTGCAGACCCCGCTGTAAGCTGCTAGAGAGCTGATGGGGTGGGAGATAACGTAAGACGTCCCCGCAGGTGCCTCTCACAAGCTGCTCGTCCTGCAGGGCCTCGTCCCCTCTGCTCATGAATGCGTTTGGGTGCCGATAGCAAGAACTTTGGCCAAAAAGGTGCCATGCATTCTGACACAGAAATATCGTGGCGACCCGTGGCTGGACCCTCGGCTCTGCCCTCAGCATGAGTCACTGCAAAAGCTCAGTGAAATAATTTTTTTTTTTTTTTCCTGACTTGATGACCAGCTTGTGATTGATAGCGGGCAAGGTGTTGGGTTAGGCTAAATTAAGTGAAATATCAGAAAACTTCAGAGGATGGAAGGAAACCCAGAGCAAACTGACGTCTCTCCACCCAATCTTCTTTTTGAGCTATATAGGTACTTTTTCCACTTCAGGGCTTAAAACTTTTTTGATTTTTATTTTGGGCTCGTTTCAAACAAATTTCAGTCATCAAACATCATTTGAAGATATTGACGTTGCAGCCATATGGGCTAAATTTATTTTAATTCCCCTGAAATACAATACGTGGGGGAAAGGGTTAACCTTGTTATGACTTTAGGAAATATTCACCAAAATTAATTCGTTAGTTTTTGAGTAATCTCTTCCTTGAGGCAAGTTGCCTAAAGACAGCACTTCCAGAGGAACTGGAGCACATGGTAAATCTTTTCAAACAGGCCGTGAAACATCGGTCCGTGGCAGCGATCAGGGCAGAGCGCTGAGAGCTCAGAGTGCAGAGTCCTGGTCGATCTCTCTAATTTGCAGTGTCTGGGCAAATTAACCTAATCGCCATCTGCTTTTGCTCGAGTGTAAGAACTCTTTTTAATTCCTGCGTGCAAGATTGGGGTTAACATTTGGCCTTTAGTAAAAAGGTATGACAGAAATGGGGAATGTTTCTGCCCTGCACGTGCGTGCAGACGGATGATGAGCAGGAAAGGCAGGAGCTTGGGTGCTTTAGGAGTCTCGCTCGTGGCTGGTGGTCGGAGCAGGAGCGGCGGCTGCGAATCCCTGGGATTCCGCCGCTCTCGCAGCCTCGCACGACGTGGTGGCACTAGCACCTGCCGCAGTGTAAGTGGTGCATGAAACCGCGTCGCCTCTATCGCAGTCTGGGAAACCTGGAGGATTCGATAGTCTGCAGCGCAGCAAGCATGGACAGCAGCTTTCCAAATGTCTCTCGCCTGACGCCTTACCTTTTTTTCTTTTCTTTTGCCTTGTTTTCTTCAAGCTTGTCCCCTTCCCACTCTCCTTTTTCCACGTATGTGCTTGTGTCCGTGTCCCCTGCCCCTCACCTTCCCAAGCTCCTGCATCTCCAGCTTCTGTCTGGCCCGTGGTTCTCCTTGAAGATGGCATTTTGCAATTCCCCGTTCTCTTACTCCCAGCAAAAACAAACCAAACCAAAACTTGTTGTTGAACCTAGGCCAGCCTGGCTCGGTCTTCTGGGTCTTTCTGCTCCCGATTGGCTCCCGATGGATATTGCAGCCCTCAGCCAGCCAGGGAGCAGAGGCGGAAGGCAGATGGAAGCTCCTGGGGCTGCTTCCTTGTGCCCCGCTCGCTCTCGCTGCCGTTTTGCCTCACCTCTTCCATGGCTGCACTACAGCAGTTCTGGAGCTATTGAACTTCATGGATTGTTGTCGTTGTTGCTGAAAACGTCACCCAGAACTGCTTTTTACGCTTTGAATTCCATGCAGGATGTGAGAGAACCATCTCTGAGCATGTAGCCGGGCTACTATCCCACCCCTGCATCTGTTTATATTGCTGCCTAAGATTTCAGATACTGTTTAGCAGCGCGCTAACCAACAAGAAAGCATGTGTATGCAGAATAAATTATGTGAATTATGTTCTGTTTTGCAGACCTCTTCTACACGTATACCAGGCACCGTTATTCCTCCTCCGTTGGTCCGTGGTGGGCAGCAGACTTCCTCAAAGTTAGGAACTCAGCAGAACACGCAGATAGTGATGCCACCTCTTGTCAGAGGTGCACAGGTAAGTGTTTGCCTCATGGTAGATATACTTTGTTTTTCTTTCTTTTCTTAACTATGTTTTTTAGTCATCCTTCTTGTCCAGAAGGATTCTCTATAGTTCTTGAACAGGGTTGGATATAATGCAACCTTGCTGATAGCTCCCTCTCATTTCAGTTCATGCTTGTACATTCTGCTGCTCCATACACTTCCAGTGAACATGAGATTGGTGAGAGGGGATATAATTCTTCCTTTAGCTGCACCAAAAAAGTTTCTTTTTTTTCATGAGTTACTTTACACACTTCCAGTTTTACCTGCTGCTTTGGAGAACAGCATCAGAGGAAATGAAACTCACTGGCTTTCACTTTTATTCCATGTTATTCTTCCTGCCTTATCAATTTCACCTTTTAAAATGCGAAAAGTCGCTTTTTTCCTCATTGTGTCTGTCGTCAGATTGAAAAAGCTGCTGAAATGAGATAGTGAGTTGGAAATTTGAAGGTGCTGCCTTGTGAGGTCGTTATCATCTTTAAGAGAAAATAGTGGTGTCGCTGAAGGAGTAGGGGCGCAGCATGCAATTTGGTGTGTTCTTCCAGAGTTATCACTTCTGAGAAATACCATGAAGAAAAAAAAGTTTTCGTGTTAAATGAGCATTTATTTTCCCGTAAAAGGCCTCCTTTTATCTGTTACGCAGCCAGTGCTGAGAAGGAAGAAGATCCAAAGCATTTGGTGTTTCATTTTCTTTGTGTTCCAGTGCTGTAGCGAACCTGTCCATTCCGTGTAACAGCTTTTCTAATGCCTTTACAGTGAGGCACGCTTAACTATTGCACATTCTGAAAGAAACTCGCTTGAAAACTTTAGATTTTTGGTGCAACTGTTTTGTCCTTAATATGATGGCCTCAGACGTAAGGATCTCTTTTGATGTTATTCTGCTAGTTTCATTTTGACAGCGGGAAAAGGAGAAATGCCCTGTTTTGACAAGGATGTTAATCATCCCGCTCTTTTGCGTTCCCTGCCTTGCCTCATTTCCACTGTATCACGTCATCCCATCTGGCTTCCACCACTTCCTTCCCACTCTCTAATCCTCCCCATCCTTCATGGAACCATCACATCAGCCCATTTCTGTGTCTTCCCAGCAAATCCACAACATCCGACAGCACTCCAGCACAGGGCCGCCTCCGCTGCTGCTGGCACCGCGGGCATCGGTCCCCAGTGTGCAAATTCAGGGGCAGAGAATTATACAACAGGGTCTGATCCGTGTCGCCAATGTCCCCAATACCAGCCTGCTTGTCAATATCCCACAGGTGAGTTCTGGAGCTTTGCACCAAACACGACATTAATGTGACAATACAGGTGGGCAGATGCAATGACTCGTCTCGGGCTGGTGGCACCTGCTGCCACCCAAGTGACGTGGCTGCTTCTCACTGCACTTACCCTCCTCTTCCTGCAGAGACCATTTCTGTGCCTCTATTCACCTACTCTGTACGGAAATGGGGAAAAAATATTACGGATAATTGGGAAGGAGTACGCATATCACTGATCTGAGTTTTCTCTTTTGCTATTTCAAGATGAAGCTGTCATTCAGAATATTCTCTCTTCTTTTTTAAGAAGTATAAATAAAGAGTGTTCTACTAAACAGAGCTCAAAATGGATTAGCACTTCTATTTTGAAGCACCAGCAGATATTGGCGTACAAGTAGTGTAGATAAAAGAAGCACAGGGTTTGATTTTACAAGTAAAAGTGATTATTTTGGCCAAGTCATGTGAAAAGTACATTTATTTTTCCTCCAGATCTCCACCATGTGGAAATGATCAGTGAAGGAAAATGAAATTGTTAAGGAAAAGGATAAGAGTATTGGATGAGCTGTTATTTGTAATAGGATCTAAGGTGCATATGTATTGTGATCTGTTTGGTAGATGGCATAAAATAAGACTTAGTGGGAGCCGGTCTTGGTTGCACACACAAACACGAACCTGTTGCCCCCCCTGTTACAGCAGACACCGCTTGTTGTCTCAGCACAAAGAGGTATTTCCAAGGGGCTGGCGCCTGTCACTAACCGAGATGTCCCCATTCCCTCCAAGGCGTCACCGACTTCGCTAAAAGGTACCGCGGTGACGTCGGCGCAGGCGAACGCCACCACGACGAGCGCCGCCTCCCTCGGCAGCTCGGGCGAGTCGCCCGCGAGCCGGCAGGCGGCCGCCAAGCTCGCCCTGCGCAAGCAGCTCGAGAAGACGCTGCTCGAGATTCCTCCTCCGAAGCCCCCCGCGCCGGAGATGAACTTCCTGCCGAGCGCAGCTAATAACGAATTTATTTACTTGGTCGGCTTGGAAGAAGTTGTGCAGAATTTGCTGGAAACTCAAGGTGAGACAGCGTTAAACATCTCCCTTATAGATGGAGAGGAACTTCCCCATGTGGACTCTAGCTAAAAAACAGGCACTGAAGAGCTTCAGGCTTTGCAGAGTTAAATTTTCATAGGCTACCTAATATTGGATTCACTTTCACAATTTTTAAATTGCTTTATTTAACTGCATAACTCTAGAATTTCACAGTGGTCTGGCTTTTGCACCAGGCATTAAATATAAAGATTTCTCTAAAACGCCTCCAATCCTCCCTAGAGCTGTTGCCCTTCCCTCATCCCCTTTTTGTCCATCAACGCTGAATTCCCCAAAGAGGGATTTTCAGCAGATTCCTTACCAATATGTTGAAGGGCAGGAAAGAGGTAGATATCCTGGAGAAACTGTCTCAAAACAAAGGAAGAAGCCAATTCTTGCCTGATTTAGATGGCGCGAAGATGTAAAATTCCCTGCTCGCACCTCAAGGCGGGGTGGTTTTAGCTCTTGTCCTGCAGAAGCTGCAGGGGAGCAGGGCTAACCCCACCGTGTTCCTCAGGTAAAGTCTCGGTCGCCGCCTCGTCCCGCGAGCCCTACATGTGCGCGCAGTGCAAGACCGACTTCACGTGCCGCTGGCGGGAGGAGAAGAACGGCACCATCATGTGCGAAACCTGCATGACGTCCAACCAGAAGAAGGCCTTGAAAGCGGAGCACACCAACCGGCTGAAGGCCGCCTTCGTGAAAGCCCTGCAGCAGGAGCAGGAGATCGAGCAGAGGATACTGCAGCAGACCACGTCCCCGGTGCAGAGCAAGTCGGAGCCCCTCGTGCAGCACCACTCGCTCAAGCAGGTACGATGCGGCCGGAGGAAGCTCGTCCCGGCGCTGCCTCCTCGTCCCCACTTGCAGCGGGGAGCTGCTGCCCGAGTCTGCGTTGGGTGCTGGGGTTTGAGCTGCAAACGGGGCTTTTGAACGTGTTCTGTCGTGTCGTGGTGACACACACGCTATCTTCTGTGTGCCTGAAGCTGGTGATGCTCCTCCTGCAGAGTCCCTGTAATTATCCCATAATTTAATGGGATATTTAATTTAATGTACCTCATACCCATAAAGTGTGTGCCTGGTTGTGTTAGGATGTACTAAATGGCAAATCGTGCTCCAATGCAAAAGCCTAAGAAAAATATCTCACTTGAGGCAGGAACACCTAATGTTTTTTGTGAAATTTCAAGGTAATGAGTAGTATCCATGGCCTCAGAGCCTGGATCTTTTAGGCTTTGCAACACCAGTTTTGAATTGGGAGAAGATGAGAACTGCTTAAGTGCTGCTTTGAGGTGAAATAATCCGTGTGCGGGGACGCTGACAGAGAGGTGTTGGGCTGTGTCTGGAGATGCCTACGCAGCACTTCGCTGCTTTGCAGCTCATCGACTCTCCATTCTCACAGACACTTCCAGAAGTATAAAGCCAATTCTGAGCTTGATACAGAGATCACTGGAAGCTGTCAGCCCCGAGACTAACACCCCCTTCCAGATCTAGCGAGCAGGGGAGGGAAACGCAGTGACGATTCGCTATTTGAAAGAGGAAAATACCCTGTTGTGCCCACGTGGCTCTGTGCTCTCTTGGCAGACCGGTAGCCAGATGTCGCGGGGCGCGGGAGCCCCACGAGGAGTGTTGCATGCGTTTAGCCAGTCCCCCAAGTTGCAGAACGCGTCGTCTGCAGCAGCGCTGGGGAGCAGGCCAGGTAAGCATGCCGAGAGACCCGTGAGCAAGGGCAGCGCTGCCGCCTGGAAGAAGACTCCCATCAACACAGGTAGGTTTTTCTCTAAAGTTTCTTTTCTTTGTGCTTACTCTGTCCAACAAGCATAGTTCTTGGAGTAAGAATGCTTTCTCTTGGACACTTCCTGCATGAAAACCTGGTGATACCAGGGCTTTGCTCTTAATATTCTTCTTTGCACCCGCTCTTGGTGGAGTTTGTGTTCATCAGGAGTGATCAAGCGCTACTGTATAAAACCAGCACCACTTTACAGTGTTGCACATAGATTTAATGCAGTGCTGAAGTGCTCAGCACGGAGGCTGTGTGCGCAGTCAGTACCGCACGGCAGGAGTTTGTATTTCATTCTGGGAGTTTAATTCGGTCGTTTAATTTTGACTGCTGTTTTCTCTTTGCTGTAATCAACACACAATAAATCTCCTTCCTTTAATTAAAGTACAGCCCTACACCTAAAATTTCTCATATATGAACTGCTAACTGAAGCTATTGCTCTGATACAAACTTCATTTATGGAATTTTAACTTTAATTTTACGTTGTTGTTTTTTTCTTTTTTCTTCATGTTTTTCCTGCATGGTGATGCTTGTTCTGCTCTCTTTTATATCTTCCCAGGTGGGGCTTTACCTTTTGTTAACCCTAGTCTAGCTGTGCACAAGTCGTCCTCAGCAGTAGACCGCCAGCGCGAATATCTCCTGGATATGATTCCCCCACGGTCCATCCCACAGTCCGCCACGTGGAAATAATGCAGAGGAATGCCCAAGAGGAAGACTTAACCTGTTTCTGCCATCCTCTCTATACCACATTACAGTGGAATCTGCTTTAATCCCAGCTGGATACGCCCCAGGCTTCATAGGATGCAAGACGACCACTCCTCATCACATCGAGTGCTGCTGTCCCTGCTATGAGAAAATGACACCGCGTGGGTGGGAAAGACTCGAGCTCGTTTGGTTCTCAGATTCTTAGGATTGATTCATGATGAAGGCTGTCAGGGAAGGGGAAGAATTCGTAATTTTTTGGGCTTTATGTATTTAGGTTTTTGTCACCAGCACAAGAGGAGGACTAATGACTCTCTGCCTTCGGTTTCTGTGTTAGTAACTCCCCGGGCACCGAGAACGCGGAGGTCGTGCGCGACCGAGCGTGGACGGCGGTTCGAGGAAAGAGGAGTTTCAGCCTCGTGTTGCAGATCCGTTTAGTGAGCCGAATTCACGTTTGCTTTTCTTCCTTGCCCCTCCTCAAGCCAGGAAGGCAGCCTGCAGATTATAATGTTCCAAAATCATCTGATGATGAGCTAATGATAAATGAGTACAAACTCAGTTCCAGTTGAGTCTGTTTTTCTAAGGGACTGGCTGCCACCAAAACTTGTCCGGTAGGTGGGAACCAGTGCAGGAGTCTCTCACTTTTGTTGGATTCTGTTTTGAATAGACTTTTTGAACTTTTGGTAGTGCAAAATCAAATTTACTGAATAGACAAACACCTTTGTTCAGTCTTTCTAATTCAGCGAAGAGCAGTTGGGCCTTTCAGATGTTCCCAGAGACTTAAAAAGTTAAAAAAAAAAAAAATTTTTTTTGGAGCTATTTTTTTGTTGTTTTGAGAAATTTTACTCAAAGCCTAGGAATTGCAGATGCAGCCAGGAGGGAGCAGCGGGGCCTGGAGGCTGCGCTCAGGTAACAGGTTCTTTCCTCTGCGGTTCCCTCCGAGCAGCGCCGGGCAGGACTGCCCACCCCGATCCCTCTGGAATTCCGTTCTTCCAGGCGTCCCAAGCATGCTCCTGTGTCCCATCACCGCAGCGTTTCGGTTTTGCTAGAGCTTTAGGCAACCCTGCTTTACGGACGGGTTTCTATGTGGTTTTAATCTATTTTGGGGATTCCGCAGGTTTGAATCCAAGTTCATCAGGTCCAGTTTTTCTTCTCATCGTCTTCTCTGCTTTTTCCCTGTTGCTTCTCCCAAATTAAAGTTGAATTCAAGTGGCAGAAATACATGCCTTACTACTTAGGTTGCATATCAGTACTAGAAGTAGTGCTGATAAGAATTATTTGCAAAAAATATATATATATATATCTATATATCTATATATAAAAGAAAAGGGGGGAGGGGGTACTATTCAGTCTATGCTGAATCTATTTTCTTAGCAGTTACAATTAGATCTCACTTTAAACCAATTGCTGTATAGGGTCATCCCTCTTAAGATCTAACTCTTGCATAGTGAAAAAGAAAACTCACATTCGTTCTAGCCCCTATTCTGTTGTGTGGATTTCAGTATTTAGATACTCTTGAAAAACTGTTCAGTAGCATAGAAAAATTAGGTTTGCAAAATGGTATTTGTTGCTGTATAAAGCCCTAGAATTTCAATTTGACTGTTTTTTTTTTTTTGTTTGCTTGTTTGTTTCACAAATGTATATTAAGAGCTAAATGGGGATGAGAGGAATGACTTTGAGTTTTTAAATTTTTCTTTTCATTCCAAGATTATTTTGGACTGGGAGATGTGGAGAGAGAAATTGAGTGCATTTTATTTTTGCACTTTGAAATATTATGAAAATGTTTCAGTTCCTGAAATGTGTGGAGGTTTTCTTTGTTTTGGTTGGTTTTCTCTCTTTGGACAAACGCCTGCATTACTGCATCTCTCATACAAGTGTCTAGGACTATTAAATGACCTGGGAAAAGTGCATTTGTTTAAAAAAAAAATAACCTCTCAATTAAAATTCAAACTTGTTTTTGGGAAACCTGGACAATTTAACCATTTCCTTCCAGTGCCGAAGAAGCTTCGGCTGGTGCTGGAAAGAGGGGACTGGAAGGAGGGGCAGAAGGATTAAAATCACCTGGTTTAGAAGCTGTGTCAAAACCTTTTGGGGAGCCACCAGCTCCCAAATCCTGGTGTTTGGGGGCAGAATTGTCTTGTGGGCTTTAAACCAACATAAAATCCCAGGTGGGGTTTGTGCTGTCGGGGTCCCAGAGTCTTGGCGTTGCTTTTAATCTGTGGTTCTGGAGGGTTGCAGGTAACTTACAGGATATATTTATTGCATTTGTGTTTCTGCGGAGTTCTGGATAACTGCACCAGGAGCAGACTTAAGTGGTATCACATGTGTTATTGCCGGGGGAATCGCTTCTTCCCCCGTAGTCCAAGCTGCATATTCCGTTGGGGAGCGTTTTCGGGGCTAGTTAACGTGTCCTATGTTAGTTTAGAATCGTTGTTAAAACACTCGCTACAGTCTTTCCCAGTCTTCTCTTTCGCCATTCGTCTGTCCCCTTTTCTTGCAAAAACACCCCCAAAAAACCAATGAACAGCAACAGGCCGATGAGACCGGGCGGCCGCCCGCGGTCCCGTGGCCCGATTGGGAATTCCCAGTTTGGGGATATGCGGAGAAGGGGAGTTCTAGCCGCGCTTCCAGGAGCACCCCCGCGTTTTCTTTGCGCTACCGTCACGTTTGGGATTCCTGCCGCCTTAAGGGCTATTGACCCCCGCTGCCGGGGGCCCCGGAGGACGCGGCGGCGCCAGCCCTCGCCGGACACGACCGTTTCACTGCGGCTCCTCGGAGCAAGAGACTGAGCGCGGGCGTCCCGGGCGCAGACCCGCGGCCCCGGCGCCGCCGCTCGCTGC
>JAUBNY010000179.1:533160-544729 GCA_032275445.1 Crypturellus soui
CTGAGCGCGGCGCTGCTGCTGCTGCTGGCGGCGGTGGCGGCGGCGGCGGCGGTGCTGGCGTGGCGCGCCGAGGCGCTGCGCGAGCTCCGCGCATGCCGCGAGCGCGCGGACGAGGCCGGCCGGGAGCTGGGCGAGCTGCGGCGGGAGCACGCGCGGCTGCAGCGGGAGCTGGACCGCGCACGCGGCGCCAGCGAGCACCTCAACGGCAGCCTGGC
Organism: Crypturellus soui; assembly: GCA_032275445.1. Lineage (NCBI taxonomy): Eukaryota > Metazoa > Chordata > Aves > Tinamiformes > Tinamidae > Crypturellus > Crypturellus soui. Next base: position 533,376 of record JAUBNY010000179.1, read on the forward strand.
GGCCTGCGCGGAGCGCGCGGTAGGTCCTGCAATGGGTCCGCTTGTGGGGTTTGGAAGCGCGGGGGGATCCCTTGGGAAAGCCTCACCGTGGAGGAGCATCCATACCTGGAGCAGAGTGGAGGGGCAAAGCAGCAGGGAGAGGGAACGAAACGGGGCAGGGAGCGCGGGGCACGCGGCCGCTGTCCCATAGAGTGTCCTGCGCCCGTGGTGTCACCAGCTGCCTGGCCATGACGGCTATTCCTGGCGGCCACCAAGCCGCACTCGTATAATTACCCGTCCCGCGCGGCCGTTCGCCTATTTTTAGTTGCAGATCCAGCTGGGAAAGGGCCTGGCCCGACCACGGAGCCGGAGGAGGAGCCGGGGCCTCGGTGCCTCCTGCGCAATTCCGGCCACACAATGGCCCGGAGGGGCTGGAAAACGGCCCTGCCTTCCCGGCGGGGCCTGGCGCTCTTTGGGGGTGCAGGGCAGGGGGGCTGCCCGTTCCCAGGGGCCATATCCGTATCCGTGACCCCTGGCAAGCCCGCATGGATGCACAGTGAGGATGGGGATGGGATGCCACCAGCTCCGCCATCCTCACCACGTTGTCCCCTCGTGCGCAGGCGGCGCTGGAGCGCAATGTGACGGTGCTGCAGAGCCAGGTGCTGGCCCTGCAGCACGAAGGGGACGAGCTGGCGCGCAGCAAGGCCACCCTGCAAGGTGGGGACAGCACGGGGGGTGGCGGCAGCGTGGGGACCTGCAGTGGCTGCAGCACTGCCATCCCTGCAGAGCAGCTGCGGCGGAGCCAGGAGCAGGCGCTGGGGCTGCAGCGGCGGCTGGAGGCGGCGGCGGAGCAGCAGCGGGTGCTGCGGGCGCACGGCGAGCGCTGCGTCGCGCAGCAGCGCCGGCTCGAGGGACGCCTGTAAGGACCCCCCGTCCCGCTCCAACCTCCCCTGCGTCCCGGGGAACCAGGGCCCACGTGACGCCCCTGTCCCTGTGCTCTCCTGCAGTCGGGACTGCGAGACGCAGCTGGAAGCGGCGCCGCGGCGGCGGAGCGCCCGTCCGGGCGGGCGCCGCTGCCCCCCTCGCCGGTGCGGCCCGTGCGCTGCCCCCTTGGCCGTTCTCTGCGCCCCGCTTGCTGGGTGCATGTGCCCTGCGTGTGCATGTGTCCTACACGCGTGTTCATGTGTGCTGCACACATGTGCATGTGTCCCCTGCATGCGTGCACATGCCCCACATGAACGTGCCCCACACACATGTGCACGTGCCCCACACACATGTGTGCACGCACCATATGCATGTGCATGCCCCACACGCATGTGCACATGCCCCACATGCATGTGCCCTTTGCATGCATATCTTGCACATATGTGCGTGTGCATGTCCCACACACATGTGCGCATGCACGTGTCCCACACATGCGTGTGCATGCCCCACATGCATGTGCACATGCCCCACACAATGTACACATGCCCCACACACATGTGCGCATACGCATGCCCCACATGCATGTGCATGCCCCACACAATGTGCACATGCCCCACATGCATGTGCACATGTCCCACACCATGTGCATGCCCCACACAATGTGCACATGCCCCACACACGTGTGCACATGCCCCACACCATGTGCACATGCCCCACACGCATGCGCACATGCCCTTGTGCCCCTGCAGCGCCGCAGTCCGGTGCAGCAGCCGCTCACCCCGTGCCCTGTCCTGCAGGAAGGGCTGAGCCCCCGGCAGCGGCGTGGGGCAGCGGGGACCCCCGCGCTGCAGCGGTGCCAGCGCCGCCGCCTGTGCCCGCCGCAGCCCATGCGGGCGCCAGGACGCTCCGGGATGCTCCTCGCTGCCGGAGGAGGAATGATTCCCTCTGCCGGCGGCGCCGCCGCGCTGCCGCCCGCTCCTGCCCGCGCGTTTGGACCGCGCCGTTTGCAGCAACTGGAAAGACTTTGCAAGCGCCGCGGCGGCCGTGTAATAAAGGCCACTCGGTTCACCGGGATCTTTCCATGCTCTCCGTATCCCGCCTTGCTCCACAGCCCCAAGCTCAGGAAGTCACAGAAACCCCCGGGCTGCCGTGGAACAGCAGATGCTGCCGCTTCCCAGCCGTTTCCCAGGTTCTTTGATCCACTTGAAACCGCGGTAGAAGGATTCCAGGAAAGCTGGGGTTTTCCTGCCGCTGCCGTATCCTGTGCAGAGGGCAGCCCAAGCACGAGCATCCGGCTTGTGTCCCCCACGGCCACCCTGCCGTGACAGAGCCGCTGGCTGGTGGCTTTGGAGGGGACAGTGGTGCCATTGCGGGGAGCCAGACCCTGGCGCAGGGCATCAGGAAGAGGCTGCAGATCCCGGGAGTCCAGTGTCCCTTGCAATGTCCCTGCACACGCCGGGAGCGCGCGCAGTGCCCAGCGATGCGCTGGGTGTGAGCAGGGCCGAGCGAGGGGTCAAACTCGCTGCCGAAGCCGAGTGCATCCCAAAGCGGCGCCTGGCGCCAGTGCAGCGAGCAGGGCACATAGGGAGCATCGACGGGACGGGACGGGACCCCCGCTGCAAACGGGCACGGAGAGGGGCCGGGATGCGGCTGGCACCGCGGCGGCCGGGGCCGGGGCGGTGACTCAGCCCTGTTATTTGCAGCTCAGGAAGGAAACGGCGGTAGCCGGGAGCAGCCTTGGGGCCGGCCGACACCGCCGCGAGCGCCGCAGGCGCTGAGCGGCCCCCGGGGAGCGCGGCCGGCGAGAAAGCAGGAAACGGAGCCGGGGGGTCAGCGCCCGGCTCGGTCGCTGCCTGCGGGGACGTGTCCGCCCCGCGCGGCCCCGCCCTGACATCCTGCTGCTGCGGGGCAGCGCGCGGGGACCGGCCTTGGGGCATCTGATCACGGGTGGGTGACACACGTGTGGCCTTGCAACGGATGGGAATGCTGTATCCTGGCTGGGAATGGTGTGGGCAAAGCTGGGAATGCTGCAGGGAACAGCCAGTGCGCAGCATTCCCCATGCAACAGCCTGCAGGGAACAGGCCATGGACAGAGCAGCTCATGTGGGGACGCCGCGGCGACCTTCCCGTGAGACCCCTCGCTGGCATCCCGGCTGCCCTGGGCACCGTCAGGGCTCGGTGCGGCGGCTGCGGAGCCGGTGGCGCCGCTGGTGGCCCCAAGGGTCGTGGCATCGGGGCCACGCAGGGGGACGGAGCATCCCGGCCTTTGTGCGGTGCTGGGAACAGGATGCAGCGCTGGCCGCTGCGCTGGGAATGTCGGCAGCCGCCGTCACCGGCTCCGCGTTCCAGCATGCGGGAGTCGGGATGCGGCTCCAGCATCCCGTGCCAAGGACCAGCCTCATGGGAGCACCGGGAGGCAACGGCAGGGGAGGGCCCGACCGTGTCCCCTAAAAGTCACCCAGGTGCAAGGGGAACCCCGCTCCGTGGGCTGCTCCATGGGCTGCTCCGGAGGCTGCGGGCACTATGGACCAGCTGGGGCTCCCTGGGGACCGGTGCAGGAGGGGATGCACCGGCCCGTGCCCCAGGCGCTATCGGCGCGAACAGCAGCCCTCCTGCAAACAGAAGCTGCGGAGCGATAACCTGGCGGGTCCGAGGCATCCGGAGAAGCAGGAAGGAGCCCAGCAGAAGGAAATATTAAAGGGAGCAATATAAACACGGGCCGGGCGGGCGGCGGGAGCAGGCTCCACCCCGGCGCGGCCCCGCTCAAAGGGGCCCGGGGCCGGCGGGGCCGCGCAGAGCGCCGGGGACATGGACAAGAGCGGCTACGGGATGGCCAAGTTCGGCGTGGAGGCCAAGGCGGCCGTGCCCAAGCGCGACTGCGGCTTCTACATGAAGTACGTGTTCCTCTTCACGTCGCTCATCCAGTTCCTCATCATCCTGGGGCTGGTGCTCTTCATGGTGTACGGCAACGCGCACGCCGGCACCGACACGCACCTCCAGCTGCTGGAGCGGCAGATGCAGGAGCGCTACAACAAGATCATCACGCTGAGCGGCCGCAACGCCAACCTGACGCGGGCGCTCAACGCCACGGCCAAGGAGCGGCAGGCGCTGCAGCAGGCGCTGCACAAGGTGCAGCGGGAGCTCGACAAGTGCAACAGCAGCCAGGGCGCCGGCGCCGCCAAGGTGAGCGGCCGCAGAGGGGATCCCGCGCTGGGATCCTGCTCCTCCGGCTCTGCCGTCCCCTGGCACCACCAGGATCCCGCGCTGGGATCCTGCTCTCCTGTGCCCCAGCACCACCGGGATCCCGCGCTGTGGTCCAAAGGGTCCAGCGGGAGCTGCTGGAGCCGCTTCCCGGGATGAGGGGGCTGCTGGCTGCTCCCTGGACTTTGCTTCGGCTCAGCAGGATGTGCCCGACGGGGGTCCCTCCATCCACACAGGCGGGTTCAGGATGGGGCTCTCCCGACTTGCTTGACATTCCTGCTCGCTCCATCCGCATTCCCGCTGGAAGCAGCATAGGGCCCAGCAATGACCTGGGGCTGCTCCCAGCTGGGAAGAGAGGTTTGGGGTGGGAATGGGGGGCAGGTTCCCTGACCCGCTCCCTTTCCCCCCAGCTGGAGGTGCAGGACGTGATGAGGATGGTCTTCTACCAGAAGACGAAGCTGGACGAGTGCCACATGACCATCAGCCTCATCAACGCCAGCTGCCAGGGTAAGCGCCGGGCACCGCGCCGGGGGGGAGCCGGCGAGCATCCTCATCCCGGTGCTGCATCCTGACCGGGATGGGGGCACCCGCCTCCCCGCGCAGCCGAGAAGGCGACGCTGCGGAGCCAGCAGGACCAGGCGGCGCTGGCGCGGCGGGAGCTGGACGAGCGCTGCGGCAAGGCGAGCGCGGCGCTGGCGGCGGCCACGCGCGCCGGCGAGGGCTGCCAGCGCGAGCTGCTGACGACGCGCGCGGGCTGCGACGCCACGCGCTCCCGCCTCGAGCTGCAGCAGCGCGAGTGCACCACGCTGCGCGACGACGTGCGCTACTCCTTCCAGCGCATCAAGGACCTGCTGGGGCCCTACAGCTGCGGCAGCGCCCAGGAGCAGCTGGGCTGGCTGGCGCAGCGCACCGAGGGGCTCTTCCTGTGGCAGCAGGAGCGCGACGCCAAGTACGTGGGCAAGACGGTGTGCAGCATGATGGTGGCCCAGTGCCAGCTCAACTGCTCACACGACAAGCAGGACCTGGGCAAGCGGCTGCAGGAGGCCGAGAAGCGCGCGCAGGACAGCCAGGAGGAGCAGAAGAAGCTGCTGGCGGCCAAGGAGCTGCTGGCCAAGGAGCTGGAGGAGAAGAGCCGGGCGGCAGTGCAGGCGGCGTACCTGAAGGAGCAGCTCAGCCTGTGCACGGGCTCCAAGGTGGGCACGGCGGGGCGGTGGGCACGGGAGGTTGCGCCGCGCCGCGGCCGGGTACCCACCCCGTCGCTCCGCTCTGCAGTTCGGCACCTTCCTGGACGCGAGCAGCGCGCGGGTGCCGGCGAGCACGGCGTTCGGCGGGCGACCCGTGGCCTTCGGCAGCGCCGGCACCTACGCGGGCGCCGATGTCCTGCGCAGCCCGGGCGTCCTCGACAACATGGGTGAGTGCGGCGGGCCGGGCGGCGCGGGGAGCCCCTGTGCCGCGGCGCCGGCGCCGAGCCGCTGTCCCCGCCACAGGCAGGGTCAGCGCCGAGGAGATCCAGCGGGCCGTGCACAGGATCCTGGAGCAGTACGTGCCCCCCAAGCCCAGGTGAGTCCCGTGCCGGGGCCACGGGTGCCCGCGCCGAGGCCCCCGACTCACCCTCCTCTCCGCAGTGGCTAGTGGCCGGGTTGGCTGCCCGGCACGCGGCGCCCACATCCCAAAGCAGCCTGGAGCGGCACTTCCCAGGGCACGGACGGCATCTGCGCCCCCACCAGCGCTCTCCATCCTCCCTCCATCCTCCCTCTCCATCCCCGCGGGCACCTGGTTGTGTATTGGGGCTGGGGGCTGCAAATACATTGGCACCGCTCCAGCACGCGTCTGTGTTCCTGCAGCGCGGCCCAGGGGGGAGCAGGATGCTCCATCCCAAGGGAAAGGCAAGAGAAAGGCAGGAAGAGCGGGGCCGAGTGCACCCAAGGGAACAAGCGGCGGCAGGTCCAGGAGGGGCCGATCCCGACTGTTGTTTGCTCCTTCGTGGAACCGAGCGCCCACGGCCGCTTCGGAGAGGGGCCAAGCCCGGCCCCGCTTTCCCGTGCCGGAATTGCATGCGACGGCGAGCGGGAAGCTGCCGAGCCCCAGTATCCCTGACCTCCACTGGGAAAACCTCGTCCCTGGTGCTCCCCGCAGCCGGGGAAGCTGGAGCCACCAGCGCCGGCTGGGCCGGCAGCCAGGAGCGGGGCAGGGGACCGGCGGCAGAGCCGCGCGCAGGACACGTCGGGTGCCGGGATGAGCTGTCCGGCTGCCGCACGCTGATTTATTGCGGCGCTTCCCTCGCCTTCCTGTTTAAAGAGCCTTTCCTGGCGCGCGCGGCAGAGGGATGCGCACCCCAGCACACGTCTCACCATGCCAAATGGCACGGCGGGCACCGGCACAGGGCGGGCTGGGGGCGGCAGGGGCTGCGGTGCCCCGTGCCCGGTGCCGGCCTCACGGAGGGAGCGGGGGACGCGCTCGGCGCTGCAGGATTTCCTGGAGCTCCTCTATAAATAACCGTGGAGCAGCAGGAGCTTCCGCTGCGGAGCCCGTGGGGGCAGCACGAGGAGCTTGCAGATTCCCAGGGAGCCCCCGGAGTGCGGAGCCCCAAGAGGCATCACAGGGACAGGGGATCTCCGGGGGCACCGGGGATACCCAAGCCGGTTCAGATGGAGCTGTCGGGGCCAGCATTTCCCCTTGCAGCCTCCCCCCGCCGTGTTTATCCTCCCGCCCGGAAACGCCGCAGCGGTTGGATTTTTCCAAGGCTGGGGCTCAGGAAACATCCCCTGAGCCCCCGGGGAGCGTCACGGCAGGGCACGGATGCAGCCGAAGGCACCGGGGTTTAATAGGAGCAGCGGCGCGGGGGGGCCCCGTCACTTGCCCACGCAGAAGTCCCTGAAGATGATGTCCAGGACGTCCTCGGCGCCCACGTGGCCCGTGATGCGGCCCAGGTGCCGCCGGGCCAGGCGCAGCTCCTCGGCGGCCAGCGCCACGTCGGCGCCACCGGCCTGGCGGTACCGGGCCAGCGCGGCCAGGCAGGCGCGCAGGTGGTGGCTGTGGCGGCTCTGCGTGAGGCTGGGCGACCCGGCGCCCGGGTCCCCGCACCTGGTGTGACAGGGAGAGGTGGCTGCAGGGACCGCCCCGCCGTGGCCACCGGGGCCGGCCCGTCCCGTGGCGGCACTCACAGCTGCTCCAGTTGCTGCCGCAGCAGCTGCAGCAGCGCAGGGAGCCCCTCGCCCGTCTTGCAGGAGAGCAGGGCCGCGGGGGGCAGCCCCGCACGGGCGCAGGCCGCCCGCAGCGTCCCCGCGCTGTCCCCCGCCAGCAGGTCCGCCTTGTTGAGCACCAGCACGCAGGGCTTGGGGGACTCCGGGGGCAGCAGGGCCCCCAGGGTGGCACCGAGCGCCCCCGGCTCCGTCGTGCCCGCGTCCAGCACCGCCAGCACCAGGTCCGCTTGCTGCAGCCTGCGAGCGGGGAGGAGGTGGCAATGCGGGAGCAATACGGCATGGGACAAGCCCACGGTGGCCCGACGCCCTCACCGTTCCCGCGCCCGGCTGACGCCCTCGCGCTCCACGGGGTCCTGGGTGCTCCGCAGGCCGGCCGTGTCGCTCAGCAGCACCGGGAAGCCGCCCACGTTCAGCGACAGCTCCACCACGTCCCGCGTGGTGCCGGCCACGGGGGACACGATGGCCGCGGGCCGCCGCGCTGCGCAGAGACGCGGCTCAGGGCCAGGACGATGCCGGGGAGCCCGCGGTGCCCCTCTCGCCACCCCGCTCACCCAGCAGGTTGAGCAGGCTGCTCTTGCCCACGTTGGGGGCGCCGGCGATGACGGTGCGGACACCGCTGCGGAGCAGCTCCCCGCGGCGCCCGTCACGCAAGTGGGCGCCCACCTCCTGCTCCAGCGCCCGCACGGCCTCGGCCACTGCGGGGGACAGCGTGACAGGGACTGCCAGCATGGGGCAGCCCCCCGCTGTCCCCCGGCCACCCTCACCTCGTGTCAGCACATCTTCCTCCACGTTGTCATCCTCGCTGAAGTCGATGTAGGCTTCGATGTGGGCCAGCGCCTGGGGAGGGCGAGCGGCTCAGCCGGGGTGGCCGCGGGGTCCGGGCGTGCGGCCGGCCCCGCACCCTTGCCTGGGTGAGCGCGTCGCTCCAGCGCCCGTAGAGCCGGCCCAGCTCGCCGTCCATCTGCCGCAGCGCCTGGCGCCGCTGCGCCTCCGTCTCCGCGTGCACCAGGTCCGCCAGCCCCTCGGCCGCCGTCAGGTCCAGCTTCCCGTTGTGGAACGCCCGGCGGGAGAACTCGCCCGGCTCGGCGGGACGCAGGCCGGGCAGGCGCCCTGCAAGGCGCCCGCGTGAGCCGCCGCCGCCGTCACCGCGTGCCCCGCGGCCCCGCGCTCCTGCGCCGTACCCAGCGCCTGCAGCACGCCGCTCAGCACGGCCGGGCCGCCGTGCACGTGCAGCTCGCAGCAGTCCTCCCCGGTGAAGCTCTGCGGCCCTGCAAAGCACCGGGATGCTGGGGGACGGGTGCGATTCGGCAGGGTGCGAGCCAGGAGTGGCCCCACGGTGGCCGCCGAGGTCCCCGCCGCGGCACCACCGCGCTCGTGTCTCACCCGGGAACCAGGCGACGAGGCCGCGGTCGAGGGGCTCGCCGGTGGCCGGGTCGCGGATGCGCCGCAGGGCCAGCACGCGGGGCGGTGGCGGCGCGGGGCACCCCGTGAGGCTCTGCAGCGCCGCGCGGCAGCCCGGCCCGCTCGCCCGGATCACGGCCACGCCGCACTTGCCGTGGCCCGAGGACACGGCGAACACGGTGTCGCCGGGCGCCGCCGAGCAGAGCCGCCGCATCCGCCTGCGGGGGGCAACGCAGAGGGTCGGGGTGACAGGGAGTCGGTCACAGCGGGGACAGGTCCCACATCCCCAACGGGGCGCAGGGATGCGTCCCACCTGCCCGGGTGCCCCGTGGAGCTGGGGGGCAGGCAGGGCGCGCGGGGACACCCCCGTCCCCAGCTGCACCCCCTCTTGCCCATGCACAACCCCCCCGCCCCGGGGTGCAGCCCCTGCGCCCTGGCCGCGGGGTGCAGCCCCATCCCCTGCGCAGCCCCCGTGCACCCCAGGGACATCCCCCGTCCTCGCAACTGCCCCCGCCGGGGCGCCCCGACCTTGGGGGCCCCAATTGCCCCCCGTCCCCTCGCACCCCTCTCCCCTTCTTTGCACCCCCACCTTTCCCGGCCCCTCCCGGCCCCCTCACCCGCCGCCCGCCGCGCCCAGCGCCCTGCGCAGCGCCATGAGGAGCCCCCGCCGCCCGCTCAGCGCCCGCGGTGGCGTCAGGGCGAGCGGCTCCCCCCGCGCAGTGATTGGCCATCGCTGCCGAGAAGGGGCGGGCTTTGTGCCCAGACCCTCTCTGATTGGTCGGCGCGCGCGGCTGACATCACGCCGCCTGAGGCTGCGCGGGGCGGGGGGTGCAGCGCTTCCGCCCGGCGGCGCGCGGCGCGGGTCCCCGTGTCGCCGCGTTGTCCCCTGTGTCGCCGCGTTGTCCCCTGCGGCGCCGCGCCCACCCCGGCGGCCTCCGCGGGGTCTGCGCCCGCCCGGGGACGCCCGCTCCCCGCTCCCGGTGCCGGAGCTATTTGGGTCGCGGCGTGGCAGGGCACAGCGCATGTGGCTTTGCTGTCACCTCCCTGGGGACACCCGCAGCGCCGGTCCCACGTGGGAAGCCCCTGCAGGGTTTGGACACCCCTGTCTGCGCCCCCCGCCCCGAGGTGTCCCAGCGCTGGGGGCCCCTCGGCTCTGGGACAGGAGCCCGCTGAGCCCTGGGGACTCGGTGGCCCTGGGAATGGTGGCATCGGCGCGGGACTCGCAGCCCCCCGCTCCCTGGAGCGCAGGAATGTCCCGGGCACGGGGAGGCGGGAGGCACCGGGACACAGCGGGAGGCTCCGGAGGACGCTGGGCCGGGGGACAGTGCGCAGCCCGCGGGGACACGGGGACACGCGGTGCAGGGGGCGGCCCGTGCAGACAAAGGCGCCGGGAGCGGGGAGGAGCGCGCGGGGACGCTGGGAGCGCTGCCACCTCCGGCCACCCGCCCTGTCCCCAGTCTGAGCCCCTGCACCGGGGTGGCCGCGGGGGAGACGTGGCAGCGCCAAGGGACAGCAAGGGGCGTCCCCGGGGACAGCGACCGGCTTGGAGGGGGGGTCCTGGACGGGTTGGATGGCACCTCCCGTGCGCATCCCTTGCCCAGCCGTGGGGACAGTCCCCTCCCCGCCCTGGGGACATTCCTCTGTCCAGCCCTGGGGACAGTCCCTGCCGCCCACCTCGGGCCAATCCCAGCCAGGGGAGCCGGTGCCGACCCCCTCCCTCCTCCTCGTCCCCTCGGAGCTCTCCCCCTGCCCCGGCGGAGGACGGCGGGGTCCAGGCTGTGCCGCGTCCCCAGCGGGTCCTGGGCACCCCGGGCACAGCCCGCCCGAGCGGTGACTACGGAGGATTCGGGCTGGTGGCCCCACGGGGGGGGGAGGGGCGGGCCCTTGTGGCCTCGCCTGTCACCGCTGTCACCCGGTGCCTGCCCCAAAATAGCCCTGGGCGGGCGGTGGCGCTTTGGGGAGCAAGTGGGACGTGGGGCGCAGGGGGACCCCTGCACGGCCGTGGGGGGCGCAGGGCCCTGCGGAGCCTGCGAGGGGCTGCACGGGGTCCCCTCCGTGTCCCCCCCGTGTCCCCCCCCCGGCTGGGCGCAGGGCAGGGGCCGCAGGAGGGCTCGGAAAGGTCAGCGGGACACCGTGTAGCCCAGGTCGGGTTCCCCGCGTGCCATCGTGCCCGCCCGGAGCGCCTGAAATAACACCGTGACCCGGGGGACACGGCGGGGGGGGACACGGGGGCAGCGATGGGAATGTGGGGCAGTGGGGAGGGACTGGCCGGGAAAGGGGACACGGGGCCCCTGGTGGATGTGGGGCAAGGAGGGACCACCAGGACAGGGGACACCGCAGGGGGGTCATCCAGGCAGGGGGACCTGGGGACGCGGTGGGGACGAGGGCGCCGGGGCGGGGGCTGCTGCCCGGGCTCCTCCCGCTCCTCAGAGGGTCGGGCTGGATTCGGGGAGCGGTTGGGCTGCTCCCCCTCTCTGCCACCCCCGTCCATCCTCGGGGGGGGAGGGGTGCGGCCCGGCCGCCCGGGCCCCGCGGCCGCCGCCGGGAGCGGGGCGGCCGCGCACACAATTAAAGGGGCCGGGAGCGGCGGCGGCCGCTTTGTCCCCTCCTCCCGGCGGCGGCGGCGGCGGCGGCGGCGGCGGCTCG
>JAUBNY010000179.1:551668-564470 GCA_032275445.1 Crypturellus soui
AACGGCGGCTGCGGCGTGCCCGAGGACGAGGAGGACGACGACGAGGAGGGGCGGCGCGCCGCGGGCGACTCGGAGGACGAGGGCGCGCTGGACTGCGGCCTCAAGCTCAAGAAGGTGAGCTTCAGCGAGAAGGCAGAGCGGCGCGGCCAGCCCGGCGCCCCCGAGGACGACGGCTTCCTCGAGGAGGGCAGCCCCACCATGGTGGAGAAGGGCATGGACCCCGCGTGCGTCTTCGAGCTCTGCGAGGACGACGACGAGGCCGAGGGGCCGCCCGGCAGCCCTGCCAGGGCGCCCGAGGCGGCGGCCGCCCCGCGCAAGAGGAGGGCGGCCGAGGACGACGCGGCGGCGGCGGGCGAGGAGGAGGGCAGGAGGCAGAACCGGGCGTCCTGGATCGACCCGCCCGAGGAGGACTACTCGACGCAGCTGACGCAGGCCGAGGTGGAGAGCTGCATGAAGAAGTACGAGGTGAGCAGGGCACGGGGACGGCGCGAGGACGGCCCCCGGGCTCCCCCTGCGCCGTGGCGAGCCGTGCCCTCCGCTCCAGGACACCTTCCAGGACTACCAGGAGATGTTCATCCAGTTCGGCTACGTGGTGCTCTTCTCGTCCGCCTTCCCCCTCGCCGCCATGTGCGCCCTGGTGAACAACATCATCGAGATCCGCAGCGACGCCTTCAAGCTGTGCACGGGGCTGCAGCGCCCCTTCGGGCGCCGCGTCGAGAGCATCGGGCAGTGGCAGGTGGGTCCCCGCGTCCCCTCTCCCCATGTCCCATCCCCTCTCCCCATATATTCCGCCCGGCCCATCACTGCTGCCCCGTCTCTTGCAGAAGGTGATGGAGGCCATGGGCATCCTGGCCATCATGGTCAACTGCTACCTGATGGCGCAGTGCGGGCAGCTGCAGCGCCTCTTCCCCTGGCTCAGCCCCGAGGGCGCCATCATCTCCGTGGTGGTGCTTGAGGTAGGGACGCGCCGCGCGCTGCCGTCTCCCTTCCCGTCCCTATGGCGGGCGCTGGTGGCACCGGGATGATGCTCTCCCCGCTGCCGCAGCACTTCGCCCTGCTGCTGAAATACGTCATCCAAGTGGCCATCCCCGACATCCCCGCGTGGGTGGCCGAGGAGATGGCCAAGCTGGAGTACCAGCGCCGCGAGGCCTTCAAGGTGGGTGCTGCGTGTCCCCCCCCACCAGCGGCCGCCCCGGTGTCCCCAACCCCCCAGCACCGCGGCGGCGTCCCCGGGGCCCACGCGCTCTCCGCCGCCGGCAGAAGCACGAGCGCCAGGCGCAGCACCACTTCCAGCAGCAGCAGCGGCGCAAGCGCGAGGAGGAGGAGCGCCAGCGGCACGCCGAGTACCAGGCCCGCAAGGAGCGCGAGGGCGGCCGCGACGAGGCCAGGCCCGAGGCCGCCGGGCAGGACCCGGCCCCCGACAAGAGCCAGGCCAAGGGCAAGGGCGCCGCAGCGGCCGCGCACGACAAGCCCAAGAGACCCAGCTCGCTGCTGGCCACCAACAACGTCATGAAGCTCAAGCAGATCATCCCACTGCAGGGCAAGTTCCTGTCCGGCGGGGCCGGGGCGGCCGGCACCACCGCGGCCAGGTCGCCCCAGTCCCCCACGGGCAGCGACAACAAACTGCCCGGCTTCCTCAGCTTCAAGTTCCTCAAGTCGCCGGAGACCAAGCGGGACGCGGCAAGCGAGAAGGTGCAGTCGCCCACCAAGCCCTTCAACCCCAGCAAGCTCTTCAACTTCGGCAAGTCCGAAGGGGCCGGGGGCAACGGGGCCGCGGCTGCCGCCTCGCCCCGGCCCGGGCCCCCGGCGGAGGTGGGCGAGAAAGCGGCCGCCAGCAAGTCCCACCTCAACGGGGCTGCGGACGAGGGCGCCCGCGAGGAGCCGGAGCTGCGGGCCGAGGACGAGAGCGGCGCCTACAAACTCTGAACGCCCCTTTGAGCTCCCTGTTGGCTGCCCCGAGGACGCGGAGGCCCTCGCTGCTCCCGGTGCCGCTCCACAGGGACTTGGAGCCGGCCGCGGTGGGAGCCGGCACCTGCGGGCACGCTGCTCCCTGGGGCTGCTTCCCCGCGCATCCTTGCTGCTCTGGCACGGAGCCGGCCTCATCCCGCAGTGCGGCCACGTGAGCGACGCGTCGATGCTCCGTCCGATGCTCTGGAGCCGTGCGGAGCTCCGGAGAGGAGCCGCCACGCGGGAACTCTGGTGAAGGGAGCCGGGTTTGGCTCTGCTGCATCCGATCTGCCTCCGGCCTCTCCGCCGCACTCCCGCTTCATCCCGCTCCGCCGCATCCTCCCCAAGGCCGGTCCTGCTGCCAGGGCTCCGACTTCTCCCTCTGTTCCCAGCACTGGGATGTGCCGCCGCCGGAGGAGCGGGCTGCCGCGAGGGCGGGGGGCGCGCCTGGATTTCCATGCATGGGCAACATTTCTTGCACTAAAAAAACGAAACAAAACCCGATGCGAGCGACTCTTTTCCGTTCTTCATGTGACAGCTGCAAACTCGTGCTTCTTTCCTCCTTGATCTAAGCCATTTCACCCGGCGGTACCCCAGCACGGGCACCAGGGCACCCGCTGGGCTGCGGGCACAGGCGCTCTGCTCCGCAGCCTCGGGATGGGGTAGCGAGGGGGATGCAGCAGAGGCTGCAGCTCTGGCACGGCACAGCCGGGAAAGGGGGAGCGCTGGGATCCACAGGGATGAGGGCAAAGAAACCTGGGAAGAGCCAGAGAGATCCCCCTGGGAAAGGGGCACGGGAGCAGCCCCATGAGGCGCCCCAAGCCCAGCCCCACTCCGGCTCCGTGGCCCCTGCAGCGCCGTGAGGTGGGATCCCTTCCTCGGTTGCCTCCTCCCTTCGCGGCTCCGCTTCTCCCTGCGTTTGGCTCGGCCAAGCCGGGTCTCTCCCTTATTCAGAGGCTGCTGCTCCTGCAGGGAGCTCCGTTCGCTTTTTCCTATCCCGAGCGACAACCCCGGGGGCTCCAGCGCCTTCCCAAGCTCCAGCCCGACCTCCCTCCGCGCGGCCGCCTGCCCTGGTGCTCACTCCGTAGCCAGGAGGGTTTTTTCCCCTGATTTTTGTTTCATTTGCTTTCTTTGGGAATTAAATTAAACAAAGGGCGTTATTTATTTCCTTTTAATTTATTTTGTCATATTTTTGTAAGACCTGCAGAAATGCAATAAAGTTATATTTCAGCAAGCCCGAGATGTGCTCGTTTGTCACCCCCGGCAGCGTGCGTGGTAGGAAAGGGGGTCTCCGTGTCCCTGGGGAAGGGACCACTTTTATTCTGAGAGCAACCTAATTCTGAAATCACACATATGAGGAGCCTCATTTCGGCACAGCTGGGGACACCTAGGAAAGGTTTGCATTAAAGAAAAAAAAACGCAACTCGGTGTTAAAGAGGATTTGAAAGCTGATATTTTATTCCCATGTTTCAATTACAAAATCGCTCTTCCCCACCAAGTTTTCATTTGCAGTGTCCAGGATATTTTTTTTCGAGCAGTTGAAACAAGGAGATGAGATTCTAGCAGTCCTAGTGGGTGCGCGGCGGCCGCCGGGCTCGGGCTGCAGCGGCGCTGCCGGGCGCAGGGACCTCCACGCGGCTCCCAAACACCCAGAGCCGCCCCCAGCTGCATCCCACCCGCGTGGGAAAGGGCTTCCCCCATTTATTGTACATTGGGGTAGCGCAAAACCCGACGGGAGCTCCGTCCCCTCAGGCTGCACAATTCCCGGCTGATATTGTCAACCTGGAAAAGCCAAAGAGCTTCCCTATCACACACACACGCGAGTGGAAATCATAGAAATGGGAACAAAATGAAGTTAGTGGTATATAAACAACACAGGAAATGATAAGTGATAATACAGTTGATAACTACAGTGTTTTAAACAATGCTTTTCTAAAAAAAAAATAACTCCAGACTTCAGCTTGGTCTCTGCCCTTAAGGCTAGTGTCAAGGCGTTCACCAAAAAAGAGTAAAAAAAGAACTTCGAAGTTATACTTACTATATCTGCCTAGTATATAGTGAAAATGCTAAGATGATGTCCTAATTGTGGGATTTTCCCTTGTCCTGCTTATGCTTTGTGTCCTTTCTAGGCTAAGAAAACACTTTAAACCAATCTGACATAACGAAGTAGTCCTAAAAGCCTGTTTGCTTGCAGTAAAAAGCATCTAAAAACCTGTCAGATATTCCTGCAGCTACGAGTTTGAGCAAACGGCAGCCTGGGCCCGAGCGCCATCTCGGTCTGAAGTGGATGGGGAATTGGGTAGCTCCTCACCCGTCCTCAGTCTGGATCTGCTCTCTGCAGCACAGTGCAGTCTTTCCCTTCTCCATTGGCTTTGCACGTGCCTGCAGACTCAGATTTTTTGGTAAAAGGACATCAGAACCTGCCAGCTTCACACAAAAACTCATCTTCTGACCTCATCTTCCTTTCCTCGTGTTTACCACCAGGGAATCCCAGTACAACGCAGGATCCACGCTGAATTTAGACCAGGCTGCTCAGGGCCTTAACCTGTAGGGTCTCTAAAACCTCCATGGCCAGAAACAGGGAGGTGCCAACGTCACCCAAGCGTTTGGACAGAGAGAAGTAACCCTGCTGGCTTCGAGAACCAACCATCCATTCAACAAGTAAACACAGGCTTTACTGCTCGGACACAATTACCTAGGAATTCACAGCTATGAAGTCAGACACATCATAAAAAATTAGCCTCTCTTTCAAACTCTTTCCTTCTCCAAATCTTTTGTGGAGGAAGCAGATTTTTGATTATTCTTCCTCAGAGAGAGAGAGAAAAAACGTCATATGATATCAAGAAATAAGCTAAGCAGAACTTTAGTTTTCTAGCAAGTCAGTCAAGGGTATTTTTACATCAGAAAAAGGCAGTGACTAACTTGGTAATATACTGACGTCACCCAACATACGCTGAGCTGCTCTCAGTGGGCACCAGCTCCGGTGCCCGGGCAGCCAGATACCTCCTGACAGGCTGGTCTGCTATTCCCGGAAGGATTCACCTCCTCTGGTATCCAAGAAATGCATTTCTGCTGCTTTGACTTGAGACAAAAGATACACTATTCAACTAAAATACTCATCTCTGACAAGCATCTCAAATTTTCATTAAAAAAACTAAATCTTTAGTATACATCGGTAACAGAAACAATAAAAATACCACTATGCAGACATATACAAAAAACCCCTAAGGGTCACTAAATTTCAGTCACTTTGTAACAAGAGAATCAGAAGTTAGAGGAGTATTAAGTATTATACAAACAGTGCGGTTAGCAAAGATGCACTTTTTGTTTTGTTTCCTTTTTTTAAATGCACTAAGGCACCAGGAAGTCAGAGTTAGGCAAGTTAAGATCTTCCATGCAACATTCGAACCTGACGCACTTACCATGTACTAAACAGTTGTGGATGGAGGATCAAAGTGCAACAGCTCGAGGACAGCACTCTTGGGGCAGTAGCAGCAAAATAGGTTGGAGAAGGAAAGAGGGAAGAAGGGAGCTTTCACTTCAAGGTGGATGTAAAAGGATCCACTGTGGGCATCAGAAATCCAAATGTTTTGCACACAGCCACCAATAATAAAAACCAACACAGTTTGATACTTAGAGCTGCATCCCTTCAGAAACTTGTTTCTCCATCACTTCAAAAACAACTTTTGGAAAAGGAAAATAAAGAGAGCAACCTTTTTTTTTTCTTTTTTTTTTATCTTGTACCTACTAAAAATACTTGAAATATATCAGAGGCTCCTTTAACAGGGTCATTTTTAAAGACACAGAGGGAACAAAGACGGGGATTTACAGCAGGAAGGAACTGCCAACTCTCTTTAATGGTACATCACTCTGTCTGGCAGAGAAGTCAGCAAAGCTCAAACCTTGCCATATAAATCAAGAATTATACAGCATTTTACAACTTTAAAGCACTGTACAAACATTAGTCTGCAAGGCTGCAGCTCCAGCTTTGCTACGCACACAGATTGGTCACACTTCACCACCAGCTACACGTCCATTCCATTTGGTGTCTTACAGCTCTTCACAGGATTCTTCCATTTCAGCTTTAAGCACATCCCTGTGAAGCTGGATGCGAACATGGGATCTTCAGTTAACATCCTGCATTTTGCACAAAAGCACTTTTTGACAGTGTAACTTTGGGAGGAGGCCTCTTGCAAACGCCAGTAAATTACAAGGAAATCTCAGTATTTTTATCTTCACCAACATAGTTGGCATCTTCAGTGTCATTCCATTATTTTTAAGGTTACTGCCACAGCAAAAAGGTAACTTTGTGAGGCAGAAGGAAAGTTCTAAACTATTCAGTGTTAACTTGAAGTTAAATTCACTTGCTGTACGAGAAACTTGGTGCCCAATACAAGTTTAAAAAACAACAGGAGCTGTGCCCTGCTCTTCCCAAAGTTCTGCCTCATAACATACAGTCATCAACAACAATCTATCTCCCTTCATATTATCTTTGCCCCCAAACACGTTGTGTTGGAAGGGAATGTGGTGGAGAAGGGGAGAATACAAACCCTGTCCTCAAAGCTTTTGGCCATTGTAGTCATTCTGAACTAGGTTTATCCAGGATTTCTAGAAAAACATTCACACGATTTCTTAAATTGGTGTTTAGGATTTGTGAATGAGGAAAAAACACAACTATAAATTCAACAGTTTAAACTAACACAGTGTGAAGTCAGCTTCTTATGTCAAAGCAGACAAGACATCATTACTAAGCTACACCCTTCCCGTGCCGTTCAGGTGATGCTGCTCATTTCCTTTTAGTCTCTGAACTTCTGAATCCACCTAGATGACTTGTGGGTCTCTATTTTGGCTCTTACAGAGGAATCACTGAAGGGTTACGGGCAAGAGGCACTGAACTGTCACAGTCCAAGAGAGACTGGTCTTTAGCAGAGACCACGGAAGCTCACGTTTTGATCAACTCTTAAGTCTTGTACTCCATTCCAGAGACGCTGACATTGCAGGAAAATACAACGTACCATTATTCATAGCCGGCAGTCGAGACAGAGAACTAGATCTGGTTGCCAAGGTACTCCCAGACTCATCAGCCAAGGTCTGACTGCAGGTGCCTACTCAACTCCACTCCAACAGCTGGTGCTTAAACACACTGTTGATCAAATACTCAGAATAGGATAAAAGTATCCTTTTATTCCAATGGAGAAGTTGCACATATCAGTCCGTTCAAGACCAAAAGACTGTTAGATTTTAAGAGAAACAAAAGCCACACGCCTTTCACTTGAATTCTCCATGACTGCTGATGCACGTGATAATGAATGCTGCCAAACAACTGTGGCCCTTACAGCACAGGCCAAAAGAATACAACTGATATATCAAGTTGACAACACTAACACTATTATCAACATAATCCTAATGACACCCATGATTTCATAGTGCAGTGCCGATTTCAGAATATTTGAGAAAGATATTGAGGCCCCACAATTATGGCTGGACTGGGCACATCCGAAGAGTTTACCACTGTAATATATCACTGGGTACATGAATCAGAAAGCCGATAGCACTGAAAGGTTTGCAATAACCCACATCTCTTACCCAGGCTCCCATGGCTAGATGTGGTTGATTGGGTAACAGACTTAACAAAATCTGCAAAAGTGACAGTGTAGGTTTCTAGAAAGGAGGAACTAAGGTTATACTACAACATTTACTGAATTGTTCCACCACTGCTCCACAAGTTTTACGGCATAAATAAAAAAGAGAAAAAAAAATAAATAGATTGGCTCCTATGAAGTTTGAAGTGGTTTGGGCTGCATAGTGGAGAGGTGAGAGATGGGGCAAGGGGCAAAATTTACACACTTTGAGACAAAACAGGAAGCGCCTGCAAAGTAGTAGAGGAGAAAGCCAAGAGTTTAAGTGTCCTCATTCATATCCTGGCTGTCTGTCCGAGCGATTTTCCGTGGAGGTGCCGAATTCTCACCTTCTATTTCCACTTGCTCTTGATCTCGCTTCTTTGCAGCATTCTGTTTGGACAGAGAAAGCTACAGTGAAACTCTGAAGTATTATATTTTAGTGGGAGCTACAGTGTAAAAAATCTTTCTTTCCAAATCTTTGGGAGAAAATATAGTTCTCTGCTGAACTAGCAGACACACTCTAGCAAACACTAAAGAGGATTTTGCCCACAGCTGAAATGTGCTCCTTCTAGACTGTTCTTTGGATTTGAGGGTAGAGCTGAAAGGCAAATCATTGTTCTCAGCATCTTTTATTTATAGATCTCGACTACTTCATAAACATGAATAAGATACTTTCCCTCCTGCTGCTCTGATTCAGTCTCTGAACTTATCTAAATCTCAAAGGCTTTTGTCACATACAAATAGCTTCTTTTCAGCTTCAAGGCTCCTTATAATTTTTCAGCTCTCCACATTCATCAGCTGCTTCCTCATCCCATCCCAGAGTTCTCACAGACCAAACATCCTCACTTCCTAATCTTAATCCTAATCTTAGCCTTCCTAGACTGCACTCCAATTTATCCGCATGCTCCTCGATGGGAATTCTGACTTTGTATCCAAGCTACCTGCACAGCCTAGCACGGCATTTCTCGCCTCTCATGAGCTCGTACGTCTTCTCCTAACAGCCCTAGGAGGTAAAAGGAGCTTTGCCCTAGCTGAAAAGCAGGGGCTGATGCACAGGGAGACTAATTTCTCCAGGTCACAAAAGGAGCCTATGGCAAGTTTGAAATGCAACCAAAGTACCAAGTTCTAGACAGAAGACTAAATGGAAATGGAGAGAAAAATAATGGAAAAAGAAAAACAAACAAACAAAAAAGGGCAGAGGTGCCTTCATCTTTTCATCAAGCGCAATTTGTGAGGACTGGATCACTTTAATCATCAATATTTTGGTTATAAACAACATTCAGCTCAAGCAGTCACAACCAGCACATCAAGACATTAATATTAAGAAGACAACCATACCTTTTTGTCCCACTGCTGATGTAAATAACGCAAAAGTATATTTGTTTTTTCTGTTACTATGACTGCCAAGGAAAAAGAGGAACATGCTGAAGTCATTTTAAAAACAACTTTTAAAGCTTCAACAATAACATCACTTTCATATGCCATAGCCTGGTCCTTCTTCAATATAAGGACAGTATGCAGGAACCACCACCACTTGATAAGGATGGAGAAAAAAAAATTCACAAAACCCAATAACCAACGCGAATCGCTATGGCAACAGTTCAGCAGCATTACCTGATCTGCCCTTTAAAATAAGTGAAATTACAGATCCAACAGACTTAATATTTGAACAGAGTAAAGTTTAAAAAGCTTCAGACTTACTTTGTTCAGATGGATATTCTCTTGTGGGAAGATACACCGAAGGTCTTCTGTTCTATAGGAGAATTAGAGTAATTACAGAGCGAAGACGGGGAAAAAAAATATTTTAACTTAAACTTAGCTAAGCCAACCCCGTTAACCACAACCACAAATGCACTGACAGTCTGTCCTGTTACACCATACTGTGAAGCTTCAGTCTTTTTCATATGTTAAAAAAAAAGCCCATTCATCATATTTTTTAGACTATTGCTAAACTAAAGAATTACATTGAAAGGAAAGAAAACATCACAGATTTGGCTTGGCTGATGCGATGTTGTAGCCCTCACCAAAGCAGGCAGGAAGTATCTCTTGCCAATCTCAACTTATGAGCTACCAGCTATATGCACACATATTTTTGAAGGAACAAAACATTCATTTAAAGTCTGTTTCACTCTAGCATCTTTGAGCTGGGCAAGAAAACTACTCACAAAGCACAAAGAGGTTACAGATTAGATTCAATACTTACTGATGCTTTACATACAGAGTCTGCATGGAATCTACTGAAGTTGCTTTTGTTGTAGACTGGTAATCCTTTCAAAAAATCTGCCTAAAAAGACAGAGAGCACAAACAAAGATGTAGGGGAAGAAGGACAGGGTGATATTTTGGTTGTTTGCTTTGTGCTGATTCTCAAAGGAGTCAAAAAGGTCATTAAATTAAGTAACTGCAGGATTTCAAAGACTGTTGCCAGGTCCTATATAGTGAGAGAGCTAAGAAAAAAAAAAAAAGCTGTTTTTGTAAAGTTAGTAAATCCGCAGTTTCTTCATTTGACTCATTACTTATACTCTGCAAGTTCAGTAACTGAGGAAAAGAGTTGTTAATTGAATCTCTTTTGACAAAAAAAGGTGTAGGACATAAAAGACAGACATCTCTCCAATAGGTTGAGCTCTGAAACAAGGAAGCTCTGCTGACAAAATACCAAAGATGCAGAACACCAAATTTACTGCAAATAATCACGACCTCACATGCTGAATTCTGCCACAGCTACTGTGATGACTGAAATCCTGGCATATGACCCAGTATCAAACTTCTTGTTCTGTTTTCCAAGGCAACACTTTTTGTTATGGAGCAAGAATGATTCTATGAAGCAGAAAGAAAAGTCCACATGGCCTCAAAAGCCTAACCACGCACACATGAGCCTTGCCTAACTTTTTTTTCTGAAAGATAGAGCCCTAGATTCCTCAGTGGCTACCAGTACAACAAAGAAATCCCAATTTTTGATGGCAGGCTAGTTAGATCCCACTCAGTGAAAGGGTGGAAAGCACATACTGGGAAGGCTATGTGCTAAGGAGCAGCGGGAATCCTGCTGAGCTCTCTTGGTTTAATTAAGACGTACCAGCATGAAACAGAAAGTTCCTTCTTGCAAGCAAAAACGGAAGGTGGGAGGAGAACATTATGGGATCATCAGAACACCAGGCTTAAACATGTGTTGGAGCATCTTGGCTCACAACACAGGCAAACAAAGACGACACCTCGTCATGTAATGGGCAATAAATGTCACATCCACCTGCGCACCAGGCAGGAGACAGGTCCTGAGACAGTCCTCCCAGCTCAACTATCTGCACTGTAGCACTGGCCTGAAGATTCAAAGCGCTACTAAGCACCAAAGGATTCTCATCCAAGAAATAATTCCTGATGATAGGTGATTTGCTGAGCCCCTCCAAAAAATTAAGGTAGGATCTCCTGGCTCTGCTGCAACAGAAACATTTCCTTTCAGACCATGTTGGGCACACTGGTTCCCAGGCCTTCTGAGGCAGGTTTATCAGTTTATTGGTTTTCATTCATGTCCGTTGTTGGCACCACACATTCTACCTGGACACTCCTTGGCCGAGAGCGATGGGGAACAACAGGAGCGAGATATAAACCCGATGCAGAGACTCAATACGGGAAGGCGACCAGTAACCTAGTCACCTCACACAGTGTGGGGCCTGCAGCTCTCTGGCCACCACTGGGCCCTTTTTCAGCCCAGAGTCACCCGAGTGCACCAGTTCCAGCACATCCTGTCACAGCTCAGGCAGGTTAGGAGGGCTGGACATCCAAGCAGGTTAGGCATCAGGGGATGCCTCAGGAATTCCCATCAGTTCACCTGAAAATTCCTTTCAGTTACCTCCCCGGCAACAGGGCTGCAGAGCTACACATTCCGGTGGTTATCTGATGAGGAGATTCCAGAGATTAGGGAAAGGCCCCAGTCTGTCAGGGGAGCTGCCAGAAGTGCTATGCCTCGATATTTGGAATTAGACAATACACAAAGCAAACACAATCCTTATCTGCTCCAAGGGCACAAGACAAATAAGACACAGGAGGTCACTGCGTGTGTACACAGCTATCACACCTCCAGTAACACCTCCAGTATAGTGTTACAGGAAGAAACTTGTCCCTCTGTCCACTTTCTGCTATTCTTTAGCTCAAGGATGGGTTCCATGGCCAGAGAGCAAAGCTGATGCAGTGCTTGAGGTGGAAATGAACAGAAACAGCTCCCAAAACTGGGCACAGTTGCCCCATTTCCTCTGGGGAAACCCTATGAGCAACCAAATCAATGCGACTTAGCAACCTAATTAGACAATATAGGTTCAGTCTATGATTTAATAGGGAGATTCAAATGAGATGAATCTACTCCTGAGTTGACGAGGCCGCTCACGGGGTCCTCACCTAGAAACTGAGAGATGGAAAAAAAACAAAACAAACAGAGAACCCATATCTGTCTGTCACATTCTTGGTCTCTGAAAGGATTTGCAGCAGTGACGCTCAGTGAGGAGGCCCGGAGGACGGATGCTGGAAGCAGAGCCCTACCCCAGCACGGTGCATGTTCACGTGAGGTGGAGGAAACCACCGAAACGAGCCCAGGAGCAGCCACTGGGGCCTGCGGCCACCGCACGCTGGACGAGGACAGCACGGGGACACCGGGCAACCCCACAGGTTATGGGGCTGGCGGGAGGAAAAGCCTCTTCCTCCAAAACCGATGATGTCACTTCAAGAAGGCCCCAAACCCAGCGCAAATGGCTACTCAGGGGACACAAAGGAGCCCGAGAAGCGCCCCCAGCTCCGCGCTGCAGCTCCAGGAGGGGCAAACAGCCCGCACCCGGGGGGCCCTCCAGCTTCTGGGGTTACTAAACACCCCGCACCCCCTCGGTGTCCCCAGCGCTGTGGCAGGGCACAAGCGCCAGCCCCGGGGCGCCCCAGCGCGGGGCCCACGGTGCGGGGAACCCCCCGCACGCACCTCACAGAGCCCCGTGGAAACCGCAACACGGCGGGACGCGGAACCGCCCCGCTTCGGGCTGCTGCGGCCCCGCACCCACCCCAGCCCCGGGGAGCGAGAAACCCCCATTGTGGGGAGCCCCGCGCCCGCACAACCGCCACCCCCGGCCGCGGGGACGCCCGTGTTTCGGGACCCCTCCGTCCCATACAACCCCGTAGCCCCCGCCCGGCCGTGGGGAGCCCCAGGCGCCCTCACGCCCTCGCCGGGGCTGGGCGCGGCCGCGGAGCCGCACCCGCCGCAGCC
>JAUBNY010000179.1:609248-624095 GCA_032275445.1 Crypturellus soui
ACGGCTGGGAAAATACAGCTTGCTTTTGGTTAAACTTCATTATGTATTGTTTGATGAACATAATTTTGTTTACATTTGCAATCGTGCATATATAGTTGAGCTTCCCCTTCCCTTCAAGCATGTCTCTAGGCCTTTGCTCTACAATTTCAGATTACTGGGACAAGTTTTCGTTTGTACTTTTGGACATACCTTCTTGACAGGGTTGGTTTTTGAGAACTAGTCTGCAAAACAGACACGTTCTTCAATATTCTGTTTTAAATGTATGCTAGAGTAGGTCAAGTGAGAAGCAATATGCATGCAAGGTGGAGAATTCACAGTACTCTGAGCTTGTCCTTCCTTCCCAGCAGAGAATGGCTTCATTTCACTCAAAATTAGGGTGGATTGGGCTGCCTGTGTCTTCTACTAGATAAACAATCCACCTCAGCTCTGCTGTTTTCTTTAAAACTACTTCGTTTAGGAAACAGGCTGTTTCTGAATCCACATTCTTGACAACGTATGATAAACTGTCATTTGTGGAAGTTGCCCTAATGCTCCAAAAGAAATATATATTTCCTATAAATAGTTTTAGAGGACAAGATAGAAGTGATATTCCCTTTTGGGAGCTGGAAGTAGAAACAAGATACAAACTTCCTTCAGATTTGTTTCAATACAGTTATCAAGGGAAGAGAGAATTTCTAATCAGTACTTAAGGAATTAAAAATAAGGTACAAAACAGCCAGAAATAATGGGCATGAAGAACTGAAATTGGTATATCTGTTGCACGAGGTTACATTATGTTTTTAGAATTATCCCTTCTTGTCTTAATCTATGAACCAGTGTGCCATCAGAACGAATCCATCTTACATTTGGAAATTTCATGTCAATTTTTTTATATGTCAACTTTTTCACAGATGTTTTGAGGGATAAAATAATCAAATCTAAGGAATTTTTTTTAAGTGAGTAAAATTTGAGGGAGATTTGAGTTTTTGTTTATAATAGTTTTTTATTAACGGTCATGTTAATCATTGATGGTTTTCTTGGAATTCTGTCGCATTGAATTTTTTTTATTTAGCTACATTATAGTAAGTGTGTTAGTTGCTGTGGTTATAGCTGAAATGAATGTATGAATGTGTTAATTTGACTTTTCTTTCTTAATTTTGTGCTTTATCCTCTAGCTACAGAAGAACCATTAGTAAATATAGAGAACTTGAAAGCTGTGAGCGTAGATATATTTAACTTTTGGAGGTTTTTTGCTTTCAGAGTTACTTTGATTTTCATCCTGAACTTCATTTTTTATTTATTTATTTTTTTTATTGGTTTGGTTAAAAGGTTTGTCCAGAGGGGTCGCATTTATCCGGTTTGACAAAAGGTCAGAAGCAGAAGAGGCAATTACAAATTTCAATGGTCACAAACCCCCAGGTTCCTCCGAACCCATTACAGTGAAGTTTGCAGCCAATCCTAACCAGAACAAAAATGTGGCACTGTTATCGCAGCTGTGTCATTCACCAGCTAGACGATTTGGAGGGCCAGTTCATCACCAGGCGCAAAGATTCAGGTAGGTTAGGAAGAATAATCCGTTTAAGGCTGTCCTGCTATTCCCATGTCCGTGTGGGAAATTGTACTGTTGTAGCTGTTGTAGTAATATCTTCGTTGCAGCATGTGTGAATGAAAACATAGTGCACTGTATGTGCTACAGTGTTATGTAAATAAATTGTTGAATTAAAGACAATTAAAGCAAAAATTTATTGTAAAAATTTATATTGAAGTTAATCACCTAAAGGTACGCTACAGTCTGTATTTCTCCAACTCAGGATGTTGTGAGGTGATAGGAAGGAGCAGATTCCTGATGGGTATTTGTAGATGCCTGTCTCAACAGATCCCCATTCTGTAGTCCACATACTATTTGGCAACTTCATTTAAAATTCTGACCTATTGGTTCCAGCAGGCAGATGTCCTAGGAAGTTAGAAAAGGTGTATGTCTGATGAAGAGTTTTTATGGGATTTCTGTCTTCATTTTCAATTGCACAATGCTGTTTTCTAGATTCCTCTAAGTTCAGTAAGTTCATGGGTAATTACTATATGTTTTTTTTTTTTGCCTCCAGAGCTGTGAAATATATTGTGTATTTTGCCTTTGAGAATTGCTTTAGTTGTTCAAGGATGTTGAACCGAGTTGAACTGTGTCTCTGGGGTAGTGGATTTACTGTCTTGCAAATAGCAATTAGCTTTGTTAGGAGGTGAGTACATAAGAGCTTCTGAGAGTAGTGATACCCTGGTGAGAATTGACACTTATTTTCTGCTCCTCCTGAGGTATTCGGTTAGCTCAGCATAACCTGTCTAAAAACCTAAGCTAGGATTTTCAATCTTTTTAAGTGCCACTCTTTTAGTATTGCTATGACTACCATACTGCTTTGCTTTAGCATTTTAAACACGGATGGTTTTTACAGTAATCATAAAGGGGGGAAAAAATACTTCAGAGGTGATGGGACAGTTGGATACGTTGCCAGGAGAGGTATGGAATCTCCATCCTTGGATACAACCTGGCTGGACACGTTTCTGAGCAATCTGATCTAGCTGAATGTGCTCTGAGCAGGAGGCAGGGTTAGGTGATCTCCTCTGGTCCTTGCCAACCTCAGCTGCTCGGTGTCTGATGCTTTTCCAGCTCTATTTAATGCAGGCGGCTCCTCAAACAAGATCTCATTTCCTTGAAGCACTTGCCCAAATCTCTGTGCCCAATCGAAGGCAAATTAAGAAATGATCAGTTAGGGGAACTACTAAAACTTCATACCTTAATCACCTTATTGTCAGCTGGAGGCTTTTTCAGTGTGTCCCAGTCCTAATAAATTCTTGAGACTCATGTGTCTCACTTTAATTCCTAATGTAACTGGATGTTGTCATTATCATTAAAATCGCCCTTAAAATTTCTAGCAGAATTAGGATCCATTGTAATAGGCAGCACAAATAGCAACAGTGTTCAGGGTTGCACCATGCTGTTGTGAATATATTATGGAGATAGGGTTAGGCTGTAGCAATTGACCTAAAGACAAAATTAGGCCTTCCCTCTTGGTGTCTAGTCAGGTTTGCAGTGATTTTTAACCCTTCTCAGGCTTTCTTCACACACTCATGCATGTACACACATATGTGTGCATGTTAGTTAGCACTTAGATTGTGGTAAAGCTTAGGAACCTTGGCTTGGACCAGGTATTATTTGTTCTGCGTAGTAAACAAAGTGTAATGAAAGGATAAGCTGCTTCCAGAGAGCTCACAGTCTACGCAAATTGCAGTTGTGGTCAGTGCTACGCAGAGGTTGAACTGCTTAAACTGGCATTTTGATTACTCTCCATCTAGCTCCATCATCTCCTTATAAGTCCAGGATTAAGCCTTTAGTATTTCTAATTTTTAATTATTAATTTCCCACGGCTGTGACTCAGACATTTTGTTCGGTGTTCTGTTAATCCTCTCCTGTTCCCATATTATTTATGAGCTATGCTTCACATTAAGACTAGCTCCTAATGTCCTGTCCCGCTGAAAAGTAAAGCAGAGCCGACCTCATTCTCAGACGTGGTCTGAAAACTTCCCTGACCACTGATAACCAGCCAATATCTACATATTAAAAAAAAGTAGAGGACCTGACCAGGTTCAGTTTAATTGAACTCCTTTTCTTTGTGGAGTCATTTGAAAAGAAAAAAGATGCCAACCTCATGTGAAAAGGCAACATAGACTAATATTAAATATAGCATGAGTGCTTATTAGCATTGCATAAGCTGTGGGATTGTTCCCACCTGTGATGCTGTATATAGTATGAAGATTTCTGGGAGGGAGAAGAAGGAAAAAAAAAGAGCTTGGAGGTCTTCCAAACACCTAGAATTATTTTAGGGATGTTGCTTCTGAAATGATGTGCTCTGCCATGTTAAAATAATCCCCCAAATCTCTTAAATGAAGCAATGATGGTGTGTCTGTAATGGGTAGAGCAAAGGGCGTTCATATACGTGAAAAATTTAAAATAATTGACTGCACTGTATTGTCAGTGTCATGAGATATCGAAGCTTTCAGACTAGTGTGACTTTGAAGAACCACCCACAAATAAAATCTTCTACAGATGCTTAATGGGGATTGAGGAGTGAGGAAAAAGCAGGGGAAGTGGTAAAATATAAGCACAGCAAAAATGAGGGCATCAGCAATAAGTGGGTTTAGGGTGAGATTATCCCAATCACAATATTCATGGCATGTTTTTTTAAAGGACTTGGTTTTGACTTGGGCCAACAACACTAAAATCCACACGTGCACAAGATACTTCAGAGAGGGGAAAAAGAAATAGAAAACAGGCCTGTCCTATATATACGCAGCTTTACAAAGGCCATCTTATATTTGCCTGTTCGAAATAAATAACAATCTCTTGCTGGCAGGCAGTGGGGTCTTGTGCAGGCTGCTGCTCCAAGCTAACTGGGAGACCTTATGTCCCTCCGCTTGGAAAGCTGGCAGCACGGGATAAGCATAGAGGATATGGATCAGATCAGCAGTGTTGCCACAGGAGGTTGTTGTGCTTGTCCTGTGAGTGTTCTTGCTCATGCTGTGCACGTATGCTAGAAGAACTGCATGAGGCAAGTATGGGGAACTTGGTATATATGTGTCTTAATGTTTTTGAGCTTATTTTTCTATAGCAGTGCTTGTTTCCTTCTGTATATTTCACTTTTTTTTTTCAAAATATTTAGCATTTTTAGGAGGGTCTTTACCCTGTGCTATGGTTTTTGTCAGCCTCACTTTCCCTGTTGGTTTATGCAGAATATTAGTTCCACTTGCTTCTGTGTAGTCAGTGTCATGGTATAATTCTATGCATTTTTAATCTGAGGAGCTCTGACATAGATGGATAAGAGACAGACCAGGTGGCATGTTTTTTACTATTTTTTAGAGAGGGCAACTGTTTGAAAATCTGTGTTTTCAGAGAACAGAGGTGTTTGCTCCTTTAAATCGTTTGGCTTCTAAGAGGCTTTCTAAATATGTTGTTGTTCTGCTTTCAATCTCTCCAAGCGTAGAAGTCAGCCCTTGATATCTGGGCTGGTGGGTAGAGCCTGGGGCTTTACGGCAAGCAGGTTCAGCACCACGCTGACTGCTGGAACCAACTCCTGCAATTCCGAGCTTAGTGACTCTGCTACCCGTACGTGTGAGCAGGAGCCGAGACTGGTGATCTGTTGAGATGAAAATCTTCAAAGACTTGAGTTGCAACAAATGGGTCTTGTTAGATTGTTACTCAAAAAGGAAGAAATCAAAACGCTGGTGTCTGTCAGAAAAAAAACAAGCATCTAAAACACGCAAGCCTAAGAACATCCCATCTAAATGCGAAATCAATAATAAATAAGACATCACATAATCATCAGATCACATGGGTCAGTGCGTTTCATTGATATTCTGATACTCTTAACCGCTTTTTCAGCTTTACTGTAGTAAAGGCTTCCCAAACTTGGGTTGCCCGGGGCTGGCCATCAGCGGCGGCAGCAGCAGGGAGTCCGGGCAGCGGGAGCTCAGGTGCCTGCGCTGCGCAAGCGCCAGCCTCACCGGCCAGGCTCTGACCGACCCCAGTGCCACGAAGGGGACAGGACGGTGTCTGCACCACCAGCTGCCCCTGCCCCAGGTCCAGGAGGGTTGATCAGCTCAGGTATCCAGGGAATTGAGCTCTCCAGGAGCCCCGGGGGGCCGCAGGAGCTGCGTGGTTCCCTGGTGTGAGTGCATTTACCTAACTGGCCGACCCCCCGTGCGCGTGCCCTGCCGCAGCCCCGCTGCCTTCCCTCGCACTCCCTCTGCCTCCAACCTTCCCTCTCCGTACGGCAGCTCCCAGCTTCAGGCAGGCCAGGAAAAAGACGCAGCGGGAAGTGGTTGGTGCTTAATGCAGTGCTCACTGCCTGGACATCCATTCCCTGTTTTCTCCAGGTCAGCAGAGAATCAGGAACTGCCATTGCCGTGTTCTTGGCACAGAGCAGCACGTGTAGAGCCTTTAAGTGGTTTCTATATCACCAGTGGTACACCACAGTTTGGGAACCCCTGCTATAGTATAATTATATTTCTATCATGTAACCTCCCATTCTTCTAAATGATACATGAGCACAGAGGATCAAATTGAATTTATTTTAGCTTTCTCATTTCCTGATCTTTAAGTGCTCAGCTTGTGCAACCATAATATTGCATTAAAATATTCTAACGCATTGAATTTCCAGAGCAAAGCCCGGAAATAAGAGTAAAAAAAGAACTAGGAATGTAGGTTAAGGGAAGATGAGGGGGAACAAAACAAACAAATAACACAAAGCCAAACATAAAAAGAACTTTGGGATTTGTTATTCAGAAATATTTCTGGGATATTGCCGGTAACTGACTTTGGGAAGAATGGGTAGGTGATTTAAAAATAAATAAAAAAACCTAGTTCAGTAAAGTCAGATATTTTATCCTAGTATAAAGTTGATCTCAAAAGGATAAAAACAGCACTACACATGTTTAAATTATAAGACTTACTTAAATGTGTGTTGCAATTTTTATACTTGAAAGTTATTGTAGTTATATCCACAAAAGGGGTATTTTAGGTAAAATAAGCCAAAATTTAAAGTTTATAGGTAGGGATATGGGACAACTCTGCTCCAGAGTTTTTACTGAGGAAGTGCTAGTATTTGTGGAGCTCCCTAATAAACTGAGGGTACTGGGAGTGTTTGCCTGCACCTGCTGCCCTAGGGTAGAGAAAGGGGTAGTTTGTTTTGTGCTGTCCCCCTGCCTGTCTCCCCCCCGCCCCTCCTTAAAAAAAAATCAAAAAACAAACAAAAAAAAACCAAATAACTTTGACTTGAGTCCTCAACACAGGATGAGGAGGATATTGGATGAGATCCCCTTGGGAGAAGTAAGTGGGAGATGCTGGAGGTTGGCCTGAAGCAAGCTAAGGGCTGCAGGGTCTGTTACTCTGCGCTCAGATAATGCTGTGCTGATGCCAGGGAGCTCTTAGCAGCGTAGCCGAATTTCAGAGGTCGATCCGTGTCCCATGTGATGGTGATTACACAATGTTGCCTTGCAATTGTTCTGTTGCCTGCCTATTTCTGATTAAAGTTCCCTATTGATAAATAAAAGTACTTGGAATATTTAACTTTTTTTTTTCCTGGCAGCTGTCAATTTGATTGTCAATTTGAGTGGGGAAACGTTTCTTTCTGGCGGTTTTGATGTCCATGTAGAAAATATTCATTCTCAGTTGCTTCCCATTCAAGTTATTTTGTTTCACTGAATTGAACTTTTACATGAAATATTGTGCTTTTTATTTGCTAGGTTCTCTCCTATGGGTGTAGATCACATGAGTGGGCTTTCTGGTGTAAATGTTCCAGGAAACGCATCTTCTGGCTGGTGTATCTTCATCTACAACCTTGGTCAAGATGCTGATGAGGGAATCCTCTGGCAGATGTTTGGCCCCTTTGGTGCGGTTACCAATGTGAAAGTTATTCGAGATTTCAACACCAACAAGTGCAAAGGTTTTGGTTTTGTGACCATGACAAACTATGAAGAAGCTGCAATGGCCATAGCAAGTCTTAATGGCTACCGCCTGGGGGACAAAATCTTACAGGTTTCCTTCAAAACCAACAAGTCCCACAAATAACTTGCTCGTGCTTTTTGTATGGAATAGATAATTGAGTGACAGAAGTTGAAACATTTTTGTTAGTGTAAAACTCATTTTGCGCCAATTTTCACAAGTGTTTGTCTTAGTCTAAATGAGAAGTGAAAAAGGTTTTATATTCTGGGATGCAACTGACATGTTCAAATGTTTGAAATCCCACAATGTTAGACCAATTTTAAGTTCCTTTAAGTTATTTCATTTAAAACATATTAAAAATCCCCTGAAATCTTACGTAGATTGCATTAACTAGACCCTCTGGATGGTGGTAAAATTGAAGCATGCTTTCACTTATGAGACTAACATTTGTTCCATTGAATGTTGTCTGCAAAAACTGGAATTTTTTTAAAAAGCTTATCAGGCTGAATCCATTAGTTTTCTTGTTTCTTTTTTTTTTATTATGTTGTTTTTTTTGCTCCATGTTCCCTTGATCTTCTCCTCTACCCCAGACTCAGTAGTATGGAAGAAAAGTTGAGAAATACTAATGTTTTGGTTGACAGTAAAATGCTTTATGGATTAATATTCATTGCTACGTATAGTTGAGGATTAGGCTTTATAAAGTCAAGGTCTTGTAAGTAGTAGCATGCCAGCATAACTTTTAACACCATTGATGAGGTAAGTTGCACACTGAACAGTGGCCAAGTTGTCAAATTAAAAGGTTTTAGAAATAATACTTTTAAAGCCCACTTTGTAATAGGAATGGACCAAAGAGTTTCAAAGAAACTCCGGGAAGATTTCAGAGTCAAAATGAAACTCCAAAAAAAGTGTGAATATATGTTGCTACTTTATCAAACTGAATCTCTTCTGTCCAAATATGTAATGCATGGTGCACTACTTACTGGCACATTATAATGCAGCAAGATACTTACTCATTTTCAAAGATCATTATAGTTTGAATTCCTTTGGTAGTTCTATTTTGTAAAGAAAAAAAAACAGTTATAAACATTTGAGCATTGTATTTCTCGCATCCCTTCTAATGAGTGCTAGATTTTTCTATTTTAATAGGATTTTGTTTTGACGACTAGCTTATTGAACACTCAGCAGAAAAGTACTTACTTCTTGCAAGTTAGATATTAACAAAAAAAAAACTTTGATTTGTAGATTTAAAGATTAATCCCCCAAGTTTTCTGCAGACTGCCTTGAAACTTTGAGTTGTTCTGTTTCTGTTAATTTTCTTTTGCTTTTTTGTGTTTTTTGTTTGTTTTTACTTTTGCATTTAAGAACATTAAATTTGATTTTGTTTTGCTCAAATTTTGTTTTGTTTTTTATTTTCTGTTATTTTTTTGCTAAGTATTGCACAAAGTGTCCAGCTTTCAATGAGTGTTGTTTTAAAGAACCCTAGGTCCTCTTTAAGAGTTTTAAGTTACTGCTTTGACAGATGAATAGAAGAAAAAAAGGTTTGTGAAACAAGGGGTCTACAACAAATCTACCGCATAGAAACTATGTGCCACAGACCAATTCAACCCTGCAAGTATCCTTAGGTAGGAAGCCTGAAAAGGATTACTCGAGATAAAGGCCGTGCAAGGATACCTTGCTTGGCTGGAGGCTTGACCTGGGCAACTTTCATGTCTCTAATTTATGCCCAGTTGCCAGAAATCAGAGCAAATGCAAAAATGGGGTTACTAATAGTGCAGTGTTTCTTTTTGGAGTGAACCTCTGCCACTCACAAAGAACCAGCAAGCAACTGAGTCTCAATTTCCAATTCCCAGAGGTTTTTCTATACAGAGTTTACACCCCTCCATCCCTAGGTGACCTTGTGTCACCATCGTTTCACCTCTTTTCTGCAATAGAGGAGAAAGAATTCCTATGTCCCGTCCCATTGCTACTTCCCTAAACTCAACACTCGACCATTCCACTAGAATAAACTTGCAAAATATTTCCATTTCCACTAACTGTCTCTCTTGTGTCACAACAGCAGCATTTATCTCCTCCTGGAATCAGGAAAAAAATCGGGCACATTTCGATGGTACCTTTGTTCCTAAACAATAATTTACCTAACCTGCTCAGAAAGACCAAAAGGTTGAGGGTGGAAATCGAGCTCTAATATGAAATTCCATCAGTGCTTTCTCTGCTTGAAAGACATGAATCATCCCTATGTCCTTAGCAAGCCAAACCACTTCGAAGCTCTACCTTGTGCTTAGGTATTTCTGAAGTTATTTTGGCCTCAGTCCTCAGGGAGTTTAGAGAAAAACAGAATTTTTCATCCTTTTAATTTGACAGTGAAATACATTCCTTTCAGGTGTTATTTCTGTCTTAGTCTGCTTACACCTTCAAGCTTTTTCTCATACAAAAAGCCTCTTTCAAACCATTTGTCTCTTGCTTTTTTCTTTAGACATAATAGGTTCGAGGAGGCAGAGAGTGCTAGAAAGTCTTGACAGCTCCGTGAGGACATGGACCACGTTTTAAAGGACCAGATTTGATGGTCTGTCCTGGAGATGCTCTACAGAGAGCAGCTCTTGCAAAAATGTTTTGGGGTCCTTTGGAATATGTTGGTAATGTGGCAGGATAGGAGTTTGGGGTGAAAATGCATAGCCGTGGCCAAGCTACGTTTTGAGTGCAGCTGCCGAGGAAAATTACGGTGTCTGAGGACTGTGCTTTTACCCCATGCCTGAGTTTTTCAGGGGGTTAATGTGCTCTTTATGGACCTGCAATGTGAGGACACCAAGTCCTTGTGCGCTCTCTGATCAGGCTGAGCCTGGTGATAAAATGAGTTTAGCTGAGTTTAGCTTCCCTGCTCTCGCTGGGAAGTCTCTTTTCCTGTGCACCGGTTCGTTTTGTGTTCAAAATTCCATTCTTTTCACACTTCTCTTAGCCAAGAGAGCTCGATTTCAGCATGCATGCTGATCACTTCTGCAAAAACCTGCTTTTGCTCTCGAAACTCTTCTATTTGCCCCACTTGAGTCGCTCTGATTTTTTCCCTTTGCTGGAAACGAACCTGGATTGTAAAGCTCTCCGCAGCTCTGTCACCTTTGAGCCTTGGCATTTGCAGCAATAGAAAGGCCTGTACATCTGAACCTGAACAACCTTTCAGGACTTTGGTACAAGCACAATTATCTTTTTCGAGACCTCTGGCAACTTTACCAGCTGTTGGATGACTGGTATTGTTTTAATTATCACTTTTTGTCACCTTTAACTTTAGAATCCCTTTCTTCTACCTTGTCCTGTATAGGGCCCTTCTATCCAGCTTTAGTTTTACTTTGTGTATCTCAGTTTTTCCAGCTATTCGTGCTGTATTGGCGCTCCAAGAAGGCTCCCATAGAGCATGGCTGTTAACCCATGTTTTATGGTACCAAGTGCCCCGTGAGCCGTTTTCATGTTTCTTTGCAAGACTGTGGAGTTTCACTCTAAAATGAAACAATGTGCAGTTAAGAGCAAAAGTGGCCTAGCCATGGTTAAAGACCCCCCTCCAGTCTTCTCTGCAGGTGCTCTGGGCTTTATATTGTACAAAATTAAATAAAAAAAAAGAAAGGTAAAAAATCGAGTGTTGTCAAATGAAAATTCCTTGAAGGCTTTAGAATTGGTCTTTTTCCAGTCCCAGCTTTCTACTAGGAATGGAGCTGACCCCTGTTCAGAAAGCAATCCGCAAACCTCTTCGCCATTTAAACCTCCTGTTACCCATGTGCACGTAGGGAGATTTCACAAAGCCTAGAGAAATATTCTATTGCTTTCTGCTTTATGCGAGCTGACAGAGGCAAACGCAATTCCCTCACTTGAGACAGCACCATGGGAAAAGCCGGCTCAAAGCAACCTAGTGTTTTTAGTTTGTTCTCCTCTAATTCTCTTTTAGATGGTGCCTCCACACTAAAGCGTTGAATTTATTTTCTTCTTCGAGCTGCTTTGCCATAAAATTTGATTGATTTAGGGTCTGGGCTCTCCCCTCGTGCGTGGAGGGAGAGGACCCGAGCTCCGCAGTTGTTCTGTGTCCTGCTCTGCTTGTGACAATCCCCTCGCTGCGGCTCTAGGTTTGGGACCGTGAAGGATTTGAGCCACCTTTTAGGGTGGAAGGAGAAGGCAGAGAAATCTCTGTGCTGAGCAGTGTCCCCATAGCAATGTACGTCCCCGTGTTCTTTCCCTTCCCTTTGGTCGGTCATATTTTTCCAGTACATCTCTATCATGATAGCATGAAAACCACTGAAAACTCAGAGGTATCCAAGTCACTAAAAAAAAAAAAATAGAAATTTCTCCCTGCAGCAAAGAGCAGTCGGTCAGTTTATGGTCGTTTATATCATTGCAGATGACCAAAGAATCTCAGTGTCTTTTGCTCCTAAAAGCTTGGAGAGACCATCTGTATTTCTAGGGGTATTGAACATTGCAGTAATGTTGTTCATACAAAGCACTTAAAAATCTGGAAATAAATTGGCATAGCTGCATCCATAGAAAGCACATTCGACAGTTTAAAATGATTAAAAAATTGGAATTATTCAATGTTAATGTTAAGCTTTGCAAATGAAGAGTCCTAAGGTCTTTCAACAATTATTGTAACTTTGTGTTGGTTAATGTTCTGGATAAGGACAGTATTTCAGATATTTCAGAAGAGATTTTTTTTTCAGTATTCTAAACTGGAATAACTAAAAGTTACTTTTTGGATAGTTTATAGTCACATATGTGCTTAAAAAAAAAAAAACTTTTGAGAATATCCCCAAATATACTTTTCTAACAAAATAAACAGGTCTAACACTAAAATCAGCTGTTTATTGAAATTAGCTCTTCTCAGATTTACCTGCAAAATACTAGGATTTGTGGGAATTTTTTTATTATTATGATTATTTTTTAAAACATAGAGCTTTTTGTGAACCTGCTGGTGGTGATCTCATGGTTTAATCACAGAAGTCGAGTACAGAGCTGTTTGTCCTACTGCTACCTCTATGATAAGGTTACCATGTTTTGACTTCCAGGCTGGGGAAATGTGTTCTTCGTAACACTGTCCATGAAGCACCTTATTGTAACATTTCTACTTCTAAGCTCCTAGGAATAGCTTTAGAGCGAAGGGACCAAATTCACAGTTAGTGTAAGTAAACCCAGCTCCCTTTTAGCACCCTTGTCGGAGCTGCATTTACATGTATATATATTTTTCCCCCTCGAGAAATGAATTTGTCACCCTAAATACTTTAATTTCTGTATTTGGGAGCAGAAGCATCTTCTGTGCAAGTTCCTCCAACATAGCTCTGCACTCCTTGTCAATGTTGGATTCTCAGCACCATAGGACTGATGTATAAAAAAATTGATTAAAAGACTAGGCTTTATTTGATATGCTTATTACACCCTACTGGATTTCTACTTCATAATAATAATAATAAAGTGGGTTTCATAAAAAAAGGGACACTGTTGCCTCACTCTTGCAAGTAAGAGTTGGTAGCATGTAATGCACATCTCCATGGCACATCCAGCGCAGAACTGAAAATTGATATTAATTTCTAAACGTGTGTACTCTTAGTTGAATCAGGTACAGCTTAATTTTTCTGTATGCTTTTTTTGTAGTAATCCTAAGTAGTAGAGCTAAACAAACCCGTAGGCGTTGCTTTCTCTTTCTGCATGATTTAAAAATAAAAAAAAAAAAGTTAAAGCCTTTATAATTGCTAAAGCAAAATAAAACACCCAGTGCAGTGAGTGGCTTTGACTTTAAAACCTGTTACTGTTTTCTTCAGTCTTGCTGCAGTTATTTGTTATATATCACACTTGGTAAAAGACTGACAAAGTTTTAACTAGAGATATTTTTCTGTTGAGTGGAATTTTCAGCACTATATTCTTTTGTTGCTAATGATGGAAATTCAGTAAAAGTAGAATTTGCCACCGGAAACCTTGAAAACTTTGCTACTGTGTTCACATTTTAGAACCTTTATTCTCATAGTAATTACTGTTCATTACTTTTAAACATTTTAAACAACTTTTCAGTGATACAGCTGAACTTTTTCACTTGGTCATTGAGAAGAAAATTACTTGAGATATTTAAAACATAAGTTGGGATAAACCTTTATTTGACCAGTAGCTTTGAATAATACTGTACTTCTAGTCTTTTTATTGATTTCATTTCCCTTAACTTATGTAATCTTTTGTTTATAAATTAATCTGTTTGTGGGACGGAAGGTTTTATCAATTGTTTTCCATACTGTACAGTATATGGTTAAACATTTTGTATATTTAGTGTGTTTTTAAGTTATTGATTTGTTTTATATCAAATAATTTATTTTTCAGGTACCATTTTCATTTAAACTTTGTTTTTACATGGGTTTATTTTAAATAAAGTATGACACTGCTTTCCAAATGTCTAAAATGAAGTTGAATCCCATTGTGTTATTTTGAGAGTACTTATGTAAATTAGCTTATTTTAGAAATAATTGCAAAAAAAAAAAATGTACCAAGTCCATATTTTGGTTGTATTGCAATTCAAATGCTTGGAAATTCTCTGCAATGATTTTTAAGCAAATTGAAAAATTGGATTTGATATTGAAGCAGTTCAAAGATTTGATGAATGAAGCAGCAGCTTTGTAGAATCCTGTGGATGAAATTATGAGCATTGTTTTCTATGTTATTGTCAAAATTAAATGAAACAAAGCTGAGAGACTTTACACTAGCTTGAATACTTAAAGAAAATATATGGATAGTGCAAAGGCTTTTTGTTATTTTTGCTACATGCTCATTACTGTTTTTGTTAAGTACTTGTTTGAAGTATATTCATAGTGTTTCTAAATGATTCATGATGGGAGTTGATGTAATTCCAAATAGAATTAGGCTTTTACTTAAATATTCATATTTTCTTTTTTTCTACAGGACTTGGATTATTATTGTGCAATTTGGGATTTGACTTTTTTCAGAAGAATCGGGACTGTATTCATGAATAGGCTAATCAAGCTTACCCCACTAAAGAGTATAATATTTGTAATGTTATTAGAAAGATGGAATTAAAATAAGGCACTTCTTTGTTTTTCAGGAAAAGTTTTTTTTTCTCTCTCTCTCCCATCTCATGATAGTATTTATTCTGATTTAAAAAAGAAAACAAAACAAATTCAGTGTGCACTTCTATTCATAAAGCTGTATAGAAACTTCTGAAGAGAGTTGTTGAAAACAAGAACTCCACAGATGCAGCAGGCTATTTTGGTACCTCTTTTCCCATTTCAGCTCTGATTAGTTGGGTCAAGACAGACACCACATTTTGACTCAGAAAAGGTTGTATAAGTGACTTATTAGAGAAATGCTTGTGAAATTACATCCCTTTAGTCAGAAGAAAGCCATTTGAATCC
>JAUBNY010000179.1:752167-772053 GCA_032275445.1 Crypturellus soui
ATAAATGAGAAAAGCTTGAACCACTTGTAACTTGCAAATATTCATATTAATCTCATTTTAGGAAGCTTCATTTGCAGAGACTTTTTTAATGTGAAATCTGTGGAATGAACAGTGACTTTTTTTTCAGTTATTTTTTGGGCCTGAGCCTTGCAGATAAGAATTAGATGTTCTGTGAGCAATCATCTGGCCTTGAGATCAGATTTGTGTAACGGGTGGCCCTGAGGTGTTTTACATAGTTGTGTCAGCAGCATTTCAAGCTGCTGAAGACTGTGGTGCCTGGGCATGTTGCATATCTGCTGTCTAATCAAGAGTGTCCAGATAGCCGACCTCAAATATTTCTAACTGGTCTGTGGCTGTTTGGAGTTAGTAGAGGTACAGCAAAGAGGTGAATATGATGCTTTAGCTTGAAAAATTGTTTTCTTTCGTCTTTACGGTGTGTATCTATAGATTTTAGCAAGAAAGGCTAGACCAGGTGGAGGAAAAAGAAATGCTTTCCAAGCTTTTTTGTTTTAGAAAGCTGTCATGTATTCTTTTTCCCTCGGTATCTACACAGATAGTTAAAGCTTGCTCGTGACAGCTCTTCCCTGCCTTTCTTAATCTTTCTGCCAGGCAGAAACAAATCAGCCCATCCAGGAGTGGAGGCAGCCCGGCTTGCAGAGGGTGAAGTTCCCTGTGTCACCGTGTTGCACAATGTAGAGGCCTGTAATATGTTAGCCAGGGCCAGAGAAGGATCTTCAGGTCTTCTCTTCCTTTCATATTCAGTAGCGGATGCTTCGAGGATGTTCATATTGGCAACTCTGGCAGATTGGTTATTAGTTTAGTCTAGTCTTAAGAATGAAAATACTTTTTATTCTTGGCGTGATTTGAGTCACGTGCCGGAGTTGCTAATGTGTCTAAATACCTTTTGTTTGCTTGCAGTGAAAATGAACGACCAAGCCAGAATGAAAAAAGAAAAGAGAAAAGTGTCAAAAGAGGAGGGAATCGCTTCGAGCCATACGCCAACCCTGCTAAAAGATACCGAGCTTTTATCACAAATATTCCGTTTGATGTAAAGTGGCAGTCTCTGAAAGACCTGGTCAAAGAGAAAGGTAAAGTACAATTCAGGTGGCCAAGTGATGTCTGTCATCTTACTTGTGGCTAACTTTGTTTCTGAATTTAACAGTTGAAGTTTGGGGTGGACTTAGTGACATGAGTATTGCAAAAAGGCAGGCTTAAAGCCTTCATCTACTCTGGCAGAATTCCACATGGATAATTCCTCTATAGGCATTTTGGCAGGTGGTTAATAGCGCTTCCTCAGAGATTTAAATGATCATTTCTCTCAACGGGAGGATGATTAGTCTTTTATCGGGTGTTAGTCTTGACATGCAAGAAAACCTTCTGAAGCATTCTAAAGTCTTCTGGTCACTGTAGGTAGTTATTTACTGCTCACCTGGTGCATATATAGCTGTCCCCAGCCTTTGTAGCAAATGGTGCTTAGATTAAAAAAAAAAAAGCCAGTTGATTGCAGTAAAAATGTATTTAAGGGTGACCTGCAAAGGAGGAAAATCGGGTTTTTGCTTTGGCATGTGCTATAACGTGGGTAGGGCTTTGGAAATTATGTTCGCAGGGTTTCTCCCTTTCCCACTTTCATTTAACTTACACATATGAATGGGAGCCTTTTTGGTTTACTGGCTTAGTATCGCTATCCCTTCAAGAAGATAAATTGAGTTCTCAGATGGTGATAAGTCTAAATGCATCTTTTTAGCTCACTTAGTGTTATTTCTTTAAGCTGATGCCAAATCTATTGGTTTTGAAGTCCTCTTGGAAATGCGGCCTAGTGGCAAGAAAATATCTAGTTTCTCCATCATTAAAATGTCTGAAAAATGTTAAGAGTCACTAATATAGCCATTCCTCTTGTGGGTCACTTCTAAAATACATAGCATGTCATAAAAGTCTCACAATAGCAATCAGCGTTCACTTATATTTTGAACTAGGCAAGGAGTTATGGCTAATGGGTTCATAAGTTGTGGTCTAATTAACTGGAAAACCAGTTTCCAAAAGGGTTTTACAACATCTGTCTCTAGAGGTAAAACGGAACTGAGTCCGTGTAACAAACTGTAAGCCTTGGGAAGTGCTCATGATTAGAGGCTGTGAAATGTTGATGCCTGAGATTTGGCAGTTATTTTCCGTAATATGAAGAAAAACACTCTTAAAAGATGACATTAACAGACCCTAATTATGAACAGTCCCTTGTCTTAAACAGTATTTTGCTACACAAGATACACTGGTTAATAGGAGTATCTGTATGTGTAGATGTCTAATATATTAAGTGCTATGTTGAATTCCGTTCCAAGTATCTTGTGGTTTCTCTCCAGTTCACGTGGATGGAAAAGTCCGATGTGAGATTGTTTCCTGCCTTGCTGTTCAGCTACTCATTCCTGCAGATACCTCTAGGGGAACAGTGAAACCTCTTCATTCTGTCTGCAGGGCTTGTTATGCTAAATCCCGAGAAGCATTGTTCTTGGTTTTTGGGACTGCTTGTTTAAAATGTAACAGTTTAGATTTATGCGTAGTTGGGATTCATTCTAATTAGCCACTGGCTTTTACCAAATTGGTGCTCTCGTGCTGTGCTTGAACTTGCTGAATCGGTCCTCCCTGATACAAGGCATAGTAGTTCCAAGAACCAGGAATGTGGCTGTGAAAAATCTTAACTGCTAGAATTCTTGGTTTGTAAGTGTAAGAATTACAGGCCAACATTCAAGGTTTTGGGAGCATGTGCAACAGCTCTGTACATAAAGGATAAATATAGTTGATTCATTACTGCTCCATCACTCGGCAGTCGTAGAAGACTTGAGCTGTTAGCAGCAATGGCATAGCAGGTTGCCGAACGTAGAAGGAGTTCACCTCAATCGGCTGTTTTGCGGCAGTAAGTATGGTTTAGGAGACACGAGCTTTGAGGTTTGCTTATATTTCTGCAACCTGGTTTGCTTCAGATGCGCACATCTGAAATCTTAAAATGGCTCTGAAGAGCAATGCCTTGGTTCAGTCATTGCAGTGTATTTGTCGGTGAAACTCAATTACAGGTATGCAGTATGACACAGTTTATTAATAAAAAAAAGCAATCAAATGTTCTTGTTTGAAACTCCCTTGTATTGGCTGACAAACCCAAGCTTCTGCTAAATTGATGTCATCAGCATTGATAACTGGTAATTGGTAAATGGGTTCAGGAGAAGATTGAGGCAGCAGAGCTTCAGCATGTAAGTGGATTCTAAATGTCATCATGATTGGATACTAAACAGTCGTCTTGATCTGTCCCCCAACAAATGGCTCTGTCTTGGGGAGAAAAATTGTAATGCTTCATGGCAGCTGGCATACATGATGTGATACCATAAGATACAGACAGCTTTGCGTTTGAATTTGAGAAACTTACTGATTCTGGTAGGAAAAACAGAATTTTATATTTTTAATATCTTTACTGATAAGAACAGTGAGGTAGAGTATGGCACAAAGAAATGTCCGTTAGAAAATGAGCAAATATCTCATGCTCTGGGGCAAAGCTAGCAACAGTTGCAGCCAAGGCTATGCTCGAAATGAATAAACACAGTAAGGGAGTGGGAAGATGCTTCACTTTTCCTCTTTGCTTTCAAAGGGAGTACTTGAACTTCTCAGTTAGACCTCCATATCTGTGACTGTTTCAACTTGATTTTCTTCTAGATCATAGCAGAAAGTCTCATCACTTTTTAAAGCTTTTATGCAGGAATGTTCAGTGCAGACTGAAATTTAACTGATTGCAGTTGACTTCTGTTGCAATACAGAAGTGAATACACCCTTAGTTTTATTTTTTCCCTTTCTTTCCCTCTCTTATCATGGCTGAAAAGAGAGCATTGATGGACTTTTCCATGGTTCAAAGCTTCAAAGGATTCTCACATTGTCCAAAGAAGAATACAATCTAGATTCCTTGCTTTTCTCGTGTGCTGACTGCATGTGGCAAGATTCCCACTACACTTCCAGTCTAGTGGGACTAATTGAAAATAAGACATCTAAAGTATTCTTAAAAAAAATCTGTAGTTGCCAAGAGCAGCAGAAACTGCAAGCTTAACACTTTTAATTAGTATGTGATTTCTTTTGCTTAATTTTACTTTTTAAGATTAATCTGTGCGGTCAACTGGTTCTATTAATAAAATTAAAAAATCTTCAAGGTTAAACTTCAATTTAAATCCAGTTGTGTACCTCGCACAGTGCTCACATCTTACTAATGTTTGGTGTGGCTTCTGTGTAAAGCACTTCAAAACAATATCTTTCCAAAGTAGCAATCTAAGTCTACTTAAATTTTCTATTGCTGCTGTGTTTAATGGCAGCTTTGCTGTTCTGAAAAAGCTGCACCAAGTTTAGAAAGAGCAGAAGTTATACATGATTTTCTTGAGCTCTCTGTAACCACGCAGCAGTCCGGCTCAAGACATGATGCCCTCAACTTCCCAGCAAGATAGAAGGAGCTTCCATTCCACTGGAATGTGCTAAAAATATATTAGACAAGTATTTTAAAACTCTGTAATGAGTAGTTCAGCTTCCAGTGTAGCTATAGTTCGGCTTCCAGTGCAGCTAATTCCGTTAAACTTAGAAATTTCTGAGTAGCTTCTGCTTCTTTCTTCCCTCTTCCTCTATCTTTACAACCTTTACTGTCCTTTGGTGGTGGCACTGTCCTTGTGGATACAATGGGCTTTTCATCTCTTCTGTCTCTGCTCTTAAGGAGACAAAAGGACCAAGAAAACTACCATGATTTTATTTTCTTTTTAAAATATTTACTATGTATTCAGTGTCTGTTTCTTTTTTGTCTGTCGAGACATACTCTGTGGATTTCTTACACCTCTCAAGAGTTTCTGGTTTCTTATACCAGTGAGAATCATATTGCCCAGTTTAATCTTTAAAATTAATGCCTGTATATGAGCTCATTAGCTGAGCTTTCAGATAATTCATCTGGCCCCGAAAAGGTATAAACCATGTCTCAATTCACCGTACAGACTGATCAACATATTGATAAGTCAACAGAAAACATCCAAACGCAAATAAACTGATCTTGTTTGCATATCTGAACTTTCCTTGCAGATAAACTTTGCAAAATGGATGCAAAATTGAGAAAAAGCAGCATTAGTTTGAAATGATAGCTGCTCTTGACTGGACTGCACTGGAGTGTACTTCCAGTTTTTGTAATAAAGACTTCTGTTTGAACTTTGCTGTGTTTGAAATGCTGAGTTTCTCAGCTCTCTTGAATTTGGACTTAAAAAATTTGTTCTGCTCTGAAGGCATCCTGGTGAACATAATGCAAGTATGATTAAATCAAGGAATAACTTAAAACACTAAGCTGATATTTTCTGCTATTTTTATCCCTCTGTGGATGTGTATCTAGTAATTAATTCCTTGAATAAGCTTTTCTTGT
Source organism: Crypturellus soui (assembly GCA_032275445.1). NCBI lineage: Eukaryota > Metazoa > Chordata > Aves > Tinamiformes > Tinamidae > Crypturellus > Crypturellus soui. The sequence goes on from JAUBNY010000179.1 coordinate 757,581, forward strand.
GCTTGGATGAGTTTTTTTCACTTCTGGGCATAAAATGTCTCTTGCTGTGCAAGACTGCTCTTTAGCAGAAAGAAAATCTGGATCACTGTGGATTTCTTTTGCCCTCTGAAGCAGGATTTGGCTTGTGGATATCTGCTGTTGGTACTTTTCCATGGCTTAATTCCCTTTGCAGTGTTACGGACTGCATTTGTCTGCCATTGTAGCAGGCAGATCTCTGTGCATGATCCTGCTCTTATGATACACTCTGGAATCTAGAAAAATGCCAACTAAATTGTTCTGGCGTAGCTTCTTTAAACGAGCAAAAAGCCTCCTGGCCTTAAATCACAGTCTCTCCGAAAAGTGTCATGTTGAATCTTACTGCATATTTTCAGGTACATTTTCTATTGCAGTTTTTCTGTACTCTGTTCTTAGGTGTCTTCACTGGTGGGCTATTCTTTTTTTTTTTTCCTTTTTCTTTCTTTCTTTCTCAAGGAAGTTCAGACATCCTTTGAGAAGCAGCTACTTCAAGATGTATATTCAGTTTTAGTTAAGGGTTTCTAGAAGACTTCAGCATGAAGCTCTGAGTGAAATAGGCACATAAGAATTTTCCAAGTGATATACAATTGATATACAATGATACCAATTGCTTCTGTGGCAGATTCTAGGAAACCTTGTGGTTCAGAGGTTAGATTTCTTAAAAGAGCCTATGATAGATCAACTTAGCATATGTTCAAGCATGGCAAACTTGTTTTGGAAGAGTTTGGGTAGAGCTTAGGTAAAAACTGCAGCTGACTTGATTAGTGATTGGGAGTGGAGAGCTGTAAATCTAGGGATTCAGTAGTGTTATTGGGAGCAGAGAGTCACAGACTTCTAACTTTGTGACTTTTGGCCTCTGTGAAATGGAGTGGTTTTTGTATAGTAGGTAACCTGGGAATTAGTTGTATAAATTGTTGACTCACACTTTCCTTCATGATCCAAGTTTGGTTGGAGTCTGGCTGCTGCTGTTGAGATGGATGGCTTCAGAAGGTCCTGGTGATACCAAATATTTGCGTTTTGTGCCTGGCCCTTGTGTGTCACCCTGGACTGCTTCAGGAGGGCTGTGCACAATGTAGTCCTTTTAAATGGACTATGGAAATAATTCCATGTGTACAGTATTCCTTCATGCTCTTGCACTGTTCAGATTATAGGATGGTGTTGCTTTTTGGTTAGGCTTTGTTCAATCAGTGCTTACAGAAGATACTGATGTTAATTGAATGCTGATGTTTCCAGACCCTTTAAAGGGAATTTGTTTAGTTTTTACCAGTCTCAAACACTCAGTGTCCTCCTAAAACGTGAGTGGATCAGCATTTGTTTAATATGTCCAGCTGTCTGCCTGGAATGCTGATACTGTTTGAATTCTCTTAAATGGAAGAAAAATGGTAGTAACTTCATCAATCATTCCTTTTCTTCCAGCTGCGGAATGAACATTCAGAATACTAGACTTGGCTAATAACATGAGGTGTCCTGTAAAATGACTGAGGCTGTGGAAGTTGAAATTCCTTCCTCTCTGTCCCTTCTTAAAAGGCAGACCCTCAAATATGAAACTCCATTTGGTTCCTGGTTCGCTCCGAATAAAAATTGTTTTTCAAAGTGCTCGTCCAATATTCGGACTCTAGTGGTTTCCCATGAAGACTGCTTTCCTTGCACTGTTCAGATAACAAAACTTGGAGTCTTCTTGTCATAACAAAAAATCAAAATAAAATAATAATTAATTACTTCAGTTATTCTTCTGTATGCCAATCACTTCAAAGGCAGCAGCCATTTCGGTAGTTGTATTCTGGAGGTACATGACATGGTTATGTGGTCATAAAAAGGCAATCCTAATCTTGTGTGAAAAGGTGCAGATTAAGTTTTCTGATGCATTTTGCCTTTTGCTGCAGACTGTCTTGAGTGAACATAGCAGAGTTTAATGCTTCTTAACGAAGCTAAAAACGACCTTAACATTTATTACAGCTTGACAAAAGGCAAAAACAAGCTGTTGAAATAAATAGTAGACAGTTAGTAACGTCTTGGTCTACTAGGTCAGTCTGACTTCCTTCTTGGAAGTTGGTCTTTGAGTCCAGGAGAGGGAGAGAGAGAGAGAAGGGGAAAAAAAATGGTAACTGTTTAAGTTCTGGACTGTGGAGACAAGACTACATGTTATGTAATGTGAAGGAAACTTATTTTTGCAGACTTTCACATGGATTTGGATTGCCTCAAGTAACAAGTGGGTACTAAAGATAAGGAAACTGATATTGTGGAAATAGCTGGCTTTTTGAAGCGGAGGAAAATCAAGAACATGGTTAACCATTTTAAAGCTTTACTGCATACCTGTAATTGTCCAGTTTTGTGGTTTAGAGAATATGGAGTGTTTCTGGGCTTTCTTATAAGGCAGAGGCTCCATACACGGTTGTTGATTGTTCTAAATTCCCATTGTTTTCTTGGCTTTTCTCCCTTGGTATATGTGTCGTCTGGAATCTGATTTGTAGTTGGTGAGGTAACATACGTGGAGCTCTTAATGGACGCTGAAGGAAAGTCAAGGGTAAGTGTTTGAGAGAATTTCTTCTGTGGATTTTCTACATGACAAATGTAACTGTATGGTGGCGTGGAACGAAACGAAGTCAGGAAGGTAGAGAGTGTGTATGCTTAGTGGCTATAACCTAGGTAGTGCTTAAAGCTTCTCGTGGGCTGGGGAGGAGGTGGGATGGGGCCTTGTAAACAGCGTTAGGGTGGTTTTCCACTGTGTTCAGTCGGTGTTGGCTGTGTGAACTACGCATGGACCCTAGCAGTGGTATGGAATATTAACGTAAAACTTGTGTTTTGGCAAATGTCACTGTAGTGGTTTGCTGAATTTGTAAGGCCAGTGTGTAAAAGCAGGCTCTGTAAATTACACTTCCTGTGAACAGAAGTCACCTTCCTAACTTAAACATACATAGCCTTCGCAGGTGCTTAAATCCTGTAGTTCAGCAAAAGAATTTTACGGGGGAAAAAGAGTAGGAGCTCGCTTAACTGTACTGAAGAATATGGATTTAGGGTGAGAGAAGATGGCAAGGATTTTGATGTATGACAGGGAAGAACAGGCCATATAAAGTGTGTGGTGTTTCTCTTGGAGAACCTGGACTTAGTTCTGTTTGTTACAACTTCAGAAACTACAGTTTAATCTGGTTAATGTGTAGGAGAGTATATCTTATGGAATTCAAGTAATGAAGGCCTTACTGGGTAAGATTGCATTTGGTTTTGCTGTTAGGGTTGACTAATGTAATTGGACTTAAAAGTCACTTTTTTGTATTTTGTGCTTTTACTTACTTTTTTTTCTTCTTTCTCCCCTCTTCTCTTTGTGGTTTCGCCTGTGAAATCATCTCGTCAGGGATGCGCGTAAGTTCAATTATCAGTTTATAGCAAGAATTAGGGAGACTCAAGCTGTTAGCAATGTTCTTAGTTGTCTTGTATCTCCACAGTGTTGTTGAATTCAAGATGGAAGAAAGCATGAAAAAGGCTGCAGAGGTTTTGAACAAGCATAGCCTTGGTGGAAGACCACTGAAAGTGAAAGAAGTAAGACTTGTATCTGCTCTTTCAGTATTTTGGATTCCAAGGTGAAGGGACTACTCTTATTCAAGTTTTATGGGTGACTAATTCGCAGATAAGAATATCTGAAAAGTAGGATTTGTTGAATGGAATTAAAAAACAGGCTGTCAGTTTTTTTTATGTTGTTGGCATGTGTTGCTGAATTTGAGGTTGAAAATGATTATCAAGAGTATATGTGAAGAATAGGGACTGATATTAATGCAGAACTGAAAGCGACAGGGCAAGAGTTTGGCCTTAACTGCAGGTATACTTACTTAATGATTTGAAAAAGAAACCTGAAAGTATTCTTCACTGACTGCTTTCTGCTCTCTCTTAATACTTACAAATTAGAAAAATTGCACTGTTGCATAGATTTACTTTGTATTGTGAAGGTACTTCTCACTTTTTTTCCTGAAGTGAGTATCTTATTTCCTGCCTTGAAGTCTTTATTGTGTTCTTTGTTCTGTAGCTTGTACTAAAATTGGGAGATTCGGCAGTAATAGACACGCATCTTGGCATGCTTTTTCAGTTTAAAAGTTATGTTTTAAAGGAAGGGTAGGGTTTTCCAAATATGCCATGCTGAAATTATACTCTCAGTAAGAGAAATTAGTTTTTGCATTGTTTTGGAGAATGCAGAAGGCTATTGGCACTTGTCTTCCAAAACTTCTGGCTTTATCAGAGCAAATATATGTTTATCTTAATATTGTATGACATAAACAAATTTTCAGAATCAGGGTAGATTACCCAATAGGAATATCTTGCTGATTTGAAGGCTACTAGTCCACCGCTCAGATGCATCTTGTTGGATTACTATGATGTGAGAAATAGTTGCCTGAAAATCCACAGGGAATAGGTAGCCCTAAAGACAGGGAAACTTCTCCTTTTCTCTGCTTTAGTCATGCCTCTGAGTCCACATGTTTTTGTGGGAATATAAGGGTACTAAATATGTTGTTTCTGCTTTTTTTTGTAGGATCCTGATGGTGAACATGCAAGGAGAGCAATGCAGAAGGTCATGGCAGCTGGTGGAATGGGTATTGGTCCCGGCCCAGGCGGCCCTGGAATGATCAATATCCCACCTAGTATACTCAACAATCCCAACATACCCAATGAGATCATCCATGCCTTGCAGGCAGGGAGACTAGGAAGCACCGTGTTTGTTGCAAATGTAAGTACTGTGTGATTGGAGCACCCATTCGGGTCTTAAATGAATTAAATCTAATAGATTAGACAAAAAGTCAGGGATCAACTCTGCAGTAAAATGGAATACTGCTATATTCTCTGATGGCTGTTGCTCTCCAGTTGAAATACCTGCTGAGTGGAAACAAAAACAAACTTCCACTGCTTAATAGTCATGTTAAGTAAGTTTCTTTTTTGGTGGTTTTTTTTTTTTTTCTTTTTTTCCCCCTTCTCTGCATGTTAGAGATGCCTTTATCTTAGAAATCCCATAAAGACAAGTCCTGGGCTTCTTCAGCCTGAAAACAAAGCAGCTGAAGTGGAGATTATATTGCTGATCAAAAAAAAAAAAAAAACAGAGGCAAACTCATCTTAGAGGCGCATAAAAATAATACAGGGAACCTCAGATACAAACTGGAACATGGAAAATTTCACTGAGATATTAGAGAGCTTTGTTTAACTATATTTTACCCTGAGGCTGATCAAATAATGGACAGGGTGCCTGGAGAGGCTGTAGAATCTCCATTCTTTAATGTGTTTCAGGAATTGACTGCACGTGTCCCGCAGCAACCTGACCTCATTAAACCTCTTCTGAGCTTGAGCAGGCTGTTGGACTAAGTGACCTTCAGAGGTCCTAAAAGGATGACACATCCTGTGTATTTTGATGCTTGATAGCTTGTATTTTTGATGCAGTGTTCTTAATTTTTGTTCATGTCCTGTGGCATTCTGTTACTTAACTTTTATCTGATGATAATTTTTATTCATGCATCTTGTATCGCTGCCTTCTAGCTGGATTACAAGGTCGGCTGGAAGAAACTGAAAGAAGTGTTCAGCATGGCTGGCGTTGTGGTTCGGGCAGACATCCTGGAAGATAAAGATGGCAAAAGTCGTGGAATTGGCACCGTCACTTTTGAGCAAGCTATAGAGGCTGTTCAGGCTATATGTATCCTTGAAGAGTAATGGTAAACAGCAGCCAAGTTTGCCAGTATGTCCTGGGCTTAAAATCTGGGAATTAGTGAATGAGCTTCCTTCTGTGGTGGTTTAAATAAAAATAATTTAAAAAAGACATTCTTTGAACACTCAGTAACTGGATTTGGAAGCCTCTTAGTTTTGGAGAAAGCAGGATTGTTGATAATCTGAACATAACTAAATGGGAAGGATGCTGTTCTGTGGTGATTTTTGGAAGGGAGGGCATGGTATGCATTAGAAATAATTAAAGCTTTAAGACTTTGGGTGGTTCCAACACTTGAAAGATTATCTTTAACAAAATAATAGCAATGTTTAATGGCCAGCTGCTGTTTGACAGACCAATGCATGTAAAAATGGTAAGTACACTTGAATTCTCATTGCTTTTTGGGTGGATCGTATACTCATGTTGGAATCATGTATGGCTTCAAGGTTGTTGCTCATACTGATCTGAGTAAGCAGAGAAACTAAATAGTTAGGAGAAAATGGCTGATAAATAGCCATGCACTTTGCATCTTAATTTTAGCTTATGTGTTTAAAGAGGATTCATATTTACTTGCATCTTTCAAGACTTGCTTAGTTGGCAGTGATGTAAATCCACAAAGTCCCAAACAGCTTGCAGGTGGTCACTTGTGATTATTTTGCTAGCAAAGCAACCAGAAATACAGTAAAGATGACTCTAGCTTTGCATTTCTCTTTTGTTTAAAGTTTGTATTTGACTAGAGCAAAAAATGCTTTGAGTTTTTTTAATGTATTTAATCGTATCTAGGATGAACGAGCTTTTCCAAAAGGAGACTTCTTTCCTCCAGAGCGGCCTCAACAACTCCCTCGTAAGTCTCTCCTCCATGCCTGAACATGTTAAGTTTTTAGTTTGACGTGCAGCAACTTGAATGTTTGCAGCACGAGATGTGGTCTGAAAGTATTCTGCTTTCAGCACCGCATTTAGAGAGGCTTCCTGTGCATTTACACGTATTACTGAGTATTACTTATGCAGATTATGCCTACTACTGAGTTAGTCTGCTGACACCCTCCTTGCTGGCAAGCGAAGCTGAGTTGCTAATGCTGCTCCTTAAATACAGGAAATTTGGGCTTAAGAGGTAGTACATTTGTAGCCCAGTAGCCGTAGGAGGAAGAGATGAATAAATAGAACACACCTAAAAAGTTTAAGCTTTTCTTGTTAAGCTTGAGGTCACCTGGCCCCCTAAAATGTAAAATTTGGCTGACTCTTCTAAAATATAATGTAGCTCTGTTTTCAGTTCAGCCAGTTGCTGTTGCCTTAGGCATGGGAGCAAAACCTGTTGTGTTGCCAGTTTGCACAATTATAATGCTCATCAATCAATCTCTTAATTAGATCAGAATTGTGGTAATTCATTGTTTGTCCGTCCAAGCCTTATTCAGCAGCAGCATTCATAACTTGTATTGCTGCATTGACTTTCTATAATGACGTACTTTACTTTAAGAGAAAGTCACTGGGTTCCAGTGTAATTACCTGTGTATAATACCACTGGAATCCCGTTTCCTGGCGTGACAGGAAAAAGTGGTATCTTGTGGTTGTTCTAGACCAAGATTCAAAACTTCCCAAGCTTATTTTTTTGAGATGTAAAGGAGGAAGTCCTGTTCTCATTGGCAAACAATTCTTTTGAGCTGTTTCTAAGTACAAGCAGAACAATCTTCTTCCTGATACTTACGAGGAAAATAGGAGCGGTGTTTTCTTTTGTTCTTTCTTTGGATTTGGCAACCCTTAATTTGTTTGGGTACAGATAGATACAAAATCATATCTGGGTATGATATACTTTTGCTCAGGAAAGAGGCTGGCTGTGTGCTCTGGATTATATAGGTGGCTATCTAATGATAGATGGATCTTTAATTATTTAAATTCTTACCTGCAAGGAAAGATGTTTGGACAAGGTGGAAATAATCTGTTATCAGTCAAAGACAGCATGAAAGACTAACCTTTGCAAAATGTGAAATTGCCCACTCTGTCCTCCTTAGCTTGAGGAGTTGCATCACAAAATAAAATAAGGAAAGCAGTGTTCTAGCCGGTTACTTTTTTCAGGAGTCAGCTCAAAGACATGCACACATATGCACACATATACATGCACACACAAAAAAGCAAGTTTTCTCAATAGCAAAGTGGAAAATGCAAGATAAAAAGTATATAGAGCTAGTTCATAGTCTACTTCAAGACACATCTACTTTGATTTTAGTATCTGCTTTCAAGCTTCAAGTACAGACCCCAAAGGTGGGAACACAGCAAGCTTTTTAGAGAATGGAAGTCAATTACTTAAGAATAAAACTTGCTGTTTTGTCAAACTATGGAAACAAGGCTTTTTTGATATCTGAATATTTTCTTCAGATGGTCTTGGTGGTATTGGCATGGGATTAGGACCTGGAGGTCAACCTATTGATGCAAATCATTTAAACAAAGGCATGGGAATGGGCAACATGGGACCTGGAGGTAAGAAGATTACTCCTATGCTTTGTTTCATGAGAGCTTTAAGCTATATAGAAGGTAGACAGCTTTGTTTTGCCAACACAAAAAGTTGAAGTGTATTAGGAGTGTTAAAAGCACCTGAGTTTTTGTTAAACTAAATATTGAGCTTGATAAAGGAAAACTGAACTAAACAAATTGCTCCATTTTTCACCATGGTCAAAGCACAGCTCTCACTTTCTGACTCTTGAGCATGAGCAGCAAACACTGCAAATATACATTAAACTTTTAAAACCATCTCTCATCCTTAATATTTGTCAGTGGGCTTGCAAATCTCTGTCTAGGATATGTTTAAATAGCAAAAAGTTTTTTTTAAAGAGCCACCAAAAAGTAGCACACATTCAGCTTTCAGTTTATTAATGCTTGTGGGTTTTTTTCCTTTGCTGCTTTTACTCCCCTAAGAAGGAACTTTGTGCTTTATTCAGAGCTGTCCTGTGCAAGCTTTTCAGTCCAAACGGTGGACATGCTGTATGGTCTTTTTCTGCAGCCAGTCTAGTGGCTGTATTTTTGTAGAATTCTGTCTGCTACATAAAGCTCTCTCTTTTGTTTTGAGGAATGGGAATGGAAGGCATGGGCTTTGGAATGAATAAAATGGGAGGTAAGCTGTGTTTTTTAAAATGTATATAGCTTGGACTGCCTGAAAGCCATGTGAACTTAGCCATATATGCCTAGCAGGCATTTGTGTTCTTCAAAAGCTCCCACCAATTTAGTAATGACTTGTTCCTTTTTGAATATTCAAACTGCTGATGCAGGTGTGCGGAGAGCTGTTAAATCTTCAGAGAAAACATGGCCAGTGCTTTAGTCTTCTGATTTGTTAAAATTGCCACTGATTTAGGAGATGAGGTGTGATAAAATTCCAACCAAACTGTTTTGTGAATGTGTGTCCCAGTTATCTTGGGGTTCTGTAGAAGCAGTTCATTTTGTAAAGTAGAGATGCTAAGTTGAGAAACATAACTTAAGTATCAAACATTCTGTTTCAGGAATGGAAGGTCCTTTTGGTGGCATGGAAAATATTGGTCGCTTTCCAGCTGGAATGAACATGGGCAGAATGAGTGGTGGGTATTAGATTTTTCGATAGCAAATTCCATATGGTTTCTGAAAATTTAATACTGAAGAAACTTTCTCCACACTGACCCTTTTCCTCTCTCCAGGTTTTTTAAGAATTCTGGACTTACAGGCGACACAATGTTCACAAGTCCTTTGTGGCCTTTAAGTCTCAGAGTAATATATTAGGCCTGTCTTAAGGCCTATTTTAGAATGAGCTGAGCTCCACAATGTCTATATTCAACCAGGGGAAAAATAAATTAAAAAAAAAAGAATTAAGAAGAAAAAAAAGCTTCTTCAGAGCAAAGTGACTGCTTCAAATGTGGTTGTCTATATTGAGATGAGTCCCATTTCTTGTTTCAAGGGGACATGAAAAAACTGCCTTACTGTTAATATTGGAAAAAAAAGAAAGAATTAAAAAGGCCTGGTGTAAAATATTCCCTCAGCAGTCATTTAGACACTCTGAAGAACATATTAAACTTAATCTTTACAGAGATGGATCGTGCAATGGGTGCAGGATTTGAGAGAGAGTTTGGAAGAAAGGAAATGGGAATGTCTCGTAGTTTTGGAGACACCTTGGAGAGAGGAATAGGTAAGTATGCTATGATAAGTACTTCCAGTACTTGTCATAGCTGCACTGTCCATAAAAATCATGCCTATTTTGTTATAATCAGCAATTTCTTTTTATACAGCTTCTGTAACACTTTCTGATCAAGCTCCTAAGTGCTGTACAGACGACAGCTACATAAACCAGCAGTGATTGGACATGTTATATAGTGGGAGCCTCATAGGAAAAGTGAGCCTTCCAGACGGTGTAAAATTGCCTCATGTCCTGAAATTTCATTCTAAACTTCCATAATAAGAAAACTGATGCATTGCCAAGCCTGTAATGTAGACTGCAGCCTAGACAGCTGGGAGAAGAAATGGGGTATAACCTTAATTTCTTTCCATTCCTCCTAGACATTGCAGGAACCTGGTCTAGCTTCATGCATCAGGTGACTGGAAAGAACACGTTGCTACATAACTCGAGGAATTCTTGTAGTACTAAAGCTGGTGCTCTTAATGTGGGTGTTTCCTTATGAAACCCAGGGGAAAAGGGAAGACTATAGTGTAGCCAGTAACTCAGTATAAAGTAGTACTTGAACTGAGCAAGAACAAAACTCCTCTTCTATGGCTGCAGCATCTTGGAGATGGAAAAGGTGTTAAACTTGCTGGAAAGGTTCTGAACTTTTTAAGGTTCTCTCTGCACATCTGTTCCACATGTTTACAGTTTGATTCTGCCAGTTGCTAGTATATGAGCATATGAGTATATGAGCTTATCCTTATTGCTTAGATTGCTCTGGTGACGCTGTGCTCTGTTAACCTAACTTAAATATTGCTGTGACTTTGTGGGGGTTTTCTTTATCCATTCTTGAAGGTCTGGAGAGAGAAAACTGTTAGATTTGGGGAGGCTTTTCATGTAATGGTGTTCCTGGCTTGGCAGAGGCATTTGGGTTGCACAGCAAGGAGGATGTGGTTTCAGTCCTCTTCCCAGCATTTTACATATAAATGATGAAACTTGCTGTGCTTATCCTCAGTGTACTTCAGGCAAACAGTACCTAAATTTTTGATTTAAAATATCGCCTTTGCCTCCTAACCTCATCCCTTACTGTTCCCTTAAGTCAGATGTTATAACCATGACAGTCTATGTGTTTAGTAAAGGTGAGGGGGAGAAAGAAACTTTTATGATCTGAAATAAACTTTGCTTCACATCATTAGAAAACAGAGCACACCGTCACTTTTTTATTAATAACAGAGCTTAAAGCATTTTGGGAATGTAAATATGCATCAAGCTGACTTTGTCCATGTATGATTACTGATAATCTATGTGTTGTGTTCCAGGTGGTGGAAATGCCAGCATTCCTGGGATTGAGAGGATGGCACCTGGCATTGATCGTATGGGCTCGGGAATAGAAAGAATACCTTCCGGGATGGGGCACGGGATGGAGAGAGTAGGGTCAGAAATAGACAGGATGGGTCTCGTTTTAGATCGCATGAGTTCCAACGTGGATCGCATGGGCTCCGGAATCGATCGGATGGCCCCTCTGGGCATAGATCACATTGCTCCTAACATCGAGAGGATGGGCCCGGCCATCGAGAGGATGGGTTCTGGCATAGAAAGAATGGGTTCTGGAATAGGTTTTGGTATCGAGAGGATGGGTGCTGCCATCGATCGTGTCGGTACCGGAATCGAGAGAATGGGCTCAGGCGTAGAACGTATGGGCTCTGGCATGGATAGAATGGGCATAGGGATGGAGCGTATGGTCCCCGCTGGAATGGGAACCGGAATGGGTCAGGTCATAGAGAGAATGCCAGCCGGCTTGGATCGCATAGGTGCCACTCCTATGGAAAGAATAGGAATAGATCGTATGGGTGCTGCTAGCATGGAGAGAATGGGCCTGGAGCGCATTGGAGCCACTAACATGGAAAGAATGGGGCCCGCTATGGGCCAGGGCATGGGAGCAGGCATAGATCGAATGGGACTTGCGATGGGAAGCAATTTTGAGAGAACGATGGATATGGAACGTGGAAACTTTGCAGGCAATTTTGCAGGCTCCCTTGGAGGAACTGGAGGACCTGCAGCTGGGGTGGCCAGAAAAGCCTGTCAGATATTTGTGAGAAATGTGAGTAGCCTGCTTCCCATCTTTCCTTCTTCCTCTCTTGCCTTCACCTATAATGAAATTAATAGTGCTGAGGTGTCTGCCACCTCTTTGTTGGCTTCAATTAGAATAATATTGGATGCTGCCCAGAGCAGAATTAGTCTCTTGAGAGCTGAAGCCATTCCCGAACAGCTCTCTCCGTTTGTAAGTGATGATGATGACCTGTGGTTGTCCCTGGATGGGAAATGTGTTTTGGGGAATTGTGGTACTGACAAGTCATTCGGTCAATGCTCAGTAATGGTCTGTTCTCTTTTCACAGCTGCCTTTTGATTTTACATGGAAAATGCTGAAAGATAAATTTAATGAATGTGGTAAGTTTTTTGTCTTTCTGTCTTTCTCTCAAAATAACTTAAGTACTTGGAGTGCAGAATTAGGTAGATAGATTTGTGATTTGATGCACTTCGAGGAGTTTTTTTCAGGGTAATAGTCACTATCTCAGCCTGATGATAAAACCAGGTGCCCCTCTTGTTAGCTGTGGTGTGGACTAGTGTTGGCAAACTGGGCCAGGTGGTTAGATAGCGCTTTGCTCTCTTCATCTACTCCTGGTGCAATTCCTTGAGTTGGAGAGAACCAGTTTGAATTAATTCAGCTTTTAAACCGAGTGCATTCCTTTAAAAGAATGACTTGGTAAGATTGTCCTGCAGCTTAAAGTTTGAAAGTAAAAAGCCTTCCCTCTCAAAGGTAGAGAAATGTGATTTGATAGAGTTCTATGGTATGTCCTAGATTAAACAAGAATAAAATATAACTTTTATTTATTTTATTTTGGCAGGTCACGTGCTGTATGCTGATATCAAGATGGAGAATGGGAAATCTAAAGGCTGTGGTGTGGTTAGGTTTGAGTCCCCAGAAGTAGCCGAGCGAGCCTGCCGTATGATGAATGGGATACAGCTCCGGGGGAGGGAGATCGATGTGCGAATTGATAGAAATGCTTAAGTAGTTGCCTTTTTAAGACTTATACCAGATTTTTGTTGAATTTGTATTTTTCTTGTTAACCATTTTAATTTGACTGGATGTAAAGGTGTTAAAACGATTCAGTTGCTTTCTGGAGTAATTTTAATTACTTTTTTAACAAATGGATTTCCATTTTACTGTTTTTTGCATTGAAACTGCAATGTGCACAATCTTTTTTTGTAGTTGTGGCATCTTGTTGACATTACAGATGTAAACAGTACGACTTTGATAATAAATGCAAGTTAAAGCTTTCAGTCATTGCATCTGTTACTGGTAGCACATCCTATGCTTGCAAAAATATCTGTAATCTGAGCTCAGTAAACTAGAACTTGTATTCCCTGTGAAGTGTCAGAAAGGAATGTTCGTCCTGGTTGTCAGTTGATGACAGTATGAATCAATCTTTAAAATGATGCAGTTGCATTTGAATGTCTTCAGGGTACAAGGGGCTTCTCTTCCTGTATTAAGATGTAGTAGATGACTTTTTTTTTTTTTTTTCCTAGCAAAAGGGGGCTGGTAATTTAATATTTTCTCCAGTGGCAAGGCTGGTTTAAAAAAAAAAAAATATATCCTGCGCTGTCAGTTGTCAGAGCTGTCCTGAAGACCTGAGCTTTCTGCTGAAAATGAATTAAAAACACACATTTTCTTGTGTGGAACATTTCAGTGGACCATTTCAATGCACCCTGTAACTGCCCCTTACTGGGACAGAGTAGAGTGTGTAAGTGGGAAACAGCTGCTGCCAGGTGAAGAGGAGGAAGGTGGAATTATTTTTATGCCTAAAACAAGTGTAGTTTTAATGTCCAGATACCCAAATGAATTGGGGTGAATTCGTGTAGTGGGAGAGATGTTTTTTTTTTTTTTTTATGTTAAAGATGAGATTTCCTCGTCCTTTCCTTGGTTTGAGGTCCACAAAAGCTCCAAGCCTAACTTCCAGTTACAGTAACTGAATAATGTTCTTGTGTCTCTCAGATGCAGGTGCATCGAGCCCATAAGGACTGCTCCTAAAAACCTCCCGAATAGGCTTTCCTTGCCAGGATATCATCCAAGTTTGTGTCCTGATGGGAAAGGACAGGTGACTAGTAGAAGGCTAAAGCTTAACAAACTCTTTTTTTTGTGAAAGTTCCCCTGCCTCTTTCTAAGTTCGAGGTCTGAAATACGGAAAATGCATTAACTCGTGGAGCAATTTCTACAGGGAGAAAGACAAAAAGGCCTCTTGGTCTTTAAGACCTCCCTGCAAGGGGCTTTCACGATGACTTGGTGTTGCAGAATCCCTTCTGCAAGCTTCAGATCACTGAGTTACTTCTTTATTTGCCTTTTTCATTAAAAAAAAGGCATTAAGCATTTCCCACCCTTCCTCCCACCACCTTCTTTCTCTCGTTGTCCTGGCAGAAATACCTGTGTGGTGAAACTGCTGCATTAAGGGATTTAGATGTTTTTACCTTATGATTCTTTAATAAATGGCTTATTAAACCTTCATTAAAAGGGCAGCAGCAGCGTGTAGGAGCCTCAAACCAGCTTTGCCACTGCAGAAAACGGGGGGGACGGCGAGCGGGGCGCGCGAGGAGGCACCGGTCACGGCCGCAAGGGGCTG
>JAUBNY010000179.1:1043567-1053888 GCA_032275445.1 Crypturellus soui
GGTGAAAGTCTCAGCCAGAAACGTTTCTTCCCCTAACTGTATGTCTAGGTGTGAAACTTCAAAAGGAGGTTCAGTGAAGGAGAGGAATCTCTCAGCATGTTCTCACATGACACAAGCTTGTCCACCTACCTCACCAGGTCCATGAAGGCATCTGTGGTCTGCACCTGCTCTATGCGTCCCTCCCGGTGGAGCTTATCCTTGGATCCTTTCCCTGGGTGAATGATGATCACCATGAGGATGCCGATGAAGACTGCTATGATGGTGGTCACCATGTAGTAGACCACAGCCCTCATGCCCATCTTCCCTGAGGCTCTGCCATCAAGTGAGGCCATACCTGGAGGGTCACACAGGAAGATGACATGAGAAGGTCTATTAATTAACTTTGGGTAGTGCTCAGCTCTCTTCCCTAATTAGAAGTCTAAATCAAACTCAGACAACGGATTTTTCAATGATTAAATGTATGCAGGATGAAATCCTTGTCAGTGCTCAGATATTGGGCACTGGAAACCCCACTGCATCCCTCCCATTCTTCTCAGAAAGCACAAGACCTTCTGCTTCTCTTCACCAATACTGAGCCAGCAGGGCTAAGAGTTGGGATCATGTTTATTACAGTCATAGGCTCAGACTTTTCATGATTAGTCAGGCTTATCGAAGCACCGTTTGCAGCCAGGGCATCAGGAGAGACCCTGAGGACATTTAGCAGCAGCCTTTGCAGAGCGTGGCCTGGACTGCAGGCACCAGCAAGCTCTTCTCACCTGTGATCAAGCTAGAGACGATGAGAGGAAGAACCAGCATCTGCAGCATGCGCATCAGCAGCTCGCCAGGGAAGGAGAAATACTTGATCTGGCGATAGGTCAGCTGGTAGGGCCGGAGGGAAAAAGCCAGGATGATCCCTGTGGAGGAAAGGGTGAGAAAGGAAATGGAAGAGTATGAGTTGTCCCTCAATCTGTCCTACACCCTGGCTGTTCTTTCCCTCTTCTTTCAGCTCTTTGTCTGCCCAACGGGAGAAGGAGCAAATGCTCCTTTTTCTTCTGAAAGACTGTGATCCAGCTCTTGCTCTATACAAGATAAGGGAGTCCTCATCGTTCCCTTCTTGCTAGAGCTTAGGCACAATCTACAACAGAAAGGCTTGCCTGATTCAACTCCACTAGTTTTCACAAGGCTCACAGGCTTTCTGTGAATGCAGCTCCAGACCCAAGGATTCTTTATCCTCTCCTCCCCAGCCAATTCCTTCCAATCAACTAAAATCTCTGAGGAGCTGATGGCCTTTTCCTGACAGTTACAAGTGGTGCCCAGCATTGCCCTGAGCTCCCTACCCAGCAAGACGGCCACGATGGTGAAGAGGACGAACGCGTTCCTCCTCAGGAAGCTCCTGGCACTCTCGGCCGTGAGGCTGCGCATCCGCTTCCCGGCGCGGGCCGCGCGTTTCCGCAGGGCCTGCTGGAGCCGGCGCACGCGGCTCTGCGCGTGGAGCCGCTTCGCTGCGTCCTCGTTGAGGAAGAGGCTGTTCACGTGGCTCTGCTCACTCATGGTGGGCACCGGCGCTCAGAGCTCTGCGGGGAGAAGCACAGGAGAGAAAGCAGAAAATGCAGCACCTGACACGTCACCTTCCTTTGTTTTTGCCGGAGTGGGTCATTCCCCTGCAGCTCCAAGCAGATTTAATTGAAAAGCTTCTCTGTATCCCCACAAGGAACAGATCCAGGGTGTTCCAGGGGCTGCAGGTGCTTTGTTCCCACTGTGCTCCGGTGTCTCCAGAGAACCTGTGGCCTCTGCAGCACCTGCCTGTGCAAGCGGAGCACTTCGTGGTGGCTTTTGGGGGCACGAAAGGGCTCCACGGGGACCCAGGCTTGTTTTTAGGAGTTCAGCACTTTGCCCAGAGGTGAATATTTTGTTTCCTGCATGTGTCTGCACATGAGCTGTTCTAAACAAGACCAAGGAGCGAACAAGATCTCCCACATACATCCTCAGTGGACAGGACCCCACCAGAGCAGCTATGCAGAAAGGACCATAACTGCCAAAGGACATGGAGAAGCAGAATCACTAAAGACTTCATTAAATCCCAGAAGATTCCTTTCTACCCCCAAACCACTCACTCCCTCATCAGACAGCCCAGCACACCTTGGTAAGTGCTACCTACCTCACCCTCCTTACCTGGATGTGCAAAACTCACGTGTCTCTATGCAAGTTAAGTGAAAAAAGTCTCACTGACAGCTCTGAAATAACTGGCACTGGCTTGCTTTATCCCCAAACTGATATCCCCCAACATCATATCCCCAAACACAGGAGAAGGGACACAGGGCAGGAAATAAATGATATGCCTATGCAGAAAAATGAGACAGTGATCCATGGGGAGCTTGGAGCTGACAGTGCTGATCTGGACCTCTGCCTCTGCAACAAACACGCTGCTTTGATGGGATTTTAGCAGCACCAAGTGTCTAAATACAGTTCGGTTGGTGCAGGGAGCTGGTCTGTAATCCTCAGCTGTGCAGCCGAGCCAGGGAGTGATATCAGCCCTCTGCAAACCTTGTGTGAGTAGGTTTGGATGCAGGTTCTTGTACAGGGAGCTCCTGTACAGAACCACCCTCTGCGTGAAGGGACTCACCTGCGCTTTCCTCCAGCTGCCTCCCCATCCACACACGCTGGAAAAAGTGTTTCTGCGCAAAGCGTGTGGAGTTTCTGGTTTGATGTGGGAAAAATCAGGACTGGTCACTAGATCCCATGTTCCACCATGTCCTTGTCTGCCTTCTCCAAGCAAAACTTGCCACAGAAGAGGAACTCACCAACAAAACTTGTGATGTCCCCACCCACTTGCTGACTTGCCCCCGTCCTCCAGCTGCATATTTTGCAATACAACAACTCCCTCCATGGTACATTCCCTTTGCACTGCTGCCCTGATATTGTGTAAATGCCTTCTATTGCATCAACTGGAAGTTCTGAGAGTGCTACAGTAAGTCATCAAAATATCATTTCTTGCAGATTAACAGTCTAGTGTCACGGATTTTCCTTTCTCTAAGGGAAAATGTGGCCTTGCTTCAAAAATCAGGTGAAGGTTCTTGTGCTTATGTCTGTGCTGCTCCAAACTCCAAGCACTGAGATATAGGAGAGTGCATTTTTAGAGGTTATTTCAAGGCTAGACCAGGAAGCACAGAATATTTTGAAAGAAATTCAGCATTGCAAAACTAATACCCAGTTCCTGGAAATGAGGTTTCAGATAAACAGTGGAATTTTGGCTGTTTCAGGGAGAACAGTCAGAAGATGGTGAAAGTAAAAAAAAAAAATGGGGAGGAAGACTTTGTACTACATTCTTTATCCTGCTCTTTCCGTATTTTTCTGTGACCATCTCATCTACCAATGGAGAAGATTTCCAAGGGAGCAGGCAATATACAGGAATTATGAAGAACTTTAAAATAGGAAAACTTTTTCAATGTGAATCTCTGTGTCAGCTGAGATGCATCCGTCCCAGCTTGTGTGCTGTGTTGTTAAACACTGCTCCACGTGCCTTGTCTCCGCTAAAGCAATCCCCACTAGCAAAGCTGGAGCCATCCAGTGTACAGCACCTTCCATGAGCAGATTTTAAAGACAGCAGGTAATAAAATCCTGGCTGAAAGGAAAGAAGAACTAGTGTGTGCTCATCTTACTGAAGGGCTACGTTTTTACTGCAGGACAGATGTCATCTCCTTGTCACACATGCACCCTCCTTGCCCCGCTCCAACCTGGTGGCACTTGGGGACAGTTTCATTCCCTAAAGCAGCAGGAAGTTCTAAACTTAGGAACAGAAACTAAGAGAGGCTTGAGGGTGCTGGGTCTGCTTGGAGAAGAGGCTCAGGGGGATATTGTCGATGGATATAAATACCTGGTGTGAGGATGTAAAGAAGATGGAGCCAGACTTTTCTCAGTGGTGCCCAGTGACAGGACAAGAGGCAAGAGCACAAACTGGAATGCTAGAAAATTCTACTTAAGCATATGGTTTTTCACTGCCAGGGTGCTCCAGTACTGGAATAGGTTGTGCAGAGAGGTTGTGGAAGGGTGGTTGTGTGTGTCATCCTTGGGGATACTCCAGAGCCGGGTGAGGCCCTGAGGAACCTGCTGTAGGTTTGAGCAGGGGGATTGGACTTGTTGCTCTCCAGAGACCCCTTCCAAGAGCCACCCTGTGGTCCCCCCATGCCCTGCTGAGGCCCTGTCAGACAAGGCTGTGTGACCTTCCCTCAGAGCCTGCTGACATACCCTGGCCCTGGTAGCATCCAGGAGCTGATGCACACAATATAACAGCACAGGACCATGCTCTGGTTCCTCTCGCTTCTCTCCTCATCTAGCCATGCACAGCACTTCAGCGGCAAACTGGAAGATAAGCAAGAAAATGCTACTTTGTGTAAATGGCCACGTGTCATTTGTTGCAGCAGACAGAATGACAGGAGGAACCCAGGAGATGGCATTCCAGAGGCTCTGGCCATGGAGCCTGTGGGGTCAGAGGATGCAGAGTCCAAGTGAAGACTTTTTGTGCCCCCTACTCTGCCCTTAGTGCTCTCCTGAGACACAGCATCAGCACTCGCTCAAAGTCCTTCCCTCTGCCTACATCTAATGCAGTGACTCGGCTTTCCGATGTCGCTCCTGCTCATGTGTCCCTGAGATGTCAGTCACATAAGCAACCTCAAACATAAAACTTGACAGACCAGCACAGCAGCAGAGGGTCCCAGCCTCCCACGGGGAATTCAAGCTCTGGGCTGGGACAGCTCAACTTGTCACTCCTCGGAACAAATAAATGGAAGGCAACGATTCTGATGCTGGTGACTAGTAGCTCCTTGTCCCACCATTGCTAGTGTCTGTGTGGAACAGCACACAAGGGGTTAATCTAATTAGTCAGCTTTACCCTTGAGGCTGCCAAATTAGAAATGCCCACCACAAAGTCTCATTCAGGAGAACCTGCCTCCTGGGATAGGGGGAGAGGATCCCAAAGCAGCCACGGCTTTGTAGGGCACCTACTGTCACCACTGCCCCATGCGTGGAGCCCCACGTGTGCTAAAGACAGAGCTGGAATGTCATGTCAAACACAGGCAATCCCCCCTGGCCACAGGCTGCTTCTTCCTTCTGCTAAATCAGCTTTTTTTCCCCTTTTTCTTCTTTTCGGCTGTCGAAAGCTGGCGAGAGACTGCAAAATAATGAGTACTTTTGAGCCCACCGTTTCTCTTGTCTCCAAGGAAACTCTGCGGAGCTGTTCAACATCAAAACCAGCAGGATTTTCAAAGGGGAAGCACCCGCGCATAGCAGCAGGGAAGCACCCTAAGGGTAAGAAGATGGAGGAATAGGTGCAGGAGGAGAGGATCTGAGGAAGAACTCAGCACCAACTGAGTATGTTGTTTAGAAGCAAGGCAAGGGACCACTGAGAAAAGCCTACTAGTCTGTCCATGGTGAACTCTCTCCTGGGATTAGAGCTGGGTCACCCAGTGGGAAGGCAGGAGATGAACAGAGCATCCTTGCGGAGCGAGACGGAGGGGGCCTCGCAACTGTAGGGAGCAGCAGTTAAATCCTACCTATATCTGGGCAGTTCATGGCACTCTGTGGATTGGATCTGCCCAGAGTCAAGCTGTTGATCCGTATCTTTGAGAAGGAACTGGAGGAGGGGCAGCAATGGACAGGGATTTCAGGCCAGCTGGACCCTACCATGACAAAGGCATCACCACCAGATCAACTGCATCAGGGCCCGAGGCCATAGCTGGGAGGACAAGTCCCTTTCTCGCCCCTTCCTGTAGTTATGTTCCACAATAAGGTTGTCTCCAGCTGTCCAAACCCAGAACATACAGTCGCACTTTTCAATCAATCCCTTCTGGGCTGTCCCCTACCCTAACGAAAGCGATCGCTGCTGCCCTCTCATGCCCTAATCCAAGGAAACCTTCTCGTGCTCTCCTCCAGTCCTGCTTCAGCCCTCTCACTACTGTATACTCATGCACTCAGATTTGGTGACAAAACCACTCACCTGGAGTAAGCGTTGGTCGTCGAGCAGGAAGGACAGCAGGTCTTTTGGGTCTGAGAACTCTCCTAATTTCTTGGGGATTGTTCCGCGTTGATTGGTTCTCTTAATTCTTGCGGATCAAAGGCAGGATGCAGGATTTCTCCGTGGGAAGGTGCAGCGCTAGCAGAGCTCGGAGCAGAACCTCCTGAGGGAAGAAGGGAAGACTGTAATATGCTCGGGATACATGGCAGCAGGGATGGGGGAGTGGCACGGAGGAGGAGACTGCAATGATCCTAGATGATTGCATGAGAGCAGAGGACACAAGGCATCTGTCAGTGTGATGCTGCGTATAGTTCCTGCTGGATTTAACGCTAACAGTGTTTTTGCACTTATTCCTCCTGAGCTGAAAAGAGAGTTAGGAGTAGCAGAGCGCAGGACAAATTAATTCAGGTCTCCCTCCCAGGCCACTTCTGCCCCTCAGTCCATTGCTTTCCAGGAGGCTCTTACAAGCAGAATTCCACTCCAGCAGCCCCTGGATGTCCTAAACAGGCTGGCCCTTCACCGGTCTGGTTGGTGTGAACACGATCTGAAGGTCCAGAGATGATTCCTGCTTTGTGCAGATGGGGAAGGATGTCGTTATGTACCTCAATTGCTCCGCTGTAAACGTAAGGAATAACTCTGCTCTTCCTAGGGAGGGTGGCACAGGTAGTGTGAGCTCTCAAGTCGGGCTAGTGTCACACAGGGACTGAAAGCACCGCAAAGTTTCAGAGACTTCTGCAGCAAAACACATCCCGGAATGCACTATTCAAGGAGAAAGCTTTTTATTTTTCCGGAATGAATGTCTCCAGTGATATGCCATAGATTCCCAAATCCTGCCCTTGCTGCACACCCAAAATATCTCTAGCAATGGGGCTGTCCATGGAGGGGTGAGTGGTCCAGCCAGCGGGTTTTCCTACAAAAACAGCAGCACGTGCAGCACGGAAGGGTTTGCTTAGGGACTGCAGTGGGCACCCAAGGCCTGAGCTAGGGGACATCTGCCCCTTAGAGGGTGACTTTGAACAGTCTGGACCAGAGATGAGTTGTGGCTTCAATCCAGACCTCTGTGGTCTTGCATTTTTAACTATCGAGATGTGAACAGGTCCAAGGGAGATGAGGAAGTGGGTGGCCTGGACCTTGGATGCAAAGCAGCAGCCTAAAGCTACAGAGGAGGCAAAGAGCTCTACTCCCTCTGGCCAGGGTTGCCTGACACCCTGACAGACCTTTTCCCAGTTGGAAAAATTCCCTGGAGAGCAAACAGCACAATGAGCTACAATCCCAGCATCTGCCCTTCTGTAAGTGCCAGGCACTCCTTATTGTGCCCAACACACAGAGGGCACGTGTCCTCAACAACAGGTTGGAAAGGAGACTCACAGAGTCACCCTTGGGAGTAAAACAACCACTTACCATCTCTTTGTCTTTTAAGACATTGATTGTCTATTTTCATCTTAAAAAGTAAAAAAAAAAAGGAAATGCTTAAAGATGGAGTAAGGTTTGGTTCATTGTGTAGTGAGAAGAAACCTCACACTTGCTTCTCTGCTAGCACGCAGGTGGGGCACAGGCAGGTTGCTGCATGCAGCTTGGATGCTGCATTCAGACTCCCTAATTGCCACGGGGAAGGATGTGGTTTCCCTCCACTGGAGCAACCCTCCAGCTCTCCCTTCCTTGGATCTTGCAGGATCTCCTTCTCCTAGGTACAGTAACCTTAATTTGGGGGCTGGGATTAATTTTTTGCAGGCTGCACCACTCCCTTGGCCCGGAGAGCAGTCCAATGACACAGTTTTGTCCTTCAGTCCAAGTTAGAGTTCCTGCAAATGAATCTTCTTTGTGTTTCACAGAGCTTCCCTTCCTATGGGAAATGCCAATATTTCCACATTTATTTTTGTCCTGTCTTGAAACAAAAAGGAAATTTTTCAGCTCTTGCAACACATGAAATTATCCATTATCCAAGCTGCAGCTAGGTTTCAATGTAGGAGTTGGGCTCCAAGAAAACACTTGGAAGCAAGTGGAAGGTCAAAAAGCCTGTCAGTTATTTTGAATAAGTTGGTTTGAAACTACCATAGATTATCTTCTGAGAAAACAGGGTGGAAATACTTTACTTCTGCTGCTGTGGTGATATATTTGTCCAAATTTAACTTGGCCCATTTTCTCTGGCATTCTCCACATGGGATCCTATAGGCATCATGTTGTTCTCCATCAGTTCCCAGCAGTGTAAGTGTTTATATGTATTACAAGGGCAAAAGGGACCACTTGTGATCATCTAGTTTGACCTCCTTTCCCAGGACAGGAATAGTCCTGTGTTAATTAATTTTCTTTTAAGTAGAATATACTATTTAGAAAAAAAAAAAATCTGAAGGTGCATTCCTCTTTTCTGGTAGTGATAAATTCACCACAATTCCAGGCAAATTATATAAGGTTGGATCTACCTGACCCTAGGAATTATCTCTATTCTCCAAAGACTTTTCCACTTTTTTTTTTTTTTTTAATGAGACCCCTCCTAATTTTGGCCAAATTGTTTGACTTGAGCTGGAGTGGTAACGGTCCCAAGTGGAGAGCTCAAAGATCCCCCAGATTCCCAGGTCCAGTGTCAGCAGGAGTATCCCGATCTCCCTTCATGCCGAAGTTGACCCCAAAAGCTGGGTCAGAAGCGTCTCCTAAGGGCTGGAGGTGGAATTAAGTGCATGTCCTGTCTGGCTCTATCAGGAAACCTTGTGGCTGTGCAGACCTTGCTGGATTGAGCTTCACAAAGTTGCCTTGTGTGTGGAAGGTGCCATGAGCTTTGCTTTCCTTGTAGCCTGTCCCAGCATATGGCAAAACACTGCAAGAACAATCCTAGCATGAGAGAGTCCCTGTTCCTCGAACTAAACACCCTTGGTGACTTCTCAGACAGGGAGTTTTCCTTCCAATCCCGCAATCTCTGTATCATGGCCATAAATCACACGAGTGAGGGGGTGGCTGCGGATGTCGGACTGAACTCGGGCAGCCAAACAGGGCCCAAATCATCACGCAGAGAAGCTGGGAGTGGAACCGGCCGCCCGCTGTCAACAGAGGCAACTCACGTTGCTCATTAGCGAAGCTCATTAGAGAAACGGAGCCGAAGGGAAAGCGCGTTCCCGGTTATCAGGCCACCTCCTCTGTGAGCTCCCTGATCTACTTTTGCCGTGATTGCTCCTGACCCAGGAGAAGCCCCTGAGAAATCTCCCAGCTCGTAGCCCGCGGCAAACGGGCAGCGGCGGCCGCGCCGGAGCTGGCAGCACGGTGCTCCCGCCCTCACTTCCCGCCTGGAAAATTCCACTCGTCTTCGCAGTGCTGGAGCACTTGGCCAGCAGACCTTGCCAAGGGGCTGTTTATCTGCCCACTGAGTGGCTGCTCTGCTTTGCACCTGTGAATTGTGGCCCTTTTGCCAGGAAACTTGCACCATGTGCTCAGCCCTCTCCGAGCAGAGTGATAAGAAGTAGCTATGAAACTGTGTCCTGCCTCCTCTACCCTTTTTATTATTTTCCATTTTTATTGCTCTGATCAGTACAGACAGACATGAAGAGCGAGGCTACAGGGACAACAGCAGAATTTAATTTTCCCTCCAGGACCTCCATCTCCAGCCAAGTTTCTCTGGAAGTTTCTCCTTTCTCAAGGAAGTTTCTGTGACGCATTCGCTCCTTCCACCCCTCCCTGAATTAAGCTGGTGCCTGATAATCCACGCGGAATTTCTCAAATAACTTCATGCTTGAAGCCTATCAAACAACGGATAATAAACCAATGCAAATAAGTTGTTCAGATATTATACTTTTCACCTCTACATCTGTCTGAGAATCTGCAAGGTGCTCCCACTTTGTCTTATTTGTGCATGTTTGTATCCCCCTCACTCTAATACCTTCCCTCCCCTCTTACCTTGCGGGTTTGCGGCGCACTAAGTGTCGGCAGGTCTGATGTCCTGTTACGTGTTAGGAAAAGCGTGCAAGTATCGGGGCAGAAAGCCTTATGTTACAATGTCACTTGGGTCATCGGCGCACACTGGGCACTAACCAATGGGAATAAATCTCCTGGCAATTAGTTGGAAATCCTGGAAAGCACGCTCCATGCTTTGAATGCACTGCTGCTAGCTTCCTTTTGATTTATGCAATGAAATAATACACCAGGCTGCTCAGAAACTGAGAGATTTAAACAGCAAATCGAGAAAGAAAAGTCATTTGGGCTTTTTTTCTGGCATATTTCTAAAATACACACAATGTCTCACCTGCTAGTGGTCATGCAGCCGTTTCTGCTCGGAGGGGCACAGCAGGAGCTCCGTACGCATCCCATATCCAGTGTATTAGAGTGTTGCTTATTTTCCTTTCAAGA
>JAUBNY010000180.1:30246-54570 GCA_032275445.1 Crypturellus soui
CAGCCTAGGTATGTGTGATGAGCTCTTACCTCCAAGGGTTAGCCCTAAATGGCAAAAAGCATGATTGTTTCACTTGGATTAGTAATTAATGCACTGAAGTTTGGGTATTTGCCGCATTTTCATCCTCACAGCTCTTACACAAAACCCTTCATTTTAGCCTTATGACTACGTGACTGTTGAGACCCACAACACTAAAGCACAATTATTGGTCGAGATGCCCTCCACACTTCCTTTCAGGTTATAACACACGTCGCTAGCCCTGCAATACACTTGTGCAGTGCTCTGCCATGCCATGTAGCTAGAATAATAATAGTACCTGTTTATAGAACTGCAAAGGGCTATTCTGAGTCATGGGTGCAACATCAGAAAGGTTCCTGGCAGAGCTGGTTAGAGCGCTGTGAGGAAGAGGGCTGGTAGATATTTTCAGTTGAAAGTATTCGCCCAAGATAAAAAAACATTATCTTAAAATTCCCAAAAGTCGGGAAAAATCAACACAACACCCAGAAGTCTAGCCTTTCTCATTTTTTTGCCAGAAACATTCAGTTTTGGTATTTTCAGCTTTCAAGCAAAGACCTAGCCAGGAATCAAATTAAATGGCCATATTCAGAGGCACAGGTGATGAGAGTAGTCCAATTACTTTATGAAGTCTGGACTGCTTTGCTGAAAATCAACACAGCTAATGATCAGCATGACTAATCGCCCACATTTTTGCTACATCAATTAATTATGAGTTACAGGATTTGCTCTTTTCTTGCTGACTGATAACCAGTGACAAGGAAATGGCAATACATAATTCAAAGCCATTCATCCCGCAAAGCCTCGTATCTCTCTATTTAGGCAGGTACTGTACATCCTCTGCACGCAAAAGAGTGCAAGTTCGATGACAGACTTACAGTAATAGAAATTACAACTAGCAGTGTCTGAGCACTTGAAATTTTGAAAGCAAAGTGCTCTCTTTTTGCACACTGCTTTATGAAAACGATACCACTTTTTAATGTAGCTCAAGCTAGCATCTAACAAAGAAGGTGTTAAAAAGGTGGATTTTGAAAAAATCAGGTAAGGCACAAAACCCTTCCTAGCCTAAAAATCCTTGTCTTCTATAGAAGGAAGCTACTTGATTAAATATTTTGTTGCCTGCAGGCAAAATATCTGCTATTTACTTATTTTTACAAATTTGGAGACCTTCAGTATTGGAAGGTTGCTATCAATGGTGATTTTTGCACAGTGAAGACGTGAAAAATAGAAAAAAAAAACACATTTCCTTGTTAACAGAATTTGCTTGGTATGACCAGAACTCTGTTCTGGTTTAAATCAGGACAAGTATCATGAAGGTATTCTCTGCCAAATTAGTGTGACTTTATAATTAAATATCTTTGTTCTTTGAGGTCTTAGGCAGTGTGTAAATAAGTTAGGGCATAACTAAAGATCAAAACAAAAGAACTTGCTTCACCATTAATATGTTTGGGGTAATTACTCCAGTTTTTGATCAAAATTACTTCTGATCTCAAAGCATCAAAGGGAGAATATGCCTTTGGTTTCAGATAGTGTCAAGATGCAGAAAAATGCTATTGTTTCAGTGTTTAATCACTTACCAGGAATTTTTCAGGTTAGTATTTGACGTGACTTCTTTGCTGAATGAGTCAAGGATCAACAGGTGGCTCTTTCACTGTGTAAACTCAACACTCGTATTGAGGAAAATAGATTGTTTTCTCCTTGTCCTTCTCCTGCTTCAGTGCCTGTCATAAGGAGACCATATAAGAGGAAGCTTAAGTTAATATGACCAACACTCATGGTCCAACATAGCTGTAAAACATCATAAATAAAATGAACCCAGAGAAAGAAAAAGTCACAACCAACCTCAACTCTTCCTTCCAGCATACAAAGTTAAGTTCAAAAAAAAGTTAAACATCTTTTTTTTTCACATATGTTTAGCCCCTCACACTTCAACTCACTGCACCAAGGTGGGGGGTTTCTTAGGATCCCACATTAGGGGTGTCAGGATTGAAGCAGGTGGGATGTGAAATCATGAGAAGGGAGAACTGAGACCAAGGAAAATTCACGAGTGAGAGCAGGCAGCAGCTCCATTTGGAGCTGAAGAAGATGTGGGGCAAGTGGTGGGAGAAGTGAGAGGCAGGGGAATCAGTTATCGGAGGCAGGATCTGGACTTTTAAGGGTAAGGGATGAAGTTTTAACATGCAAAAACAATGTTTGAAGCCACAGAGCCTAAGCTGTATCTGTTATTAAAAACTGCAGACACAAAGCCTCACATGTACCCAGGTGACATTCATCCTGGGAGGCTCTCCATGAGTAGAGGCTCTAGCAATTCAAGTGTACAAGTGGAAACTTTAATATGAATAAATACTGGAGAACCATTTTGATCAAGTGCATTATGCAACCAATATTTCCTGAGGTGTCTTGGTATTTGTTTCTGCTGCTTGAAATGTGGAAGACAATTACGAGTGAGATTCTGCCATACAGGTGTTGCCCCAACACCAGGCACGCTGCTTTATCTGCATCCTGACTCGGAGAGAAAGAACAAAGACTGGTAAAATAATGGTAGCCCTTCATCTTCCACCCGACTTGCACCACTGCTGTTAGTTTCATTCACACACAGCATCCTCCTCAAGCCATGCCCATCTGGTGAGAAAAGCCTTTGAACTTTTCCAGTATGTCGGTTCCAATATTTGTCGGTTGAGATAGGAAAGCCAAGTTTTTACATAACCACTGCACTATCTTACCATTAAGTACACAAGAATAAGACAAAACGGTATCCTTGCTTCATGTACAGTGTATCGAATTAGTTCTGCTCCTGTCCAAGGACAGAAAAGTTGATGAACACAGCGAAGATTTTACTCCAAGCATAAATATCTCAATTATCCCACCAGTCTGTACGGGACCTCCACTGTGCAGAACACTCGCAGTTTTGAAGGACTAACTGTTCAATGTCTCGCTTTAATGTATAAGCTAAAACATTTACACTTCTGTGAAAATGAGGGTGCATTCTACTGAGGTTTTCCTACTTATACTCTAGTAGGTCATAAGATTCTCATTTCTGATAAAATGGCCTTCGTTCCACTCACAGAAGGTCGTGGTAGGGCTCGGCCTGTAGAGGTGGTTCGGACCCATCTCTTCTTCTTCCCCTTATCTCCACGCCGAGCAGCAGATCAGAGCGAACTCTGATTAACTGTACTTTCCAGCAGGTTGTACACAGTTCTCCAGCAAAAGCTTACATCTAACAGGAACTGATTCTCTGCAGATCTACAAGATGATATAAGCTTTTTAAAAACAAAATATACTGCCTCATAGCACAGCTGGTGAATCTCAATTTGCTGTGATCAAAAATCAGGACTTCCCATCTCAAACTACTTCATTCTTCTTCTCAGAGCTGTAATAAAATTAGAATAGGTCCAGTGAAGGACAACCCCGAAGAGTCATAAATATAACACTATTTCTGCGCAAAGAAATGATCACTCATTATTTCTCGAGAATGAAGAATATGCACCGGAACATTCTGTATTTCACAGGAACAAAAGGAAGAACATCTTCACATGACATATAATTAAAATCTGTAATTCGTTGCCCTAGGATACCAGTTACCAAAAGTGAAAGTGGGATCAAAAAAGAATCACACAAATTAATAGCACACAATTTGACCAAGGGCTATTAAACAAGATGAACAGTAACTGCAGATTGTGACAAACAGAACAAAATTATTTCATAGACACTCTGATTATTACAACCCCTTCCTGACTGTCCTATTAGAAACTATTCTCATAATAAAAAAAAAAGAGCAGTCCAGGTAGAAGTTTGAGCTGACTCAACATGATAGTTCTTATATCCTAAAATACTGCTTGAATTTGGATATTAAAGACATGTCCAGTGAGTAGGTTGTAAAAGCTATAGACCTGAACTGCAGTCGTGGTCTCACATTTTCTTTGAATTAGAAAAGAAGATGAACAGTATTACATACAAAGTTCAATCATATTAATATAATGAATACTTTATGCTTTTCAGGCTACTCTTTTTATCATATGAATCTAAATTTTACTGCTACTCAGTATGACTTCACTTTGCATAAACTGCAAACTTTTTCTTAAATCTTTGTGTTTCTGCTTATCTCCCCTTACTTATATCACCAATTCATATCTGCAACCACTGATAACATTTTTATGCTTGATATCTCCTTTGAAAAAAGGAGCTGAGTGGGATATTCTCAGTCAAAAACAAGATTCAAAAGCCAAGCATAAATCTACATATATCTACATTAAATAAGAAGAATCAATGTAATTTAAAAGTCCCTCTTTGTATACCATGACTAAGTATATCTTCTCCATGTTGGAGATTTCTATTCTCTCGCCTGAAGTGAATATCTGCTTTCTGCAAAAATGTAAGCCCAGCAGAGGGTAGTCTTCAATAGTTTGATTTGTTGGAATATTGACATCCTTTCCCATTACACACACACATTTAAGCACATAATATATACTAGATTTTATGTATACTTTTGAACAATTTCACTTCGTGAAACAGGGAACAAAATTTGGGATTAAAAAGTTCAAATGGACTTTGCCCAATCTGCTCTTTGCCTTACGTCCATACATACGAGATGATAGTTGTCTCTTTTTTCACTTTATGCCAGCTGTGATTAAATCAGAACTCAGTTTATCTCAAGTCACGCTGCTACATCAGTATCTAACCCACAGGAGTTTGTCAGAATGTGCACTGATAAAATGAGATAATAAACAGGCCCCAAGGAGCATGGCATGATTTACGAAAGAAACCTCTGAAAACTGCTGCCAGGAACACCACGCTGTACCCACGCTGCCTTAGAAGTATGAGATTATGAAATACTGTCTCATGCTTCTCTGCTGCTTGTTAACTTTAGTAATAATAATAAAAAAAAAGAAGTCTGTGGTTTGGTAGTATTTCACAATACTCCCTAAATACACTGCCTATGTAAAAGGATGCCTTTTTAATTACTCATGTTCCTGACTATTTCACATTCATAATAATGCAGTATATAACAGGTGCTATTGAGGAAAGGGTATTATTCACTTCTCATGTTTCAGTGGGTAACTTTCAGTAACGTGGTCCATTGAGTAAAGCAGATAGAAAAGTTGAAATCAAATCACAATTTCATGACGTGCATTCCTAACCTGCCAGACAACTATTTCTATGGTTGCGACTCATGGAAGAATCATCCTTGTTGGCAGAGCTTTAAACTCAGATTCAAAGCAGAACTGACTCACAAACAAACAGAATATGCCAAAAAGTCACAAGACCTACAGATCTGGAGTTCAAAGGCTATTTCTAACTTTCAGGGATACTTAAATTCTAGGCTCACGGAGATTAAGTCTTTGCTTCTGGAGCTTAATTTCAACAGGTTTCTTGTTCAGGGCTTGGTGTAACTGTAATTTTGGTCTTGAGGTATGAAGCTTCAACCCATCTAAACCTACCCAACCTTACCAAACTGCCCGCCACAGAACTGCTTGCAGCTAAAGCTCCCTCATTCTTCAGCACTTGTGGCCAAAGTCTGTCCCACTAAAGCTGCACTGCTCATGGCAAGTAGCCTCAGCACTAGCTCAGGTACCACTCTGTTTGCAACTCTGCTTGGAACAACCAGACCTCTAAATTTTACTGCCATCTAAAGAGGACCACAGGATTGGAAATCTCTTTCCACCAAAAAGCTCTTAAAACCTCAAGCATGACTGATGATTCTTTCTTTGCAAATTACGGAGTTTTGCAGCTCATCATCAGTTGCTTGTGTTCAAATCCCCCACTACCTGCTGATGCCAAATAATCACATAGTGTTTACTCCATGTAACTTACCTCTGCTCTCCAAAAACCTTCCCTTTCAGCGCAAAATTAGATACACAAATACACCTTTATTTTTTTTTCTCTAGGAAAGTCCTTTGCACCCCCACCTCCCACTCCCTTTATTCCATACTTTGTGTGGAAAATATTGATTATTTTCCAGCGGGCTGAGATAGTCAGTTGAATTACTGGCTCCTGAAACTCAAGCATTTCAGCAGAAAATACAAAACAACGAAATTGTTAAATATTTGTTGACTCACTTTTTTTTTTTAATGATTACTGAAGTTTTCTTGGAAAGCAAACTGCTTGGAAAATGGCCTGCATATAAACTCTATGGGCCTGCACACAGCTCTATGAGTATGGTATCTATGAGATATGTTTTTACCTGGATTTTTTTGTTCCTCCAGTTTCAGCAGCTACAAAGACATCCCTGCCCCAGGTATGAACAAAGCTCAAATAACTGAATCACGTCCTTTTAGAGGTGGCTCCCCTTCTCTCACCCTTTCTACACCGTACAATGCAACGCAGTGCAGAGACACCTGAGCTGTTTCACTTAGAAAGAATCTTGCTGAGACAGACTGGAATTCCCCCGAGGCAATTAATGCCACCCTTGACGAGCTCAATTAGGCCATGCCACCGCAGTCAGAGAGCTTCTTCCAACACACCTACTTACTCAGAGCGGGCTCCAGCACTATCCTAGTGCGGAGCAGCATGTTTTGTAAAGCCATAACGCTGAGCCCTGTAAAAAGGCTATCGTCAAAAGGACGTAAGGCAAGAAGGCAAACTTGCAACCGTGTTCTGAATGTTTGTGCACTATAAAAGCATATTGCCAGTCAAGGCTGCTCCATTCCCCATCTGAGGACGCAAACTTATGCCTGTGGAGAAAGACAACCTGAGGATTTGCATGATCAGACCTCAAACTTTTGTCATGTGGTTTATAGAAAAGTCATAAGTAACGCAAAATATATTATCGTACGCAGCATCATAGATGAAAACTATGAACCTGCTAACTCTTGTGTGTGTCTTCAAGGTTTATCAGTGTCTGCATTTGGCCTTCTCAGCTAACAGGACCTGGCAAAGGTGGCTGTGTTTGCCATGGTGTAATTCGGGAGTAAGTCATGCAAATGCAGATCATTAGATCTTCGCTCACATGAATAACAGAAAGAAGCAAACGTCTGCTTATCTTGTGCCTCCCTGGGTACGTGCAGACACGCAGGTGCTTTCTGCATCTCTCTGCCTACCTAGAAAAATGGAAAATTCCATCCGCTTCATACCGAAGCTGACAAAAACTGCTGGCGCAATAGTTTCTTTAAAAGTGAAGATCAATACACAAAGATAAGCTCATAATTATCTGAGGGTTATCCCAGATGCTACAGCAATGCTTCATTGCGAGGAAGAAGTGAGATGCAGTCTCCACCCAAGCTAAGGAGGCCCTTCCTTGTCACGGAGCAAGAAGGTCACTGCGGGCTGTGACGTCCGTGAGGCCTAGGTAGGTGTTTAAAATTAAGCAGAGGAGAAGAGCTCTTCCTGAAGCAAGGTCAGCAGTGCTGATGTCAGCAAGGCTGCCAGCGATTTCAGCAGGTCGGTGCCTTTCAGTCTTGGAAATCAGAAGTCAAAACTGACAGGAAGGAATTTGACACATCTCTAATCTTTCCTAAATGCAATCACCAGCAACTAGTAAGTCTCAAGGAAAATGAAATCACTATTTAAAAACTGAGTGGAATCATTTCCAAATGAGAGATTCCCCCTTCTCTACAAGCTGCAAAGATCCCCTTGTCAGAGAGACAATTCAAAAGGAAAAGCAGAACAAAGCCTGTTCAAAGAAGGATGCCCCCACACCTTTTCTGAACTAGATTCTCCAAAACTCTAGCCAACAAGAAAGAAATCTTCTCCAACAGCTGATCCTAATTCCTTTCTTCATCTTTTCTAGCACCTGTTTCAAATCACCCAATCCAAATATTTTGCCCAGCCAATACAACTTTCCCCTGCCCGAGCCTTCGGCTCCTTGCGCAATTGCACCAACCATTATAAAATACTCCTGACTTGGAAAGCAGCGAGAGGCCCTCTATGTGCTGCTGAGCTGTAAAGACACAGGCAGCCAGTACAGCTCCATTTTTTGCAGTCACTAAAAAATCGGTTTTGCTTTAAGCGGGCAAAGGTGAACTCTCCCCATCCCTCCCGGCTCCCTGCTGCAGTGCAAGCACCCCCAGTGCACAGGATTGACCACCGCATCCTGCTGCTCCTGACTGCAGCTCCTGAATGAAACGCTTCTTCTTGCTTATCCTAAAGTTGCCAAATAAGAAATTGATGCTGGTGAAATAGAAGCCATTCTCCTCAAGATATATAGAAGCAAACAGCAGATCAGCAGCAGAGCATATCCATGCGTACAAATTTCTTTGCACGCTGCTTTTCTCACTATTTTTTGGCAAGAGTGCTCCCACCCTTGCGTTCTTTTGTAGGAGTCCCATCAAAGCATCTGATGTTCTCTGAACTTTTCTTTATCTTTTTTTTTAAAAGAAATAAGCAGTTCGTAATAGGTCATCTTGAAGCCTCCTGGGCCTCCTCTGCTGTGTGTAAAGGGCACCCACTACAGAGCATGATTACATCTATCATTCAATAATTGTTAATATCAAGGTTCTCTTTCAGAGGTTTCCCTTTCACTCCGTTATCACAGGAAATAAATGAAACTTTTGAAGATTTTTCAAGGCAGAGTCATCCATCGGCCACTTTCTGCCTGAGTTTCTATACATTCTACACAGAATTGGTGACAAACCCACTTGTACTAAAGATGAAACTCCCCATTTCGGTCCCAACTCATTGAGTTACTTTGGTTCCAAAGCAACTGAGGGCTTATCAGTGCTTTATCAGATTCATAACACAAACTTCTGGGTGACTGAAGTGAAAATGTTAGTGTAAACTCACAGTTTGATCCTAGAAATAATTTTCCCAGCCTAAAACTGATTGTTGATATTTCAAAAAAAATAATAATTGGAAGAGAAAATTAGAGTCTAAACTGGAACCACACTGGAGTCAACTCTGGAGTCTCTCCACTAACACTGCATGACTTACTCCAGATTGCTGCCCCAGCAGCCAAAACCAGAAGCCAGGCTGTAGTGTTTTTACAGAAATCAGCATTAGAAAGTGCTCAATCTCCTCCATCCTTTGGTTTGTTTCTTGAGATATTAACGTACGCAGTTCAGTTTCACCAGATGGAAGCAGCAGGTAAACAACCCACCCGGACTGCGCTCGGAAGGCTTCTATTTCAGTGCAACAATCAGGCCGGGGACCACAATGAGGAGGTCAGGTCTTTGGGTCCTTTCTTGCAGATGGGCTGATGTTTATGGTCATTCATGTGATAAGTACTGAAAGCTGCTGATTAATACGACTTTCATAATATTTGTTACTGTCTTGAAAGCTACTGCAACATGAAGTCATTTCATTAGATAGGAATCTCAGCTTTCAGTTATAGGAAAACGTGATTAACTCTTGCAAATACAGACCCAGGACCAAACACCCCAAGTCTCAAAAACACAGAGACTGATCGAAACCTTTCCTGCAATAAAAAATAACAAAACCAAAACTTCTTCACGTTCTGATCTTACCTCTCAACATCACTTGATTTTAAGGAACCAGTTCTGAAGTTCCTCAAAATATGTTGCAATTAAAGGCATCCTTTTAAGCTACAGCTGGATTATTTTTTTAGAAGAGCTCATTATTTGGAGTGTCTTGATTACAGGCTGGCTCTCCAGACACACCTCAAAGGATGAGTTTTAAAAGTGGTCTTTTAAAATGAGGCCTGCTAGGTTTGGCAATGAGAAGAGTCAGTGTTTAGATGCATTAATCTTTTCTGAAATACTGACCAGTCTCTACAGATTACTCCACTGACATGGGCACAGATATCTTTCGAGTGCTAATTGTTGTGGTATTTTTTCTGATTATGAAAATTGGCATGTAATAACCATTTTCGGTACAATTTTTGAGTACGCTCATGACCTGCGTAATATTACTATTAACAGCCTAGACTACAGGGATCAACTGCTGGAATCTGCCTGCTCAGTTATCTACTGTCACATTCCCTTGAAATCTTGAATGATCAAAAGCAATGTTAGCTATTAATTAGTTTTGATATTATCTGTGGAACGGACTTAAAAATAATTCTGTCTACAATGTCCTAAAAGGCCAGTATCCTTCATTCAAAGTTTCGTTTTCCCCTGTCTACCTCAGCCCAACCATGGAGTGTGCAACAAATTGAAAATTTGCGGTTTAGACTGCTTCATCCTGTATGCTCATGATACACTGGTACCTTAATACCACAGCATTAG
Source organism: Crypturellus soui (assembly GCA_032275445.1). Lineage (NCBI taxonomy): Eukaryota > Metazoa > Chordata > Aves > Tinamiformes > Tinamidae > Crypturellus > Crypturellus soui. The sequence goes on from JAUBNY010000180.1 coordinate 40,380, forward strand.
TATATATGTTAGCAAATTGTTTTGAGATAAAGACCACATAGATTTCAGGTGCAAAATACATCCTCAGACATCACTACTATGTTTCAGTACGAGATACAAACTCGCTTCACAGCTCCAAAAATGTCTCAGTTAAAAATAGCTAAATAAAACTTTCAGTTGGCAATGTTATAAAGTGCACAAAACTGTGTTCTTGTGAGTGAAGTTGCAATGTTTATCCCACCACACCATCTAAATAACTACAGTCCCTCTGTCTAGCCATTGATATACTTGAATTTCCTCTTCAAATACAAGACTGCAGCTCTTCTGAGATATGTGCAAGATATTCTACAGACAAGAATGCCCTACAGCAGAGCTGCACGCAAAGCTCTTTCCGCGGCAGCACCAAACATCTGAAGACCTGCTTCTATGGGGTGAAGAGAAAGCATTTTGTTGTCATCTGAAATGAAATGTTTTAAGACAACTAGTTTCTTTTCTCTCCTAAATAAATGATTAATTTCAGCATGAAAACACCATCTTGAAGCGAAAAATCATATCATTTTGTTTTGGTAAATTATAATGTTTAGAATGATTTTCCATTTTCCTAAAAGAGCTTCCATTTTTTTAAACATTTTTTTTCTAGCTGTACAGAACATTTTGGGGGCCATGAATATGTCGCTTTTTTTTTAATGAAGCATGTTTCCAAAAATTCAACTGGTTGCAATTTGCCAGGTCTAAAATTATTCAAGGATAGATTTTCTCTCCTTCTTTTGTTATTATTATTACACTATTAAACAGTAAGGATCAACATAATCACATACATACGTTAATTTAAAATTGCAAAAATAAAGAGTACATCTATAGAACCAGTGGCTTCTGCCAGACCAATCCGCTTCCTAACACCTGTAATGAAAAAAATAAAATCGCAAGAGCAATTAAAGCAATTTTACCCCCATTTTCAAAAACGACCTATGAAATGCAGGAGCTAAATTTTCAGTGAAAGGAGATGGGATATAGGACTGTAGTGGTAACAATCTCCAGTCACAGCCTATTTTTAAAAAATATTCCAGGGTACAGGCATCTAAATCTCATAGGAAATTAATATGCCTTCCAAATCAGGTGATCAGCAAGAGTGAATTGTGTTATGATGTAAGAAATTCCAGAGCCAAGTAATAACAGGTGATGCCAGTCTATGCCATCATGTCATCTATGTCATCAAAAGTCAGCAAATGGGAGAGGAAACATAGTTCTTGCCCCAGTTTTCCATTTATTTATTATATGACCAAACTTTTCAGAAAAGAAATTCACCATAAATCTTGGAAAAGAGTTTTTAGCATTCATTTGATATTAATTTATTATTACTGCGCACATGCCAGCAAAAGCAAGATTCTATAGCTGGAACTGCATTTTATGTTGCTTATATAAATAATCATACAATTACAAATAGCAGAATGAGATTTGGCAGACTTGCAACATCCAGAAAGATATGCATCTCTGTCATACATGCAAGTAACCTTTATTTTTCAAAAAATACACACTGTTTCATTAAGTTGCATTTTAAATCTGCAATCTTTAAATCTTATGCAGAAGGGGAAATTCGGTTAATTCCACAGAATTCAGAACAGCAGTTTCATTTTCTTTTGCATACCAGTACTTCTCTCTTGAGTTTTCTCTGCTATATATTACTTAGGATGACTATAAAGCATACTAAGAGCATTTGTTCTAGCTTTAGGCAAAGATCAAAGCCAGGTCTATTGCTGTCACAACTAACTAAATGATACTATTGGTCTGAGTCCGCCTTTTGTGTGTGTGTGTGAGAAGAACACACACCTTTGTATACCAGGTGTCCCAAAGTTGGCACCCAGCAGGAGGATGGCATAGCGGGATCAGCTGCTCTAAAATAGTAACCATTTTTCAGGATTATTTCTAAAGGCCTATTGACAATGTGTTCCCAAATGTCTTGCCATCTAGTTAACGGTAGGCAACGTTAATAAACTCTAGGGACAATTTTTGCCTGCAGGAGAAGAACTGTCATATTTTGCAGTTCACCGAGAGCCATCAGGAAAAATGGTTTCAAGGCACAACCTTTGGCTTTATACTTACGGACACAAGACAGCACACATTCAAGCCCTGGATGCAGATTTCTGAGCTTCTGATTTTAAAGGGCTTCTAATCACAAAGACTGCTGATGAAATGGAGGTTTGTGAATACTCCATGTTCGCGACTATGCTATTTATCATGCCCTGTAATTAATCTAATTTAAATATTTTATGTTCTACTTTTGTCATGGTGAAATTCATTGTTTTACTGCAGTATTAAAGAGAGAGCACAACTCCTGGGCAAAAAAAGGATGTATTAAATAATCCCATTTTCCCATGAAAATTTCATGACAGTTGTCAGCCTTAGAATTCAAAAGCAAAACTACATCACCCCAAGCTTCAGAAACGCACAGAAACGCACAATAACTTACACCTCCCTCCAAGTAGAATAAATGTATATTACCTGACACCTGCCTTTATATAAATCCCCTGAGTGCCTTCACAATAATGATCTTTCTTTCTTTCTCTCTCAGACTTGTTTCAGAGGGGAAAGTCTGCGAGAGAGAGGGGGAAATGACAGCAACTCCTCCCCTGCCTTTGAAATGAGATGCAAAAGCCTTTTCAAAGCAAGAGAGGAAAAGGTTTGTCTCCAGAAGCTCTGTAAACTGAAGCAACACCTTATAAGTGGAGCTGTGACAGAAAGCACAGTGCTGCATGATGCTGGTAATTTGTGACAAACTTGCAATGCCCGGATCATTTAAATTTTATATTCCCTCATCTCAGTGATTCTAATGTCGTAAGGGACATAGAGAAGGAAATCTGTATCAGCATCTGCCCCGTACAGAGTAAGCAAAGATGGGTCTGATGTTTACATGTTCTTTTCCAATACTGTCTTTAAAATAGAGGATGATGCTTTTCAGAACAGGGTTTGCAGCTGGAACCAGCAGCATCAGAGGAAGATTTCAAATGGAAAAGAGGATAAAGATATAGGGAGAGGGAAGCGGAAGGTTTTAAGCACATACAAACCATCCAGTAAAACAGGTTGTACTTTCAGTACAGGCTCTCTAGCTTAGGAAATTCACAGCAGAATTTGTCTTTGTTAATTCACAGAGCAAATGCTGCTATCACACAGGGACCTCTGTGACGGGAGCTTTTGCTTGGCCCAGACAAATTCACTCCATAATAACCATTCACATACCATAGGCTGCCTCTCCCTGCGTTGCTGTTTCAGCAAGCCAGGCTTAAAGCAGGGCATGCACACAGCTCCCCAGCCTAGAGCTGGGTCCTCCCGCGAGGACAAGCGTCGCTGTCCGGAGGCCCTCACGGAGAAGCACCATTCCTCCAAGGCTGCTCTGCAGAGCTATGGCAGACTCCTTAAATCCCATGCATTTTACCACTCTGCTGCTTGGCCAGCTGCTCCCAGAGAGATGCCAGGTGATGCTCTAGCAACTAAACCACAGTGCCTGCTCCAGGGAATAAATTCCTCCATAGCCAGCCAAGGGCTATCACGTGAATGCCGGTGTTGCCAGCAAGAGGACGAGAGTGGACCAGGAGCAGCAAAGCAGGGCACGAGCAGGCGCTGAGAAGCTCCTGCTGCTGCGAACACAGCAGAAGCACACGCAAAATTGAAAAATGCAGCCGTCTCCATCACTCCGTTGTGTGGACGGGGGACAGGTTGCAGGGTGAGCTAGGAAGCAGTGCAAGATGGTGAGGGTGTGCGCACACGTGGGCACCCTCGCCAGGGCCAGCGAGCAAGGCTAAGTAGCAGGAGTCTGCGGAAAGGGCTAAGTCTGGGGACAGGTGGAAGTGGGAAACATAAGGTCATAGATTACATGTAGGGGAGTGATAAAGGAAGGAGGAAAAAAAAAAAGAGAAAATGCAGAAAAAAACATAACGGAGGTTTCACTTTGAAAGGCCCCGTGCCAGTCCTTTCGCTGCTGCTCAGCCCCACAACCACCAAAAAAGCCCTTGTGCCATTAATTCCCTGACCCAAAGCGGGCACGGACTCACCTCTGGGGACAGGAGAGCCGCGGAGTCATCCAGCGCCAGCAGCTCCCGGCCCGGGAGGCACCCGGCGAGGCCCAGCGGGGAAGACGAGCTCTGTCCTGCCATGAGAAACATGTCAGTGGGTCAGCGAGGACTTTTTCTCAGTGCCTTTTTTTTTTTTTCCTGACACCCCCCCACTTTTTTTTTTTTTTTTGCATCACCAGCTCTTAGGAAAGCAGGAGTCACATCGTGATTGCGTAAGAGGCCCTCGCGGGGCAGGTGGCTTCGCTACAGGGTCAGGTGGCTTCTGCCGCCGCTGCTTTCTAGCTATGTCAGAGCTTCCCGCTAGCAGCGCGTACCCTGGGAGCAGCCGAGGCGGCGGCGAGCGGCCTCCCTCTGCCGAGCCTCGAGGTTAAAAACCCGATGCTGGGGCTGAGTCACTCAGAAACCAAAGTGCTTGTGGGCCCCGTATGCGATGGAGAAAGAGAAACGGCTTGAGGCGTACGGGATACGGCCGCCGGAGAGCTGAGTGAGGGCAGTGGGTGACACAGGTGACACAGAGCTGGAGGAAAGGAAGGCACAGCCGTGTTCCTGGATATGGGCAGATAAATCACAAGTTCAGAGAGTCCAAATTCAGTTTCCCACCGCGTGGAGGCATCTCCCCGCGGAACCCCGGCTCCCATCTCCTCACCCACCTTCTCCCTAGTGATTTGGCACTCACCCGTGTGGCTGCCACTGCTGGTGGAGGTGCCGGATGGTGCGGAAAGGTCTCCTCCTCCCCCTCACCTCCTGGCCATGGTGATTCCCCAGCGGCCATCTTAGGCCTCCGCTTCCCGGTGCAGTGAAGCCCCCGGCAGCCATCTTAGGCCTCGGAGCTCTCGGGGTTCGGTGGAGCTGCCTGAGCGCTGCCCCAGTCTGGAAGCCGTGAGGGGGAAGGGTTGCCCCTAAACCCCCCAATCTAAAGAAAACTGGCTGTCCAGCCTGTCCTTTGTGCGTGCGGTACAGATGTTGTGCCTGGTACTGCCTCCTGCCTCATCTGACTGCAAGAAAACAGCTGCTTTTGGTAGATGCCTGTTTCTTGTGTGGAATTGGCTGCGCTCATAAGAGGTATGTGAAATGTCTTAAAGTGCTTTTTGCCTTTTTTTTTTTAAATATATATAGCCGACTGGAGTATTTATGGCTTTCTTCTTTTGCATAGAAGCAAACTCTTGGCGTTTATTTTCATATTAAAATGGCACCTTGCTGGCCTGTTGCAGGAAGTCGCCGTGGAGCTGTTGGTTACGGCTGGCAACAGGCTAAAATCCCCATCCCTGAGCCTCCGAGCCAGTGCCCTCAGCACGAGCTGGACACGCACAGGTATGTGGAAGCTGACAAGTTTCTTTTAGCAACTCGAAAATTGGTGTTGAGAATATATGGGAAAACTGTTGTCTAGGTGCAGTAGCACTGATATCTTTGGAGGATGTTAGAGATTTGCTCTTTCCCAGGGACTGTGGCATTGATTTCTTGACTCTTTCCATGGCTCTCTCTCTCACATCACTGTTTTGGGTATTTTTAATCCTTGCTGAATGAAGTATTAACACACAGCAAAACACTGTGTGAAAACCACAGTTAATCAAGTCAAATCGAGTCCTTTTCTAGCTGGTTACAGCATCCTTCAGTGATGTTTCCCCTCCTGCTCAAGCAGCTGACATATCTCCATGCTCTGTAGCTCCTCGCAGCCCACAGGAGATTTGCACATGGATTATAATATAGAATGAATGAGTCTCTCTCCTCGATGAGGAAATCCAGGTAGAAAGCAGGTGAGTTTTCCATAAGATCCAGGCTCAAAAGAGAGAGCAAACATGAGCTTTTTCATGACAGCTGGCTTTGGAGCAGGATTCACCCTGCAACGCATATCAAAAGGATGCTGAAAATGATGATGTAGGTCTGAGACTTAAGGCAAGTCAGTGGTATCACTCTATACATTTAAATTCCTAAACACTTAAGTGAGGGTAAACATTATCCAGATGGCAGATTTTATAGTGTGGATCCTTTCTGTTGCTACACTCTGTAACTGCCTTGGCAGTGCTGGCATCTTATATGTGTTTCTGCAGTGTGTTGTAATACGCTAATGAAATGAAGCATCATCTGCTTAGGCAGAATTAAAACTTGTTGTGTGGTCTGGAACACTCAACGAAGGAGTAGCTCTGCTGAGTAGTTGGTGCCATCCAAAAAAAAATCACCTTTCTGGTGCATTGAGAACTTACCTGTCTGTAAACCTCTCTGAACCCTGTGCCACCTGGTGGACACCAAAGGTGAAACACTAAGATGTACTGGATTGAAATGATGTTTTTAATAAAAACATTAGGGGAGCTGCTCTGGGCAGATTTTACGAAGTCAGTTTTAAGGGACTGGCAAAGTGGATCATGTAGTGGTTAGCTGTGGGGCTTAGAGGGCGGTTTGGATGTGTACTGAAAATACCCCCATTAATTCTGTGAATTACCAGTCTGTTCTTCCCTTGGTTCTTGTCTTGTGCTCACCTTGCTTTCAAATTCTTGCTTGTTTTGGTCAACCGTCCATAGACATAAATGACAGTGGAGTGAGGTGTGATCACGGGAGATGAGGAATCAGTTTTTTCTGCTTCAGAAATGCACTGGCATTGCCACACATTCGTGGCAGTAATTATCAGCTACGAACAGCTCAGACATGAACTAGCATTGGTGCTGAGTGCCCCCTCATGTGCAGCTATAGCATCTTGCTTCTATTGAACATAACAATTGCAGATTGACTTTATTGTGTTTTTCCCAAGCCAAAATCCCATTCATAAGGGGATTTTCACAAAATTGCCTGAGGAGCTTCAGTCACGAGAATTTGGTTCCCTCACATCTTTATTGACCTCCGTGGACTGGTTCCCTTGGGCGGGCTTTGTTCTCCATTGTGCAATGCGATGTGGTGTGGTGGTCGAAGCAGAAGACAGCAAAGGGAGTGTCAACCTGCCAGGGACTATGCCAAAAGAACAAGAGCATGCGGCATTTGAACTCGAACTCATTAATGTGCCATGACCAGTGAATGTGGACTCGAAACAGAGTGGGACTGAAAATTAATATTTCACTTTGGCTTGGCAAACAAAATATATTCAATAATTTTAACCATGTCCAATATTAAATTATTAAATATTTTGCCTGTTTTGTTTTTTTTTTGCACTGGAAAGTTTTGTCTGGCAAGAGAAAATTTCCATCAGAAAACATTCAGTTATCCCTGGAGAAGACGCTGACATAAAGATCCTTATAGTTTCTGGAAGAGTGTGAATAAAAATGCCACATTCATAAGTAGGTTATCAATTATGAGAGAGACATGTATAAAAAACATTTTTTAAGGAAATATATGATGAACAATGATTGGCCCATCACATCTGGTTATAAGAGCAGGGAACATTTCTCTAGCTGATTGCCTGCATTTCAAATTTTCTTGCATAATAGTGAAGAGATAATTTAATCCTATAGTTCTTGTGTCAGCCTGTTGTACACTGTGAGTGTGTGAAGAACTCTGAAATGTTTTGTTCACATCATTTTTTGTTCAAACAATTCTTTTTAATAGAAATATTATTTTTCATTAAGTAGGGGGTTCCATAGCAATTATCAGTTTTCATAGTAGAATCTTGGAAACTTCTCATTTTTTTCTGCTTATTGTTTTCAAAATCATTGCTAGGAACAGAAAATTTATGAATATCTCTCAACATAATCATGGGACCACCAGATGTCTTGCTGCAAGGATGGCATCTTCCCAGCTTCCTTGGGAGCTCTTTTTTTTGCTCCAGGACATGCAATTCCATTCTTTGTCCCTTATTATCTTAAGGTAGAGCTGAATACATGTAGTGCTGTTAATAGAATAGCAGGAAACCTGCAAGTGTCATGTTAAGTCTCACCTTTCCTGGTGAGATGCTGTATCTGAACCTCATCTTCAAAACCTCACCTCACCCATGTACCCACATGAGCAACCACAGAGTGTTCCTCCTTTGCACTCAAAGACTGTGGCCTTACCTCCTTCTTGGCTTCTTTATACTCTTCCTCAGAACCCCAGCAAACAAATCACTGTTCTCCACATCATCTATATTCTAGCTGAGCTGGTCTTTACACAAACCAACGGAGTTAGAGGAATTTCTTGTGTGCTGACAGCAGGAAGGGAGAGAGTAGAAAATTCCCCAATGGCATTTCTGCATGGATAGCTGTCTTTAGTTATCATTCGTCGCAGATACCAAGGAGAAGAACGGATCATATCTGTAGTTCTTGATACTGTTTTGCCACTTACTGCAAGGGCTTGGTAACAAAGCACTGCGTGATTTAGCCTAAACAAAGCAAAAACTTTCCTGTGTGAAGAAAATATGGAATGTGTTGTCACATTAGAAAAAGAAACTCAGCCAGACCTGGAGAAGGACCATTGGTGATCTGGATTGGTCTGCAAAGTTAATAACGTTTACTGGGTGCTCGCTATCCTGGTCCTCCTCGCTGGGAAGCGGTTGGCTTCAGAGACTGCAAGTGCCTCAAGTCTCTTCAGTCCCTTCTGTCATGTCTGAGCCATTGTCTAAGAACTGGCAGCAGTCAACTGGCATAAAATATATTGACATCTGTAGCATCAGGCCTGGTACTGGTGTGTCCATTTAACCAGTATTTCATTGTGAAATTAAGGGATAATGCTGTTCAAACAGCACCACATGGTAAAGTGGTTGCCACACAATGGGCATGTGGTTTCCTGACAGGCAGCTTGCGGAGTAAGGCAGGATGAAAGGAAGCTTTTTACTGGGTTATTCATACCCACAGGAGACCCGCAAAGGCCTCTTAGTTGTTCTGACTATAAGTCACCTTGTCCTTTGGAGACTATTCAAAGGAACATTTACATCCTCTGAAACTTCCATCGACTTGGTGGGAAGAACGACCTCCACAAATTCGCATCACCTAATTCCTCCTTCATGTAAACTCTGCCTATGAAACCTGTTTGCTCTTGCATTGGACTTCCAGAGTCTGTGATTGCCCTGAGGCATCTGATCCCATTAACCACTGTGTGAAGGGAGGCACTGTTGCTCCTCAGTTTATTTACCTTCAGGCAGCACCTGCGTTGGGAGAGATGCTGAGGACAGTCCCCAGAATGGGAAGCCTCTATGCAGCCTCCTTGCCTGCTGTTTCCAGCTCCAGGTCTTAGGAAGGAGGAACTATCAGGTCCAGCGACACAGTTGCTCTTAGCTTCTCTGTTCATGCTTTGAAAACATCTGCTAGTTATCATGCCAGGTGAACAGAGATGTTGGAGGAGCTGGATCGGACCAGAGAACTGCCATCTCCTCCATATGGATTGCTGAACAGACTTTCTCAGCCTCGGTTTTTGCCCTGGGTGGCAGCACCTCCCAACTGTTTGCAATTTTTTTTTTTTTTTAACAACAGCAGTAAAGCATTGTGTTCTGAGCTCTGCACATCTGGAGGTCCCTGTTCAAGTCCACCAGGCAGGAAGAACAACCATCGTTCTTAGCCCTGAAATTAGATTGTCCTGGGCTTTTATTATTCCATGAGAAGAAGCCTGCCTTGCCATCGCCTTCTGAGCCTGTGTAATTATTTTCTGTTTCATTTTATTCACTTCTCTGACCCTTTCTCCATCATTGCTCTTTTTTTGCAGCTTCTCACAGGGTAAGTCTATATGATTTTTTTTGAATGTGCCACTTCCCCTCCCTTCCTCAGCAATACCTGAAGCATTAAAGCAGTCTGGTCAAAATATCAAGACGTAGGCCTCTGCACAGTCTTTCTTCTGACTCTTTGCTATACAACGTTTGGGGAAATGGATCCTCAGCTAAAAAGACTACTGTCCTGATTCACTATCTGTCTTCCTGTGTCTTTTTTTTTTATCAGTTTTCAGTCCCTATAACTTTTTCCATCTTTGTTTCTTTTCCTATCAGTTGAGGCATATAATCTGATGATTATGTGATACAATTTATCATTTTTAAATCATTGCATTTTATTACCATTCATTTTATTATGACTTGTTAAAGCATTTGAATATCTAATAGCCATATTAAAGTGGCTCTGGCAAGTAAGTATATTTTAGAATTCCCTTATTTAGTGCCACCAAAGATACTAAGTTCTTTTTTTGAAGTTAGACCTTGCCTAAGTGCCAAAAAAAATCATTATCTTTCTTATCACAGCATCAGTAAAATGTAGGCACCTTCCTAGAAGTGGGGCTGAGGTGTACTGGTTAACCTTTACACAGCATGCTGGTGTATGTGTCAGAAAGACGATTGGTGTCAGTTATAATCCAGATGAACAGTTGTCCTACAAATACTGCAGTTACCCCCGGCGTCAGATTTCATAATGGACCAATTGGGTAATGGGACAATTTGTTTTAAACTACTAGTTAAACCAGTTTGCTTATTAGCTTATTACTCTTTCCTGTAGAGGGGAAAGCAACAATGCAGCTTTCCTGTCTTGAATTTAGAACCCATCCTTGCCAACATTTCCTACATATGTACTTCCTTCTGTGCTACTTATTGGCAAATAAAACCATTACTTTCAGTGCAAGTCCTTACAGTAACCTTATGGCAAAACTTCAAGGGAGTATGGCATTGCCGTGTTGCAGTGAGGCAAATTCAGGAAGGATTAGGCTAAGTGTGTGTATTGCTGGAAAGCTTAGCTTTGAAGAACAAAAAAATAAAAACTGAGAGGCAAACAGGTAGATGTCCACATATTTTTCCATCCTTGAACAGTATTTCCTACTCACTTCAGGTGCAGGCTTCTTTCTTAGACTGTTTGCCATTACTGGCAGCTTCCCAAAATTCACTGATATGTGTCTGAAGTTGATCCAAGATGATGCTGTAGCTCTGGGGTAGGAAGAGAGCTACTTCTCTCTTGCCTGTTATACCGCATCCCCATTTACCCCATGCCAAAGGATGTGGCAGTTGCTACAGTTCTGACAAGACCGTGGTTTACATCCACAGTATACTCCCTTCCCCAGGAAGTAAACCAGTTGTTTTGGATGGGTGTTTTTCTACAGAAGAATTTTCCATCCAAAAATGCTGATTAGACTGAACTGAAATGTTCTGTGGACAGGTTTTGATGCCATCAAAGCTTTGAGTGGAAACAAAGCAAGCATTGGCCAGGGTGCCTGACTGCTGAGCCTGCCTCGATTCCTGCCAGCTCATTCGTCTGCCTACGTGTCCCTGGACTTGCTGGCTCTGTGGCTTCAAGATTTCCCTGCTGACAAAGTCTTGAAGGCCAAGAAAACCAGGCAAGTACCCAACTCCCACAGACTCCGACTCCGCACAGCTCTCGGTCTGTGTTGGCAGTTCTAGGACTGCACACTGTCTTCCGAAGTTGGCCATTAGATTTGCAAACCTCTTCTGATTCTGTCAGTAATGATTTTTTACACATTTTTCAACCCCTTGAAAATGCCCAAGTTTTCTTCAGCCTTTCATTTCAGAATTATTATTATCAGTAGAGTTTTTTTTTTAACCAGAAGGCAGTGTTCATTCAGTGTTATTGGTGACATGACTTCCAGCTCCAGAATCAAACCCTGAAAAGAGGGGATGCTTCACTCCCCATTTCACCCTGCCTGCCCACAGCTGCCTCCTGCAATTTATCCCTTAATTCTTTGCCTAACTGTAATTACTGAGTGAGGATAAGTGCATTTCTTCCCCAGAGAGAACTCACCATTCTTAAACCCCTCAATTCAGCCTTAATCTCTTTTCTCAGTTACTGGCTGAGGAAATGGGATGGGATTTCAGTGGATCAGAAGTCAGATTTTGTAGTACCATGAATTCCTTAAGGCTTTGGAGCAAGGTCCCGAAACTACATTCTCACAAGAACAGAAGGCTTGAAGAAGCTGTGTGAGCCACAGTGGAAATATCAGCCACATGTAGCCTTGTTTGCCTGTAAAAGCAGAACAGAGCTACAACTTACATTTACCAAAACTGATTGCTTACAGCCACAAAAAACTGCAGAGAGAATTAGTTGCCAAAACCACCTGTCACTGTGGGCTCTGTTTGCTGGTGGCAAGGGACAAAAATAGCTCTTCATGACCTGGTGTTTGTATGTTAGTACCCAAAATAGACCGGCAGCCCGTTACTTGCATTCCTCTTGCCAGCGAAAAGCATCTAGATTTGCATCTTTCTGTGCCTTCCATGCCCTTTTTTTCTTCATGGGAAACTGGTGAAAACCACTAAAATGAGTCTTAGCTAATTCTTGGCCGTTGCTGAGCAAGTATATGGATGTATGTGATGGCCTTTGCACTGGAGGTTGGGGCTCATTTGACTTGTTCAGCTTCTCTGAACCATTGAAGTTTTCTGAACTTTTGGAGAATGGATCGTCTAGAGATTGAAGTGTGACAACAGGAGTGGACAGGGCCTTTTCTTCCAGGCATTGGTTTAAGCACTGATGAGTCACATCTTTTTACTTTTCTTACTTCCTGCTGCTGTAATTACAAACTCATTCACCTCATGTCAGGGAGGGAAAGAAGGAGACAGTGTGAGGATCAGTATTTCAACTGTTTTTTATGAAAAAATCAGCCTTTGAGGTGGATTTTGTTAAGGCAGGACCAAAGTCATTCTGTAAAATAGCACCAATCAGTTAGCTGAAAAAATAATACAAAACAGCATTTCACACCAGTAAATGGGTTTGTTTAGAAAAAAAATGCCAAAACAAAATCTTTTGGGTGTGCTATTCAAACAAAAGGTCCATAGGACTCTCCCAGTAAAATAAGCTTCTTTTCTCTGGATGGAAAACATGCCATGGAGATTTCTTTTCCTTTTGTTGCTGCTAACTCACAACACAAACTTGAACAAGCCACTTCTTACTTTAGTGCATCTATTTTCCCATCCATTGCTAGAGGTAGCATGTCCATAGTTCTCAGGCATGCTGGATGGGCTAATGGGCTTGAGAGAGAAAATGCTTGCAAATACTTGCTGTCGCCAGATACTGCTGTCCAGGCAAGGAGAGGGGAATGTTTATTTGTGTTTTTTTTTTCCATTGGAAACCTTTTCCATAGGTTCTCTGCCTGCTTAAACAGGTGCCTGTTTGTGTACTGAGAGCACAGTTTGTACCTAATATCCCCCAGGAACTGTTACCTTCAGATCAAATCTTCCTCCCATCCATTAAGGTTTTAGCTAAGGGCTGTGCCCTGGCTTGATCTCTAGCTGTTTATTTTACCTCCAGGACAAGGTACACTGTGAGCTACTGTGTGGCTTTCAGATGCTGGAAGATGGTGAGAGATAAGTTTCCCTTTTCACTGTATCTCGGGGCTCTGATCTTTTTGCTTTCTCTACTTCCCCAGCCTTCACACCCGCTCTCTGCAACAGAGCAGACCACAGTTGCCCTCCACCCCATGGTCATCCACTGCACGCAGGGGCAGAAATCTGCAGTGGAGGGAGGTTTTGGGAGAGCAGCGTTGCTTATCAGAAATTGCTGCATCTCTGACTGCAGTTGTGCCCCAGTAGAGGGGCTTGTTTTGCAGTGTTACAAGCAACTCAAGAGGGACAATTCTCACAAGAAAACCTCTACTCTCTCTAAACTGTTCATCTGAGGTGCTCAGAAAACTTCATACATGTTGATGGGATGAAGCCTGCAAGAGCACACACAGAGTTCCAACGGGGAACCAGTACTGTGGTCCTTCTCCAGTGACAGGAGGACTGGGTACAGATCAGGTGGCCCCGTTGAATAGTGACAGCACTAGTGAAACATCTCTGGGTGCCATAATATCACCCATGGATACTGTATACGTACAGTGTCCTGAAAAGGGGGTTGTGGTTACACATCATTTCTCACCCTGCTACACTAGTCACCCCAGTTAGGGTGAGGGAACAGGAAGCATCAATTTTGCTACATACAGTGCTAGAATTAAATGAAATGATAGCACTTCCCCCCACTTTCTCATTTTCATTGCTTTTATGCAAGGCTTCAAGGTTTAACTGCTCCATTACATCCTGAAGCATCCTCAGAGGGTCTTTTTTTAGCAACATGCTGATGGCCATTTCTTCAGAAGGCAACATGAGGTGGCTACCCCAGAGCATTAGCTGCTCCTGGTAGTAAACGCCTCATTAAGTGAGTTTCCACAGTGGACTCAGCTGACTCAGAACTGCTTCGCCCCAGTCCTAGGCAGCAGGAGATGCCATTAGCTGCAAGAGAAGTCCAGTTCTGCAGGGAGGTCTGTCCACGGGTGACCTTGTTGGTGACTTGAGGGCT
>JAUBNY010000180.1:99019-126188 GCA_032275445.1 Crypturellus soui
TCCAGCATGAAAAGAGGGCAGATCCTCCCCTGCTCCATAACCAGACCTCCAACCATCAGGGGAGAAGAAGAAAGCTCTCTGATGGGGGGTGGGGAGGGCAATCCTGTCTAATGCGGGATCATTTACATCTTCTGCTAAAGCATTCACTATCAAAGACTGAGAGTCAGCCTGACCTCAGATCAGATCCAGTCTGGCAATGCCCGTGACATTTGTGTAGCAAATGGGAAATTTCAGTGGAGGTTGCAGAGAGCTGATTCCTTTGACAGCCGTAGGTGCTGAGTTAGCAGGCAGGCGCAGGCAGACCTTCTGGAGGGTGATGTTGTCAGAGCCCATTTCCTAAGTGGTCGAGTCAGGCTCAAAAGCTCAAGTATCTCAAGAGAAGGTGCTAAGCCAAGCTGATATGTTAAAGCTGGAGCTGGAAGGCAGGATGATGTGTTGATAGAGACTTGCCTGGGGAAATAGGATGTCTGATTTCTTTTCTTGCTGTATTTTTGGTTATGGTTGGGGAATGCTGTTTTCCTCCTTTGTCCCTTTTATTGTGACTGTAAGACTGTCATTGCAAGGTTATTGTCACAGTTTATCTTTGAGGGATGACTAGCACCTAATGCACTAATGCAGCTGCGGTCTGTGAGTAGTGCAGTGCTGTAGCTACGTGAATTCTCAAAAGGCTGTGAGTTAGCAGGTCCATCTGGCAGTCACTTGCAGAGGAAGAAGAGATTAGTTTCCATATGCTGAAGGCCATCGTGAATACCCCAGGAGGCTTTCTTGGGGTCACATAGCCTGGACAGGGCAGGGAATTTAGGCATCACATCCTTGTCATGTTGCAATTACTGGGACCTACATCCTTCTGACTCCCTTTATTAGGAGATGTCTGTTGCAAGAGGCATGAGTGTGCTCCGTCTGTTCTTCAAGAAGGAGGGGAACTATGTGGCTGCTGTGGTGTGACACAGAGCAGATACAAGGCGTCAGGGCAGTAAACTGAGTGCTGGTATCCTGTTAATGCAGTTAAATGTGCTTTTGTTTGGAGTATGAATGGCATGAGCTTGTCTGGCCTGAGGCAGGGCCACTGAATTACAGATTTTCCTTTGTGTCGGGATGGTGCTCGTCCACTTTGCACTATCTGTGACCTGAGGTTACGTTCTGATGCAGCCACCTCTGTGCAGGGTTACTGGGTGTTTTGCTCTGATCTCTTTGCAGAAGGTCATTTCTCCTGTGTTTGCTTTTCCTTCCCAGAGGAGTTCCTCTCCAGCCTCGATCACTATGAAATTGCATTCCCCATCCAAGTGGACCAAAACGGTGACTTCCTCACCTTTGACATGAGAAGCCAGCTGAAGCAGCGCCCTCGGCGCAGTCTGGGCTCCCTGCCCTATGAGCCATCTGAGCAGCAGGTCTTCTACAAGGTCTCTGCTCATCGAACCCAGTTCCTCCTCAATTTGACACTGCACTCCAACCTGCTGGCTGAGCACTTCACTGTCGAATACTGGAAACGAGACGGTGTGGACTGGCAACATGATTTCCATGAAGACTGCCACTATGCGGGCCACTTGCAGGATCAATACCTCAACTCAAAGGTCGCCATCAGCAACTGCAATGGACTGGTGAGTCTCCATATTTTGCCCAGCCAAGGACAGTACCAACAACTAGAGCTGCCCATAGAACAGAGCAGATACTGCAGCTTTTTTGTCCTTGCTAGAGAAATGTAACTTAACTTGGGTCCTAGCAGGCAGCCTTGCAGGATGATGGGATAGTCATGGGATTGGAGTCAAACTAGAGTATCACACCGGTATCAAAAGTCACCTGAGCATGACGATGGCCGTATCTCTTCATTGCATCTGTAGAGGTTTCTGATAAGTGTTTGGATTGCAATCCAAGTTGAAGTCAGTGGGTGTCTTTCCGTTGATTTTAACCAGAATAGGAAGAGCAAGGGATTACTCTGTCTTTCGCAGAACTCTCCAGTCTGTTTGCAACAGCAACAGCAAGTGATAAGTTTTGCACGTATTAGTGAGGCAGAAGTGTAGAAGAGCAGGAATTTCACAGCACAAGTGAGATAGTCAAAAGTGCAGTCAAATCCCAATTGCAGATACGTTCCTGGGGTTCTCATTTACTTGTAGTTGGATTTCAGGAGCTAAAAACATGACTGCTTGTGAAAAAAAATGAAGTAATCAGTGTTTTCCATTCCAAAAAAAAAAAAGAGAGAACAAGGTGGCATTCTCAAATACAGCAATTCTGCTATAAAGAGGGAGGGATAATCTGTTAACATGCTCCTAAAAACTAGAACAAGACATCATGGTCTTAATTATCAGCAAGACAACTTGATGGTAGACGTCAAGCTCTGGACTGGATAGTGTGCAGAGAACATGACCCCTCCATCACTGAAGATCTTTAAGAACAGGCCAGACAAATGCCTGTCAAGACTACTCCAAGTATGATTCATTAGCTCTTTCAGCACTGGGAATAGACTGAGGACTTCCATCCATGTTTTTCTATGATATTTTGATATTGCTGGCTCACAAAACAGCTTTCATGACCTGCCAGATGGAGGGATGGAGCAAACATACCTTTTCAGTGAATCTCAGGGATCATGGCTCCCTTGGAGGGGTAACGTGTAGAAAAAAACTCTATAGGCCAGACTCACATTTAGCCTAAGGCTCTGCCTCTTAGCAGTATTCTGGCACTGTACAAGAGCTTCCAAATGGGAATGAGCTCACATTTGATTTATTGCTAAATTACATTGCCAGAACAGTGCTGTGGGTTATTAACAGAAATGAGAAACTGACTCATTATATCAGGGATTCTTGTGTTTCTATCTCACAGCCAAGAATCAGAGGCTGCGTAAACCCTTGGTTCCCTCGTTAGCCCTTTGTTTAGATAGAGGAAGAATTACTGACGTTCACAAAAGAAGTGAAGGGCGAGTTGGATGTTGCTGGCTCAGAAGGAATCTGGCATCAAGCTACCTCCCCACTTCGCAGTGGGCAGCAAATCCAGGGCAAGCAGTGGCCAGGCAGCACTTGCACTGGGATAATTTAGTCCACAGACTGTGTTTAGTGCTGGAAAGATACCGGGGTTGTCTGGGGAAGAGTGCAGCCAAGCACAAGAGAGGGTTGTGCAACAAGCTCTCCTTTTCCTGACTACCATCCTTCTGTCCTGGAGAGCTACACACAGCAGCAGCAGGAGAGACCTTGTGGGTTAAGGAGGAGGACATGGCACAGCATGTTCTCCTCTAGGTAGGCATCAGATTGGCTTAGGTGGGGACAAGCAGGGACAGAAAATGGCCTTCAGTCCCTGTGGCCTCGGAGGATGTGAGGTACAGGTGTGTGTGGACACGTGCTCATGGGGTGCTGCACATGCTGACCTGTCTTTGCTAAGCTCGCAGGTGGTGCTAAGGGACTTCTGTGTTGTGAAATGGCCACAAGCAGGTATGGGAGATTACTGTGCACTAGGGAGGAGGAGAAAGTGTGCATGGAGGAACGTGTCCAACACAAGGTGTGAGAATAGGTAACAAAACCCAAACCATCTTCTCTATTCCTTGAGTGTCCCACATCCCTATACGTCTTCTGCTTCTGCAAGGTACGACTGTAAACCCCTTTCCTTCCAAAGACTTGCAGCTCTTCTCACCTTATGGCACCCTGGCTTTAGACTGCTGATATCTGTCACCTTCCCATGGACTCATCTTAGTGCCATATGCACACTGTCACATACCCACAGGCTCTGTCCCCCACGTGCTCAGCCCAGCATGCAGGCATCCCAGGCTGGTACAGATAGACAGTGTACATCAACACATCTCTATCCCGGTGGCAGAGGGCTTTCCCAGCGGAAGCCACTCCGTGATACACTTCAGTTTGTACAGGATAAAAGTCGCTGAGGCTTAAGTTGTTGGAAGCAAAGGGCAAAATGGTCCCTGCTCCAAAACACGCAGAGCCACAAGCTGCCAGCGAGGCAGGGCCGCCAGCGGGGCTGAACAGAGCAGCTGGAGCCTGCAGGAAGCAGCACCAGGAGCTCTGCCTGGCCTTGCGGGGAGCTGAAAATCCTGTATTAAGCAAAGCCAGGTTTCAGCCCACCGACTGCATGAGATGCCAAAGGCTGGTGTCCTCCCATCAGAAAATTCACAGCTAGGAGAAAACAACTTTGGGAAAGAAATCCCACTCTTTTCCCTCTTGAGTCAGAGCTCATAAAATGCCAGTGTCAAGGCCAGGTTTACAGCCCTGTTTGTCCGTGCTGAAATGTTGCTTTCATCTGAATCGCCCTCCTGAAATCATCGGAACATTAGATGCTCAGAGCCAGGCAGATGGCCCTGCTGATGATGCTAATATCACACTGTTGGTGTGTATTTAAGAGGAGGTAGAAGAGCTGAGTTGCAGTATGTGGCCATGCTTTCCTAAGTGTGGTTATAAGCTAATAGGATAAACCATCCTTGCTCTGCGAATGACCTGGGTGAATCATAGACAGGATATCCAGTTTAGCTCCCCCACAAACCACAGAGAAGTCTCCAAGGGCTTCTTGCCGCCCCCTTTCAGCAGGCCTATGTCATGTCCACGACCCAGACCTCTGCTCCGGTCTTTGGGGGAAGTGATGAGGGCCTTTTTAGGCTCTGTGGTGGCAGGTCTTCACTACCAAATGTGGAGATGTGGAGTCTCCTGCTTCTAGCATGCTGTGCGGAGACTCCACATATAAGTTTCTGGGCAGTTAGGAACATTTTTTCTCTTACAGTACATGGTTTTCAGGCAGGACATGCTCTCCCCTCCTGTTACTCTGCCCTAAGCCGGCGGTGACCTCCTTCTCCCCGGCCCACAGAGCCGGCAGCCAGCTGGCTTCCCCGGCCGACACTCGGCTTTCCGTCGAAGTCCTCGCCAGGCTAACCTCACAGTACCTCGCTTGTGTTTGAAAAGGTGGAGCCGAGCCAAGAGCAACAGAGCTTGGTGCAGAAGGAAATCCCCCGGCACTCTGTGGGGATGGGGACTTCGCTGTGCACACACTGCCCTGATTCAGCTTTCACAGCGGCAAAGGGAGAGACGGAGGGACCTATTGCAGCCGCAGCTTCCACCCAGAGAGGGGTCTCCCCTGCCAGCCTGGCAATAACATCGTTACATAGTTGGCCCCTTCCTTGCAAGGACCTCAAGATGTTTTACAGAGACCCGTTTCCCCCCAGCTGCTTCCTGGCAGATCAGGGTTCCTATTCCCATTGCATGGAGGGGAACCAGTGAAGTGTCATGACATCCAAAGGACAAGCGGTGGCAGAGCTGCTGGCAGGACCTGGGTGTCTTTACATCCAGAGCTTGAGCATGGAGAATGGAAAAACAGGCTGGTAATGTGGGTCTTCAATTTGGGATACTTTCTGGTCTGCTTGAGCCAAGTTAGGCACGTTTCTGTGGCCTGCTTGCTTATTGATAAAGTTCAGACAGTAACATGCCCCTGTTTCTTGGAGTTTCTTGGAGTCTTCTTACTAAATACAGTAAGAGAGTTCTTACAAAAATGAAGCTCCTGCTTCTATAGTGTTGAGCTGGGAGAACGTTTTTGGGTTGCTAGTTCTAGGCCCACAACGGAGAATTGTTCAGTCAAAGAATAAAATAAGGGAGAACAAAAAGAGCTGACTAGGTAAATCAACTGCCTGTGGAACAACATAACAGGGGACAATGTAGCCCCATCTCCACAACATTGGCTTCAGGCTATAGTGGAGGATTTTGACCCCTGTTGACTGCTTCGTTGCAAGTCAGAGTTTAAATTTTGAAAATTCAGTGTGGTTCTCAGGAGATCTAAAGCTAATTCTCTAAATACCTGTACTGTGCTGCATCTCTGTGCCTCAATTTCCCAGGTGGTTATCATCCTGAGTTCCTTGAAAATACTCTTGGGTGAGACTGAATAGCATAAGAGGTGGACCTCAGTGTTGGGTAGCGTTGATATTTGAAGGCATGGAATTTAGAATCTCAAAGACCACTCAGATTGATGAATGTGGAATAGAAAAAAATTTAAAAAAAAAGTCTCATAATTTTGCAAGGAGAAACTGTAATGATCAAAGAACTTCAATGAACATAGCTGCCCCAAAGCATCCAAGAGCAGCTGGTTCAGTTTGGCCTGCTCGATGGGTTCATGTGATTCAGTGTTTGTGCATGAATGATGCTGCACATTCTCAAAAAGTATCTGTCATTCCCAGAGGTTCACTGGTTCAGCCATCTGACTGTTCACCCATTTTTCTCCCTTCCTTTTTTATTCCCTTCCACCTCTTTCCTTTCACAGCATGGAGTGATTGTCGCAGATGAGGAAGAATATTTCATTGAACCGCTGAGCCCAGAAGCCAACGTCAGCGCAGGGAACGAGGGCAAGGGCAGCCCCCACGTTGTGTACAAGCGATCATCTCTCCAGTACCCACACATGGATGCAGCCTGCGGCGTGCTAGGTATCTACACCTACCAACGCAACCTCAATCCATCCCAGTGCAGGGTAGGAAAGTCCCTGTAGACCAGGCTTTGCAGCTCCACACTGCCTTCCATAGAAAGATACCATTTTTTTCTCATGCACTTTAGAAAGTTTTAGTTTTATATTTCCCTGTACCCTTGTTAAGCGTTTCTGGTAGCTTGGTCTGTGGGAATTGCTTGTACTCTGCTTCACAGCAGGGCCTTGAGATTTGTGTGTAGAGAATGGAATAGAAGAGAAAAAAAAATGCTTCTCATTGTTCTTAAAAAGTCCTCCCAGATTTGGCCAATTTACAAGGTATTGAGAAACTGTGGTTCACATATACTCAATAGAATGTTGTCTTTGGGTTTCAGTCTCCAAAACTTCTGTCCACACTGAGCATACTTCTGCTGCTGCAAGAAACGCACGCAGAAAGATGTTTCCAAGGGTGGGATGCCGGATCCAGTTAGTCATAGTGGGCTAAAGGGGAGACGTTTATACAGAATGATGATTGTGCATCTGCCCTCATCACTACAGCTATAGACCTCTGACTTCCTAAAGGAGTCGGACAGCTCTGCCGTTGTTCTCTTCCCACACAAGCTTGTGCTCTTCTCCTCCTCTTCTCCTCCTTGCCGGCAGTCAGTCCATGTCCCAGAACATGGGGGTGATCCCAGGCCCTTGGGGATGTATGAAGTTTCTCGGTCCACCCAAAATGTTGTGCATGTGCAGGAATCTGTTCCTTCTGCTTAGAGGCTTCTCTTCATTCCTTAAAAAAAAAAAACGATGAAGGGAGATGCAGTTTATGGATTGGAATCAGAGCATGCAGAAGGAAGGCAGCTCCCTGTTCCCAGCAGACTTTCGTGTCATTCAGGATATTAACCCATTGTCCCTGCAGTGACATTTGACTAGGTGAGGAATCACTGCCAGGAGGGATGGAGCCTCTGGAAACATCAGGGCATGGCCTGCGTGCTGTGAGGAGAGCAGTGTCCCTCAGAGCCTGCCAGTGTGTCGGGACGCAACCTGTGTTTCCCTGGCCCTGCTCCTCCCATCACAGCTCCTGAAGTCACGTCACACGAGGCTGCCAGCAGACTCCCCTACTGCTGACTCTCGGCCACGTTCCCCGGCTTCCAGACGAAAGTTAGCCTGTTCCCAATTGTTTCTTGGAAAGCAAGGACCATGGAGTAGGAGCCACAGGCCAAGTACAGTTCAGAACAACCACAGCGCAACTGGCCTTAGCAAAGATGTCCCCTCCCAGCGTCCTGCAGTCCTGCCTTGTCCTGACCTGCCCAAGGAAGCAGGTCTGTGAGCACCCAACAAGCTCCCTCCCTGAGGGGCCAGAGCCAAATCCAGCAGTTAGGTCGCAGGGGCATCTATGTTCAGCCCCTTGTGCAGTCTCACTAGATATCTGGTGATCCTTGGATCAGAAGATAAGGATTCAAGCTGCTCTCTCAACAGGACAGTATCTGCAGTTATAACCCGCAGACAGATCTCCTTCCCTGTGCCGGTCTCCAGGCAGTCTCTGCAGGGTTAGAAGTCAGGGATGGAGGTTTTGGTGCCTGAGCTGATGGCCCCACTGGCTGCATCTCCACAGTCAGGTCAGTAGCACATGAAGCTTGGAGCAAAGTCCTACAAACTTGCTGCTGCTGCTGCTTTGGAGGCTGCAGCCATTACTGTGGAGGAAAAGCCAAGTCCTAAATTCAGGTCCTGGCAGGAAAAGGAAAGAGGAAATGATCTGCAATGACTTTATTTTCAGATTATGTCTGTGTAGTTTCTAAATCTGCACAGCTATTCCCTGTGACAGAGACGAGGACAAGGCTTTGTAGCACAGAAGCAGTCAAACACATGACGAAGGTGGCTCCAGGTTGAAGCAGCAGTGTGGTGCACAGAGAGACTTGCAGTCGCCTTTCTTTGTGTTAAAACCAAGCTCCAACCTCTCACCCCCATTGCTGCTGAAATGCTGCTGGAGGGCAACACAAAAATCTCCTTTCGTCCCCAGATGAGAAGCCCTGGAAGGGAAGACACTGGTGGCTGCGAACGCTGAAGCCCTCACCTCTGAAGCCATCGGGCAACCACAGCCAGCGAGGCCAGCTGCCCCTGAAGAGATCGGTCAGCACTGAGCGCTACGTGGAGACCCTGGTGGTGGCCGACAAAATGATGGTGGGCTACCATGGGCGCCGGGACATAGAGCAGTACATCCTGGCCATCATGAATATTGTAAGTGTTATAACCATAACACAAACCCTTGGGGGACTTCAGGGCTCACGCCCCTAGCAGCAGAAAGGAAGCAGAAATGAATCCAGTTCTTAACCCCAGAGGTCAAGGTTGGGCATAGGCTACCAAATGCTTTTCCTGCAAGAAAAGAGGGGTGGAAGGGACACAGTGAGGAAGTTACAGCGGTTGCAGGATTGCTGTGGCTTCTCCCTGTCCCTAGAGCCAGAAGTGTTCTGGTCAACAACCTGACACATTGTCACTGTTCAGCAGTGATATTCTGCACAGCACACAGGGATCTCTCTCATACAGACCAGGGGGCACCTATTTGGGAAAGTTAAACTCCAGCCCGTCTGACCAAGCTGCAGGCCATATCCACACTGGGAGAACAAAACCCTTTCTTTGACCAGCATCTCTCATTTCACATTGCACATAGGGCCAAGCCAAACTGAGAAGCACACAGGAAAACACAAGGGGAGGGAGCTCGCACACACTGGGGCTGAGCAGACAGTGGGATGGGAAGGAATATCCCCCGCAGCACTGTCTAGTTCTCTTGAGTTCCTGCGACACCAGGTTTGAGTCATTGCTGGAGGCAGAATACCAGGCTAGACACATTAACGGCTGAGCTGGTCATGCTAAATCCTCCTGTGAGGTGAGACTGGCTTGGAATTTGTCCATCAGACCTATGAAAGCCCCTCTGTAATGGGTCTTTGTCCTGTCCTCTGCAGGATCTCCTTTCATGGCCTGCTCTGTTTGCATTTCTAAAGAAAGCAGATGCCAGACTTCACAACAACACAGGTTTTAACTGTTTCACGTCAGGAAAAATGCCCATCCTCTGGCAGTAGATTTCTGAGAGAAGGTTGTCTAGTTCGCTGCTGATAGTAGTAGTCAGGAAAGCTTGGTTCCCTTGGCTGGATAATGCCAGAACCACAGGGCTTCCTCACCTGAGCTCCAGGGAAGGAGCAGGTGGAGCAGCATTTGGACTTCACTACTAGAATCACTCCAGAAGGAGACATCAGGGTCTGAACAACGTTTAGGAGATTGTGCAGTGCAGTATGGAGTCCTATACCCATTTCTGCTTCCTAACCAGATTGTGTTCTGACCCCACACCCCACACTTGAAGCAGGCTTGCTTCCATCCGGTGGGCTGCTTGACACGTGCCTGCTCACCAGCCGATTGCACCATCACCCAGCCAGCGAGCTCATTTTTAAGACTCGTCTTTTCTTGTTTCTTGGAGGTCAGGTTGCCAAACTTTTCCAGGACTCGAGTCTGGGCAATATTGTCAATATCCTAGTAACCCGGCTGATTCTTCTCACCGAGGATCAGGTAAGGTGGGCTTTGCCAAGGCAGTTTCCATCATGCTGCTGCCCTTCCTACGTGGAACTGTGTGCTCCTCCTGGATGTGACCCTGGGGAGGTCCCTTCAGCCCAAGTCGTTGCAGTGTTCTGGGTGTACCACACACTCTCAAAGGTGGCTGGTGACAGTTGTTTCAGCTCTGAAACTCTGGGAGTCTGAGGACTGTTTCTAAAAGGTCCATCATAATCCTCCTGAAGTCTTGCTTCCCACTGCCATGGGGACAGGGGACATCAGAACATGTCAGTGTCCCGCTGGTCTGGGAAGAGTTGGTGCCTTTATATGAGAGTCTCTTTGGGATCATGGTGTCATATTGCTTCCATTCCAGCCCACCCTGGAGATTAACCATCATGCTGGGAAATCCCTGGACAGCTTCTGCAAGTGGCAGAAGTCCATCGTGAACAGGAATGGCAATGGGAACGCTATCCCAGAGAACGGCATAGCCAACCACGACACTGCTGTACTGATCACTAGGTAAGGCTGGGTGTCAGCAGACATCTGCTGGAAGGAGAGCCCTGCCTGACCCCTCCGTTAAAGGTGGGGAAGATGGTAGAAATGTGGTCCGTGCGTCATGCCGTGACATAGTGCCTGGAGCCGATGTGGGATTTGGCTTGCCTTCTTTTAGATGCTTACGTATAGACCTGAGCTCTCTCCTTGGGTAGCTGATGGAAATGACTTCATCCCATCTCCCTCCGGGAAAGGAGAATTGTACCCTGAGCCTCTCTCCATTCCCAAAATAACAGTCTAGGTCAGTAGCTGAAACTACATGCTGAATTGGACGTGCAGAGTTCAGTGAGGGGGCCTGGGGCTTCCCATGCAGGACAGGTCACCCCTATGAGAAGAGAGAGATGCCAGAGCCTGGAGCTACGGAGGGCAGAGGGGGACTGCTGGAAGAGCAGAGGGATGGTCGGAAGGACAAGGAATACAAGGGATGGTTGGGACAGTGGAGGGATCAAAGGGATGGCTGGAGGGTGGAGGATGCAGAAGAGGCGGCTGTGAGGATGGAGGGTGCTGAGAGCCGCCCTGCCTCTCTCCGGTCTGCACCAGTCCTCTGGTGCCCACACAGCTTCCCCAGGGGCATGGAGGCGCGGGAAGAACTCAGTGGCAAAAGCAAGCTTTGTTTGTGCCTTTTTTTTTTTTCCCCTTGGAGGAATGGAAGAAAGTCATAAAATGAAAGCAAGAGACAGGGGAGCCTCCAAGCGGGAGCCGATTTCTTTGGCTTCCCTGCGCGCTGCGCTCCTGCTCCAGTTCCCTGCAGCCGCAGGAGCCGCACGCAGCCTGGCTCATGTCAGGGAGCTTGTGAAATTTTTACAGCGCTGGAGGAGGAGCGAGCGCAAGGCCCTCTCGGCCCCGGCTTCACCCTCGCAGGATTGCAGCGTCTGCTTTTCCTCCCCTCGCTCTGCACGTGTGGGACACGGCCGCTGACTGCGAATTCTTCGGCCTCCCACCAGATGTTTGCACTAACCCTAAGCGACTCGCTGGTCCTGCCTCGCTGAGGCCAACTCCCGCGCCAGCCCTTGGACAGGCCAAGTGTATCCAGCCCCGGCTCTAATAAATTCCCCGTCTCCCGATAACATCTTGCTGAGCTGCGGACTTTTTTTCTTGATCGGAGACGTGTCAGATCAGAACCTCAGAAGGGTTCAGCAGAATCCACTCGAAACAAACCAACAAATGTTTTTCACTCACTTGGTTTCCTGTCAGGGGTGAGAGGTTTGGACACTTCCAGTGAGCAGGAGAGGCCAAAGGGACAGGAGCCATTAGCAGGAACGTTTTATGTTTAACCCATTATGTGCTATGAGCTCGTTTGCTGTCTGGTTTTGTGCCCGTGGGGCCGATGGGATGAGCAGTCTCAGACAGGACTTGGAGAAGATAAGGAAACGGAAGCAGGGAGGGTATGTGGCTTTTATCATCTCTGAAGTTAAAGTACAATACTCATTCTCTGGCCCACAGTGGTCTCCAGTGGTGTTATGGAGCTGCTTCTGCATCCCATGACATGGTCCTGCATATCAGTTTGGATGAGATTTGCTTTGTTGTCCTCACTAGGCTTCGACTTGTACATAGCTAAAGATGGGCAAATGATTGATTCTTCATTGCAGCAGTTGGAAGTTGAGGCAAGCAAGGCGGGGAGAATCATTTTGAATGAACCCATACTGAATTTGTTTGGAAAATTCTCGGAGAAGAAAGAAGCTGAAAAAAGTAAAAATCAGTTTAGCATCATTCAGTATTTGGGAGTGAGCCTGACTACTGAGCAGGACTATCAACCTGAATGGCTTCAAGGCTGAAATAGCGTTGTCCCTTCTCCTGCTGACTTTGAGCATTTCATCAAAACCAAACATCTGATTCCTTCCCGTGTTGATTCATAGTTAAGGGCCCAACATGTAGGAACAGGCACGTTAAAAATCCACAGCAAATCTCAGTCTGGGGAAGGTGAATATCCTAAAACATGTGCCAGAGACTTATCTTACCTTTTAGAAGGTAAGATAATGCCAGAAATACACATGAACCATGTGTGATGTTTGAAGTTTTGGACATGATCACACGGAGATTAGTTTTTGGAAAGTTTTGAGTCACCAAAATTTTAAGTGTTGCTCCTGACACTGCCTCCTCCCTCTTTCCTTACAGATACGATATTTGCATCTACAAGAATAAACCGTGTGGCACTCTAGGTAAGTGGGATTTTGCACCAAGAATCTGTTGCAATTGCAAAAGCCGTCTCTTGGGTAGCACATCGCACCGGCACATCTTCAGGAGCTTGGCAAGGAAGGGTTGCACCATCCTCGTTTCCTAACTAGCAGGCTGAGGGGAAGTGGCTTGCCTAACGCTACGGAGAACACTGGCAGTGGGGCCAGAAACAGGCCCTGAGTTTCCAGCCTGCTAGACTGTATAGCCTCCTTACTTCTGTAAACACTAAAAGCAGCAATCCAGAGGACGGATGGGCTTTGGAACACTTTGCTGTTATATCCCTGGGTCAGCTCCAGCGTGATGATTAAGAACCATTCGCATTTAAGGCTGGTCCATAGCCTAGTGGAGTATTCCTGGCTTAGCAGAGAGAAATAAGACTTTTTTGTGATGACTATAAAGGGAGTTCTTTATTTAAACTGCTAGACACAGACAGACCCTGCAGCTCTTGCTGGCTGTAGCTCCCAATTTGTCTTGCCCTGGTCTAGACTAAGCAGTCAGGAAGGGATTATTGCTGTGAATCACTTCAGTTAAAAAGAAGTTGGTGGATCTCTGACCTGATGGGGCTGCGGATGAAGTGCCTGGGAGGGAGGCTGAGGCTGGATGGGTCGAAGCAGCTGGATTCCTTCCTTTAACGGAGACTGCTCACTTCCCTGCGCTGGAGCAGAGCGCAGCCGGCCCACGTCTGCGTTAGTGGCACACTGTATGTGCAGAAGGTCTGGGGAACCCACCGCTGTCATCCGAGGGTGTTTCTGTGTTCTTCCACCCTCCCGATGGAGTCGGGTTGGGCTCCAGAGTGCGCTTGCTGCCTGTCAGCCAGGACCGAATGCAGTCAGGTTGGATCCTGAATTACTCAGTTATCCAGGCTGCTCTGTCAAGGTTTAGAGCCAAGCCCAGCCCTTGTGTTGGCTGATGCCAAGTCCAAGCCAAAACAGACCCCTGGTTGCCCTGCATGCAGTGCCAGTGTGGTGACAAGGCCTACTCATCACCTCTACACACAGTGTGGAGTTTAGATGTGAAATTTTGTTCAGTTTTGAGCTATCCTGAATATTTCCAAGCTTGTCACGGTGCTTGTCAAGTCAGTTGACTGACAGTGCAAGAGACCACATGCCCACAGCCCACGAACCCCAAGGTCCATCTCAAAGCCTAGTGCAGCCAGTGGAAAGAAAGATGGTCTTAACAGCAGGTTGTGCTCGGTTCTGCTGAGCATGAAGCACATTGTTTAGCTCCAAAGTGCAACTCATGTCCCCACTGTGCTGGCCTTATATGACAGCTCTATCTGGCTTTCCTAGGCCTCGCCCCAGTGGGTGGGATGTGTGAACGAGAACGAAGCTGCAGCATCAATGAGGACATTGGCCTGGCTACAGCCTTCACCATTGCCCATGAGATTGGCCACACGTGAGTACTGTACCTGAAGAGGTCCCGTGGGTGGCCACCACGAGGGAGGTGCTCCTCTAGGTTTGTTTCTTCTTACAGTTAAATCCTGATGCTTAAGAGATTTATAAAATTCATCTGTGGTCCGTCCAGCCAAGTCAGCTCAAAGCAACATCCCTTCATAGCCTAGGTCTTTACCGTGCTAGATCACACCCACATGGCTTGGAAGTCCCGATTTGACATGCTGGGTGTTGACATGTTGCCATGCTGTTGGGCCACCCTGCCCTTTGTCCTGCTCGTAGTACCACCCAGTACTCAGCATCACCAGAAGGGACCCTTTTCCCCAGAGGCGCTTGGTCAGCCGGTGAGGATCAGGAGCTTGAGAAGACCTGTTTGTCCCTAGGGATCAGTCCTCCTGAGGCGCCCAGATACGATGTTCTGCTTATGTCAGAACATAGTGTCCTTCTGGTTTGCCAGGCTTTCTCTGGGAAACTGTCCAGTCGCTAGCATCCTGTTTTCTGACTTTTCAGCTCATCCACACCAGTGCAAAAGGTGGGTCAAAAATGCAGCAGTTGACTGTGTTTCAGTTGCCGTGGTACTGTTTTCTAGGTTTGGCATGAATCATGATGGGGTCGGCAACAGCTGTGGCTCTCGTGGGCAAGAAACAGCCAAGCTCATGGCTGCTCACATCACCATGAAGACCAACCCCTTTGTATGGTCCACGTGCAGCAGGGATTATATCACCAGCTTCCTTGAGTAAGGAATCCACCTCATCTTACCCTTCCTTCTTCTTCCTTGCAACTAGTACACATCTCCAGCCTTCCACAGTCACTGTGAGGAGTGCATAAAGCCGAAGAAGAGACCCAAAGCAAACAGCCCATGCACCTTCTGTCTTGCCCCCAGCGCCTCATCCTGTCCCAGCCAGGCATATGCTTTCCCGACTCCGCTAGACTTTCCTCTGTTTTGCTTGTCTGCTTAAAGATACTAACTCTCCTTACCCTGCAACTGAGACCTCTGTTCAGGTTCCTCTCTTCCAGGAACTTTACTAATAAATAAATAGCTTCTGAAGGCATTTGGACGTTTCTGAAGTTCAGCCAGGAATCACAGGGAAGGGTTGATATGGTAGGGAAGGAGGATCCGCAGACAAGACTCTGGGTCTGCACAGTGTAGGCGGCTTCCTCACATGCTGAGGAATGGAGTTTTCAGGTGTGAACAGGCACCTTAGGATTTTTTTTCTCAAAAATATATTTAGGATAAGGGAGAATATATTTAGGCTTCAACAGCTCAAGAGAGCTCTTTGTCCAGAGAGTCCACAAGTTTTCTGTCAAAAAACAAGCAGTCAAGATCAATTTTAATGAGACTTTTGGTAGGACACAGCACAACCTAACATGAGGGTTGGATAGATCTTAGAGAAGAATTGGAAAAAAACAAATATGCAAGTGGCTAGAGCAGTGGCTAGAGCAGTCTCAGGAAGGTCTGAGTAGCAGAACTTAACTGACGAGGATCAAAGCTGAGATTGCTGTTATGACATGAAAGCAGACTCTTCTGATGGGCTCTTGAGTGTCCCTCCATCTCAAAAAGTGGTCAGAACAATGTGGCTTATCGTTAAATTCCACATCCAGCAGCTCATTTTTGGCTGCAGCAAAATCTGTCCCTGTCGGCCTTTGACCCCTGGACTCACAACACAGCAAAGCACATTCCATGTACAACGCCGGAAAAATGCAGCGGCAGAGGCTCCCTTGTCCTCAGGTAACCCCGAGAGGTCTCAGCTGGGCTGGCGGAGGATGGCGAGTTCATGTCAGGCTGCTCTGTAATTCATTCTCGCCACCCCCACATGAGGACGTGGGCCTGAGAGCTTCCTCCATGCCAGTGCTGTGATGTGTGCGAGACCCTGGGACGTGAGGCCAGGGGAGTGGTGACAGGGGCATTAATTTAAGGAGAGCTTAGAGCAGCAAGGAAGGCGGGGGGAAAGGCGTATTTCTTGCAAAAGTTGGATGTTCCTACAAAGGCCTGGCAGGCACAAGGACAGGGCTTGGAGAGCGGGGGGCCCTCCACACTCAGCACCTCCGGCCGCTCTCAGTCACGACTCCGCAGCCGAGTGGTGTGAGGGCAGCCCCTGCGCCAGGGCCTGGCTGGCGGTGCGAGGGCCCTGGGCTCGGGACTGCCTGCGTGCTGCCTCGCGCCGTCTGCTGCACCCGGGGCCTTGGGAGGACAGCCGCAGATCAGCACTTGCTTGCAGAGCCTTCAGATTAAAAAATCTGGAATTACCTAGGAATGAGCATGTGCGTAAAGTGTTTCCCAGAATCCATCCCTGAGGACAGAAATGCTCTGAGGACGTAGACTGAATGAGTTTAGAGCATTTTTTCAGCACTGTTTATGCCTAGAAATATATACTTACCAAAGTGCCTGAAAGAATTATCTCCAAAAGCAGCCCAGCTTGGGAGAGCTTAGCCCCAGGCTGAGAGTGGTTTGCTTGCTGCTAGTTCTTAACCATCACATTTTCCTACAAACCATTCCCAGCTCTCATTCTCATTTCTTGCTCCCCACTCCAGCTCCGGGATGGGATTATGCCTGAACAACGCTCCTCCCAAGCAAGACTTTATCTACCCAACAGTGGCTCCAGGACAGGCCTACGATGCAGATGAGCAGTGCCGCTTCCAGTACGGAGTTAAATCTCGCCAGTGTAAATACGGGGTAGAGAGCCTTCCTGCTTTACTATCGTTTTCAAGGGAATGGAGGACTGGGGCTGTACAGGGCCTAGGGCCATTCCTCTGCTGCCCACAGTGCTTTGCTGTCCTGCTTGCAATGCGGGGCCCCTGCACATTCCCCGTGAGCTTTGCCTTCCTTCCCTATGTGAGAACAGAGGAGGTCCTCACATATGTGCAAAGGTTGATCTCAACTCAGTCTCCATCACATTAGTCCTATGGGAAGAGTTCCCTTGCCTCACCTGGTAACTTTGGCTGCTGCTGGAGCACAAGGGTTGCAGCTGAAAGCCGAGCTGCAGTCCCTTCGTGCAGACTCCTGTGTCAGTGGAGGTTAGTTCACAGAGGTATTTTTCATAATCCTTGCTAAAAGTCATTGTACAAATCACTGACGCATAAAATTAGAAACTTCTCAGTGAGGGGTCTTCCCAGGTGAGGCAGGAGATGTACTGTGGATGTGTCTTGGATAAGGCTGCCTTAGGGACACCTGAGGAGTCCCTGACTTCACATGTTGACATCCCCTGATACTTGAATCCTGGAAACCACTGAAAGGAAAGGCTGTTTTAGGAGAAAACAGTCTTCCTGGACCTCAGCCTGACCTTTTGGTGTGTTTACCATATCGAGCGTTGCCAACTATATGAGCGAAGCAGTGAGTGGGAAGCGTGTGCACTTGAGGGCGAACCACGTAAAGCATCTACTTTCCCAAGAGAAAGCAGAAACTCCAGCGAGGAGATACACTGGCATCTGTGTTGTCTGACAGACGCATGTGTATGTATATCCATCCTAGCTCAAGCTCAAGGCTGTGGAGGAAGGAAACACACCAGGTCAGGTTTTAGGTTCTGCTGAAGCCAGTGGCACTGAAATGATCTGGTATTAATCAGTTTATCACTCTTGAGTTTTCATCTAGCCAGTTTGGCTAAGAAATAGAAAATGAGATATTATTTTTCCTCTTCTGGGTCTCACAAGTTCATCAGTGATGAAACAGATGAACTCTCCCAGATCCAATGCTATCTTATCATGTGGACCCAGGGCCCCAGATCCTAGTCCCCAGTTTGAAAAGTGCCCCGGAGCCAGCTGGGAGCAGGGCAGATGCAGTCTCTCATCCTGAGCATCGTCATCATCAGGATAGCTCTGAGGATGAACCTTGCAGTTAGTGTCCCTTCTAATCGGAACCAGAAGCAGTGGAATGGAAACTTTCCATGTTTACATGCCTGGTTCCCAGCTAATTTTTAACTTGGGCAGACTCTTCCCGCGTATACACAAGGATCGCAAGAGCACAAGATGTCCCTGCGATGACCTTTCCAGCCCCGCCTGCCTTGCGTGTGGTATGGGAGGGCCACGAGGGGTGTAAGGGCTCGTGTTTGTGCATGCAGACCTCTGTGAGAGTGCACACGCATCCGTGCACCCCCTGCCCGTATAAACAAACTCCAGGCAATGACACAAACGTAGGAGCTTCCCTTGTTTTCTTTTTTTTTCCAATCTCTTCCATTCCCATGTCAATATAGAGCAGACTGAATAAAATGTGATAAAGCCAGTTTTAGCTAGACTTTGGAGAAAGGAGCTGGGAACCTGGATCCCTTTGCACCTTGGAGGAGGCCGGTTGCAGAGCCGAGGTGCAGCCTTTTCCTGAAGCCGAGTCAGCCAGGGGCACGTTGCTGTTGCAATCCAGGAGCGGCGGGGAAGCACGCGAGTCCCGGCCTCCTGTTTTCGCCCCTCTTGGTACCCGCATAGAGGATTCCCAGTCGTTGAGTCAGTTCGTCTTGCCTGGGTATCAGTTACTGTTTAGAGCACGGCAGTTGGCGGGGCCGAGGAATTCCTTACTGGAAGGCGAAAACAAGTCTGGAAGGAATGATGAACAGACTGTTACCTGACTGAAGGCAGGCGGCCCGTGGGAGCTCTGCGTTGTCAGGTCCCCCTGCCTGGGGGAGGCCGGGGTTGCTGCCTCGGCCCGTGTCGGCACTGGGCCGCACCAGGGCCCTGTCCCGGCCCCGGCGTGCGCCGCCAGCACCTCCATGGCCCTGGCCTGCTGGACGCGCGTTGGAAGTAGCTGCGACTGTTTGGGCTCTGATCTCGTATCTCAGTTTCCTCTGCTGATAGTGTGAACTTGGTTCTTTTTCGTACTTTCAAATATAACTTAAGTCACGGCAAGCCATCTTCTGAGAAACAGGAAGTTTTTCATAAGTTCATTGCAGTAACTGAAGGAGCACCATGATGACCTGGCAAGCTTTTTAGCTGCTGCTTTGCAGTTTGCAGGTGTTAAGATCTGGACCAGCTGATGCAGCAGCAGAGCAGGTTCTGAGGATCAGGGCTTTCTGATTTAGCAGCTGTGATGAATTTGCAGAGTCTCTGTCATGGAGCTAACCTTTGGGTGGGCTTTAAATTGACTGGTAGAGGAGGTGAAGCAGCTGAGGGGTGCTCTTGTTTGCTGGAGCTAGGAGGGTGAGTTGGAGCTCAGACAGCTTTCTGGAAGGAGGGCAGGGGTCCTCAGTCTGGTTTTATTCACTGGGTCAGACTGTAACTGGTGCTGGCAGAGAGCAAAAGTGCCCACCTCTGGAGCTGCTTAAGGGTATGCTCAGTTTTTGGCATGAGCTAGGTTACGCTAAAAGCAGCTCTTAAAACTACCAGCAGGATCTGAAGTCCCCTTTGGAACTGTTTTGCTTCTGGAGGATTACCAGGACACAAACTAGCCTAACCATGACTTACAGTGTCCTCCTGTAAGAGGAAGTGGCAAATTTGACCTTAACCATTTATGCTGTGTTTATGCTCCAAGGGAGTCCCAGCTTTCCCCAGAGACTAGAAAGATCTGGTTCAAGGGGTGTAGAGATGCTCCTGGTAGGTATTGGGGACTGGCCCTTGTGTTTAACCTCCGCAGCTAAGACCCAAAAAAGGAAACATTCCTCAGGCTGTAACCCTGGGAAGAGGGTCAGAGTGGAGCACAGGAGGATTGACTTGGGACTTACTGGGGTGTCCAAGGAGATGAGTTGTGTGTGACGTAAGCACTAAGGTTAGATGCTTGGAGTAGCTGGGGAGCCGATTCTGACACCTTGGCTCATTGACACTTGGAAATCTCGGGAAGCCCAGCCCCCAGGAAACATGCTTGGGCTAAGCCTGGAGAGTGGGTGATCTGTCAGTGGCCTCGGGTGTTTGCTGCTGGGAGCACCTCACGGGATTTCTTGTCATGTTTTTTCCTCCTGTGTGGAAAACTTTTCTGTTATAGTGTCCCAACCCAGCTGGTGCTTTTCAAGCACACCAGTGTGCTGCTACCCTAGTCCTAGCAGCCCCTAGCATGAGTGAATCCTAATCTTGGCACCATTTCTTTGTCTCTTTCTTCTTCCCTCCCCCTCTCTCCCCGAACATCTCTCTCTTCCAGGAGGTCTGCAGTGAGTTATGGTGCCTGAGTAAAAGCAACCGCTGCATAACCAACAGCATCCCTGCTGCCGAGGGGACCATATGCCAAACCAACACCATCGACAAAGGGGTAAGGAAGCCCAGGGCACCCTAGTCAGTGAGGGGCTGAACCCCTCTTCTAGTAAAAACCGGGGTTGTTGGTCTCTGTGGGAAGGACTCGGTTTAATAGCACCAGCTGCCCCCTCTCCTCCCTGCCTCCTGGGTCTCCATGCTCAGAGGAGCTCGGAGACGGAGGATGGGACTCACCAAGGAGCCCAGAGGCCCCACATTGTATTGAATTACAATCCCTGCTTCGGTGAGCTGCTTTTTCTCGCTCAGGAGACCTAGTAAGATAATATCAAGCAATGGTTAATGCACGAAACAAGTGTTTGTCTTGGGTCTGCTGAGGTGTTCTGAGGAAATGGATTTGCCTGTTTCCCCAGAAAAATGTGTTTTGCTGGTTTCCCCAAGAGGGCAATGTTTTTGTAACATATTTTCTAATCTGCTTATGAAAAACTGCATAGAAATGCCAAGTGTTAGGAAACATTATTTTTTGCGCTCACCTGAAAGAGGAAGGTAGGCTTTTTCATGACCAGTCATTTTGAAAGTGAGTTTTGACATGAGGGTTGCTCACATCTCTGCTTTCTGCACACCTCCTACAGCTGTTTGCACAGACACAAAGCAAGTGTGAAACACTTAAAACCAGTGACTCATACTCCTTTTGCAAGCTGCAAATAATAATTGGGACAATAGAGAATCAGGGCTGGGTCATTCACCATGAAGTGGACATGTGTTTTTCCGCTAGGGTAAAAAATTATTCTTAAGAAATTCGAGAGTTATTTCAAATCCTTAAGAAGCCGAGAAAGCTCATGTGCGGGAAAGAGGGTGGCTTTGACAAATGCATTATTCATTGTAAACGGTCGTCTTAGCTCTGCTAGGAGATAGGCTGAAAAGGATTAAACAGTTCCTAGGACTGAACTTCCCTGGGAATCACCATATACAATGGGATTTTTTCTACTGATGATCTTTCCTCCTGGCTATTCCCGCTTTTCAGTGAACTAAGAGTCTTCAAATATCAAAAGAAAAGCGAGGCAGCAGTATTCACAGTCCCCAAAACTCATTAGAGTTTAGTTGTTGACTCATTGTGAACGCCTAGTTACTGTCTTGTGCCTCGGTATGTCCTTTGGCATTAATTCAGGCTTCAGAAGGGGTTTGATATCCTTGGATGATATTCTTGGGTGAAAAAAGATGCACCTTTGTATTAAATTTTTGGATCTTCACCAGCTAGAGTTCGCGATTGGTGGTCTGTAGGATACAGGCTGCCGGGTGGGTCCTCAGACTTGAGCAGTTTGCTGCAGCTGCTCTTTGAGGTCTGCCCTGGCTTTTCCCCTTTTAGATGGAGAAAGCAGAGGGAAAGGTTAAGTCATAGAAACTATTTGAGCTATGCAAGATTAGAGGAGAGATAGGATGAGTTTCTATGATCTGCCGCGTGACCTGGAGAGCAGCGAGCAGGCAGAGAGAAGATAGAACTAAGGTCTCTCGGATGGAGGCTGTTCACCACATCCCGCACCCTCTGGGTGTTTTCCCCTCCCAAATTCTCCTTTTTTATTTATTTTTTTTTGGGGGGGGGGGGGGAGGGTCGGGGCAGGGACTATTCTCCAGGAACCATTATGGTTTCACCTGTGTTACTTTGACAAGTCACAGCGAGTGACTTTGGGATCCAGGTCTGTGGACTAGTTCCCTTGTCCTCGAGGTGCCGCACACCCACCCTGCTCAGACAGTGAGTTCATGGTCTCGCTGTTTCCTTTCTTACCAAATTTGTACTTTGTTTTGGTTTTCTTTTCTCTTTTTCTTTCTTTCCCCACCCGCCCCGTGGTTATCAAGTGCCTGTTACGCAGGCTGTGGTCAGCACTGTGGCCCTGTGGATGGTCTTTTGTCACTCATCCGTGATCATGCAGCTGACACACATGTGTGAGCAAGCGAGGGTCTGGCTTGAGCTCCTGCAGCTCCTGGCAGTCAGGGCACAGTGGCAGATCTGATTGCGGGTGCTTTTAGGAACTCCTAAGGACCTAGGTGCATGGTAGGGGTTGCAGATGCCAGGCAGACTCCCAGGTCCTGCCTGCAGAAGCAGCGCTGTCGGTCTATTGAATCTGGTGCTGCTTCAAGCAGCGACACAGAAGGGCCCATCTTGCCTGCATGGGATCCCTCCTTTTGAAACGTGCTGCTACACAAGGTGCTCGTTAGCTAAGTGTCTTGGAGGTTCGCAGCCCATCTTCCTCTGCCAGCCGTGCTATCCACAGAAAGTCTGGCTCAAAAGGAGCCCGGAGAAGCCATGCCAGCAGCTCCAGGGTGGGTGATCAGCTCCTGAAAGGAGCACACGGTGGTTCCTTCCTTCCTGGGATTATCTGAACCCCCAAGGCAGAATGTCCGGCACTGTGCCCAGAAAAACTGCAGTGGGTCTGGCAGTGTCCTGCTCCTTGCAGTGTTTGTGACTCCAGGGGGTGCAGAACACTTTCCAAGTCCAAAGAAAATACTTCATACACATGTTTGCAAGAGCCTCCCTGGTAATCCTGAGTGCACAGCATGTACAAATGGCAAAGGCAAAACATGCCATTTGCCAAAGGGAGAGGACACTGGGAGCAGGTGAATGCCCCCCACAATGGTGAACTTTACTCCAAGGCCATCGCGGCTCAGATTTTAGACTTCACAGCCGGAGCCCAGCCACACACCTCCATTCCTGGGAAACATGGAGCTGCTCAGCAGCCCAGCCAGGTCTCTGGTGGCCACAGCCACATGCACCTGGGTTAGGTAGTGACCCAGAAGCTACTCACTGCCTGGTGGATCCTGAACTTTTCCGCATATCTGACCCAGGCCAGGGAGCTCTCTAGGAGGGGATGTTGTGTACCCAGGATCTCTGAGGCACTCTCTTTCCGCAGTGGTGCTACAAGAGGGAATGTGTGCCTTTTGGCACCCGACCAGAGGGTGTGGACGGTGCCTGGGGAGCCTGGTCGTCCTGGGGAGAGTGCAGCAGGACCTGTGGAGGAGGCGTGTCGTCATCCATTCGCCACTGCGACAGCCCGCGGTAGGTGTACGCGCACATAGCCACCTGCTCGTGGCCCTGTGCTGTCCTCACTGCGTGACATCGCTGTTCAGATGGACAGGGAAGGTGTCAACCAGGTGCCCCAGCAACACTGCGCTTAATCCCTGGAGGGGCCTGGGGAGATCTGAGTTCACTGGGTCGCAGTTCTCATGGCATTCACTTCACTCTCTCCAGAGCTTTCTTCAAAGGCAGCTTGGCACTCCTGCATTCGGTGCTGACCCTGCAGTGAACATGGGCAGACCCAAAGCCCCTTGGACAGCCCCACCATCTGCAGCTCGCAGTTGAGTGCCTGAGGTCTCGTATGAGGCTGCACTTCTGGACTAAGCCCCTCCAGGCAGGATCTGTCCTTGCAGCAGAGCGGGGTTGGGAAAAGTCATTGTGTTCCTGTAGGTTTGGGGCAGCTGTCAGCAACAAATGTGTCTCGGAGCTCTGAGCTGTTTCTCCCATCTCGTTCCCGATTCAACAGGCCCACAATCGGAGGGAAGTACTGCCTGGGAGAGCGCAAGCGCTACCGGTCCTGTAACACCGATGTGAGTACCACCAGCTGCAGGGGGATGCGTGGGGCTCCTGGGACGATGCTGGGGGCTGGGTGCGGGCAAGTCGTGCTCTGCCAGGAGCAATCCCATGGTGAGGGAGGCGAGCAGGACTGCACACGCCTCCACCGGCTGCAAGCTGGTTCGGAGAGCAGGTGGGTGGTATGTACCTGCGGGGCTTCAACATCAAGAAGGGAGCCCACAAAGATAAAAAGGAAAATAAGGAGAGATCAGAGACCTCCAGCACTGGCACAACAGTGACTGCATCTTGCATGCTTCAAGGACAGGCCCGGTCAGGTGGGAAGGGTTCACTGCAAACACTGCTCTAGCATCTGCTTCCCAAGGGTAGGGGTTAGAACTCATGGGGGGGCCTACAGCTGCGCTTGAGCGAAACTGCGCTCAGAGCATGGAGAAGAACATGAATTCTGGGGCCTTGGCCCCAGAAAATGATAATTTTAGTGTCATGAGGCTGGTAGTGAAAATAATAGATGCCTAACCATTGCTTCCCCTGCACTTTTCAGTCTGTGTCTGGCTTTGTAGATGTCTCTCTTACACAACTGCTTGCAAGAGCAAGTGTTGAATCTCTAGACAGACTGGCTGGGCCCCATTGACTCCTGCCATTGGTCTTCAAATAGTGTTAAGCTTCGCAAGAAGGATGCTCCAGCTGTCACAACTGAAATCTCTGTCCTTGAAGGGCTGTTTTTGGTCATGATTGTAGCAATTCCTGCC
The DNA here is from genome assembly GCA_032275445.1 of Crypturellus soui. NCBI lineage: Eukaryota > Metazoa > Chordata > Aves > Tinamiformes > Tinamidae > Crypturellus > Crypturellus soui. Next base: position 123,472 of record JAUBNY010000180.1, read on the forward strand.
CCCTTGGTAGATAAGTCTCTTCACTGACCTCCTGGCTCTTTCCCCACAGGACTGCCCTCCTGGTTCCCAGGACTTCCGAGAGTTGCAGTGTGCTGAATTCGATAACGTCCCTTTCCGAGGGAAGTACTACACCTGGAAGACATACCGGGGAGGTGAGTGATGCAGCGTGGTTTGGAGATCCTCAGAGCATCTCTCAGCTTCAAGCGCTCAAGCAGGCAGAGCTGGAGCAGTCTTAGGGCTCTCGTGGTTCCTACCACCCTCATGGCTACATGTTCCAGCTGGCTCTTAGTCACTGTCTCCACTGGTGCAGGCCGTGCACTGTCCACTGTCTGCTGCAGCACCCGAGTCCCCATGGCTGCCTCTCCTTTGCGTGGCCGTGGATATGGGTTCCCTCCACAGACAGCTGGCTCCCAGCACTGCAACACGACTGGCCTGTCATGCCCTTGTCCTGGGTCACGTAACTCTGTGCAATTGCTCTTTAACTCCTTGGCTCTGCCAAAACCAATTCCAGCAGTGCTGAAGCTGTTGAGATTCTTGCCTCGAGTGTGGTTGTTTCCTTAATTATACGGTGAGCAAACACAAAGGCAGACAAGAAAAAAAGGAGTTGCAAAAGCCATGCAAACTACCACCCTGTTCATCCAGCACTCTGTCCCTGCCAGAGTCCCATATCAGATGGGGCAGAAGAAAAGGGCAGCTCTCCCTGCCCAAACAGGTTAAGATTTCAGCTCCTGCACAAGCGGGAAAGGATCTGAACTACCGGATCTGGCAAAAAGCAATACCCTCCTCTTCCCTGAGGTCAGCCCTAGCTTGTCCTGCAGAAGTGTCTAGCTAAGCAGAGGGGGTGGGAGGAGGTCTCCATGGCAGAAATCTCTTAATAATGAGAAAGAACAGTGCGTCTCCTTCATGTAGTTAATGAACTTGACTGGGGAAATCCTTCGCAGCTGTGTAAATAAGCACACCTCCCAGCGGGGTTCCTGCAGCTGGAGCAGATGTGCTGAGGCTGCAGGGGATGGATCAATAAAAATGTAATAAAATTGCAAAGCAATAAGTCACACAAAGACCCCAATGGATTCCAAGGTGGAAAACAGCCCCGCAAGCTGCATCTGCCCTAGCTCAGACCTCTCTCTTCTCCCGAGAGACAGGCATTGCCCCATGGTCCAAGTGCAGGTCTGAGGCCAGTGAATGGTTGGCCAGTTGCACATGGGTCCCTGTGCTTCACTCTGGTCTTGACACTGACTTTTGCTTTGGCTTTCAAAAGTCCTTTCCCCTCTTTATGCTCCAGCTTCCTCTTCCATAAAATGAGGTGGTAAATTTTGTCTTCCTCCCAGGCGGCTGTGGTATATTCATGTTTCAGAGGGATCAGGATGTTCGCTGCTTTGGAAGCTCGCCTGGCTTTGGGTAATGGTGATGGTGCTTGTTCGTTATGGCTTTTTAATTCCGAGTCATAGGGTATCACAGTGTTTCTCTGTAGTGATGCAGTTAAGGAAACTGAGACGTAAGCAAGGAAGTGGTTTATTCATGTTAACAAAAACAGAGGATGGAACCTGCATCTCCTCAGCCCGGTCTAGAAGTCAAATTGGGAGAACTCCTGTTCCCTACCTGTCAAGAACTGCATGCTGAAACCCGCTTGTCTACAACCCATCAGCTAGTGACTCCTGCCAGGTTTAGCAGCAGCCTCTGTTCAGGGCCTAGACTGTCCTGGATGGATTCTCAGATCACGTGGGACCATGGTGGCATTAGGGCATCATCACTATTTTCTCCCCTGTGAATTTCTTTGTTCAGATCTGGCCAATTTGTCGGAATGGTTAGCCCAGCACTGCCCTTGCTGGATGGAGTGAGGTCCGCAGCACGAAGCACCCGTGAGCTGAAGGCAGCAAGTATCCGTGTGGCTTGTATGGTGAAGGGCACGGATCCCACAGACAATCTGGGAGAGGAGGGAGCAATCCCCTGAAAACCTGGCCCCCGATACTGGGTCACTGGCAAGTGGAGGTTGGGTTTTGCATGGGGCCAGGACAGCGTGTTTTCCTGGCACTGATTTATAACGGTCCTGGAGCCCAGACCCCAGGAGCGCAAGATACACAGCCCCGTGGAGAAGCGCTGAGCTCAGCCTTTCAGAGTTTAACAGTCAGCAGATACCTCGTGGAATGTGGCTTTAATTGTTTGTTTATTTTGTTTTATTCGCTTAGTTATTCATTTTGCTCTTGGCGGATGCAAGAGCCAAGGGAGAGTGGAACGGCTCACGGGGCTGAGAGTGCGATGGGGAGGAGCAGGGGCTCGCAGAAAACAGGAGATTGCTCATCATAATTTGTAACGCGTTTTAATTCCCCTAAGGGCTATGTATGGCATGCAGGAGGAACAAAACCTGCTCTTGAGGCATGGTGGAGTGGGTCAGTGCAGTACCTGCAGCAGATCCTGCTATTACTGATTTGCATCTGGCCAGCCCAAAGCAAAAGAAAACACATTTCTCAGTGAACTTGATAATGGCCTGTAGATTCACCTCCTTGGGGACATGGGTTTAGGATTTGCAGAGTTTATGGCAGAGCTTGTGTTGCTCAGGGCTCCAGGCTGCCTATCTGCTCTTCATTTTCCAGCTGCCTGGGGACAAGTAATACTCTCTGGGCAGGGGCAGACAGAGAGGGCCCCACTCAGCTGATGGGACCCTGCGCCTTCTATGGCAGACCCACCTGTACACACATGAAAACATGTCCTGCAGAGCC
>JAUBNY010000180.1:126638-145118 GCA_032275445.1 Crypturellus soui
GACAGAGAGGAAGAGCCAGGGGCCGGGCTCGTGTTAGAAGATGCCCTGCAGTGCATGGAGCATGGGATCGTCTGCTGCTGGGGCAAGGCTGTGGGAAGGAGAGGTGGCTCCCAAAGCAGGCAAGGACTGGCTGAATGTCAGAAATCGCCTGGGAAGGGGCAGCACGAGCTGCTCTCCAAGCAGGCACGACGGTCGGTCACGTTTGCAGGGAACACAAGGGACCTGGTGGCACGGCCTGCGAGCTGCCAGGTCCTGCAGCTTTGATGTAAAGCTCCTCAGATGACTCCTGTTTTCTTGCCTTCTTGCTGATGGAAATCATAGTCTCCATCCAAGGTCATCCTGGGGTTTTGGTGGCCCACCTGAGATGTACCTGACCCCCATCCCCCTTAGTCCTGGTGGAGCCCATCAGGCAGGACGGGAACCCAGGCTGAAATGATCAGGCAGTTGCTGAACCTGCCGCGGGGAAGCAGTTGCCTCTCAAGGAGAAGCACTGATGGACCTTCTTCTCCAGGGGCTTCCCAGGCCTCCTGTTCCATGGCACACTTCCAAGCAGCTGAATTCCCCTTGCAGGTCTCCTCCTGTTCCTCCCTCCCCCGGCGTTGCTCTTCCTTCCCCTAGCTGCGGTCGGGGCTCTCAGGCACAGCTGGCCACCGCTCCCCTCCAGCTGCCCCTTTGATGTGCTCTAACGACTTGCAGCTTTGGCAGATTTCGGTTGCAGGCAGCCCCGAGGCTGCTAGGTGCTTCCCAGTGCTGCCGGTGCCTGCAGGAACGAACTGCTGTGGCTTGGGAATGCGCCTCTGCTAGGGACCTGCAAGCTGTTTGGTCTCATTGGGATGCTCAGGAAATGCAGTGAGTACTGCCATTTGGACCAGAATATCATAAAATGCAATGACAGGAGAGAGGAAACTGCTCTGCTCGCATCTCTCTTTCCATAACAGTCCAGCCTTTGGGGCTACCTTGGAGAAGTCACTTAAGAACTGGCTGCCTCAGTTTCCCCGCCTGTAAATGAGGATATTGACTGCTTTTGCAGAGTGCTGGGCAGTCCAGGAGTGACCAAAACCAGATGTTGTTTCCTTCCTTCATCGTGTGATGCCCGTGTTTTCTGGCTGTGCAGCAGGGATGGTGTCTGCGTGTTCGGCATTGTGCATAGTTTATTGATCTCTATTTTGGTGCCCATCACTAGGGACAGTGTCTGGACACCTCCATGGGTTCCTCTACTCAGAAGGGGCAAACTCACAGGCACCTGGAGTTGCCCAGTGGGGTCAGATTTAGGAGAGAGGCTGAGAGGGAGGCAGCTGTCACCAGAGTCAAGCTGGCTGCGTCCTTCCCCTCTCTCCTTGGCTGCTTCTAAACTGCTGTTTCCTTCCCAGGGGGTGTGAAAGCCTGTTCCCTCAACTGCTTGGCTGAGGGCTTCAACTTCTACACGGAGCGAGCTGCAGCTGTGGTGGACGGGACGCCGTGCCGGCAGGACTCCAATGACATCTGTGTCAACGGGGAGTGCAAGGTACTGCCGGGAAGACGGGACAGACGCAGGGCTGGGAGGTGAGGGCAACCTCTGTGTGCCCACGTGGCCTTGGACATCCCCCTCCTGCAGTCCCAGTTCTCCCAGGCACCCAGGTCACCGGCAGGGGAGTGTGTCCAACCTGATTTGTCCTGTTTGTCCCCACCAGGCACCAGGCCTTGCATTGGCCTGCATTCAGCAATGGGTCCCTGCCTTTACAGCCCACATACTTCCATTCACTTGATATTTCCTCCTCCCAAACCCTTTGAAATGGAATCTGGAGGGCTGTAAAAGTTTAATTACATCAGAGAAGAGCTGTGGGAACAGTGAATTTCCCCAGCAGGCAGGCGCCCTCTCCACTTTGTCTCTCTCCCTTCCTGTGTCTCTGGGATCTCTTTATGTCTCTCTGTGGGTCTGAATACCCAGGGAAACAAAGAGGCAATTGCAACATAGGTGGACGCTGCCGTGTAGCCATGGGGCACAGTGCCAGGGGCTTCATACGGGCTCACAGCCAGGGCACAGACCCTCAGGGGTCCCAGCTCTTCTTGGGCAGCTGCAGCTCCGTCAGCACAAAGGCTCCGGCCCGCACCGTCTTTATCTTGCAACTTCTGGATATCTGCTTGTGTCAGACAGACTTGGTGGCCTTGGTGAGACCTCCAAGTGCCTGTTTTTGAAGAGGGATGGCAGAAAGCTGGAACTAGGAAGAGGTGACCTTGCTGGGCCCTCCCTGGTATAAGGGACAGTAGAGAAGGAGGGAAATGGAGTGCAACAAGTCCCCTGTTGCTCAGGATGTTGCCAGTGAAGTGTATGGAGGACAAAGCACCCCACCAGGATGGCTAATTCCCTTCTCTTCCTTCCTCTAGCATGTGGGCTGTGACCGTGTCCTGGGCTCCGACTCGAAGGAAGACAAGTGTCGCGTGTGCGGGGGAGATGGCAGCACCTGTGAGACCATTGAGGGCGTCTTCAACCAGTCCCTGCCAGAGGGAGGTACAGAGCGGCCAGCACAGCAGGTCCCCCCCAAGTCTCCCTGCCTCGTCCTGCTGGGCCCTGGGTCACCTCAGGGATTCAGCCTGCTCCTGGGGACATGGCACATGGACAAATAGGGAAATATCCCAGAGGAACATGCCAAAGGGTTGGAAGTAAATCACTTCTGTCCACTGCCCAAACCCCAGACACTGCTGAGCTCCGGTTTCCCAACACTGAGCGCTGAGCTCTGTCCCATGTCCCCAGCTCTTGTTCCCCTCGAGCTGCACTTTGGCTCATGCCTTGCAGTCCCGTGTCAGGTCCTGGACACTCCAGGACCTGCAGCCAGGCACAACACTGGGCTGGGGCACAGTGCCTAGTCCAGGGGTGCTCCATGGGGCTGTGGAGGTGCCCGAAGAGCTCCCAGCTCTGCAACACCCTCCCTGCGTGGGCAGTCCCATCCTGTGAGCCAGGCCTGTGTGCAAACCTCTGTCCTGGCACTGGCCAACTCCTCACCTGAACAGGTGGCACAAGTGCAACATTTTTCCCATTTAGCCATGATAGGTCACTAAACAACCTAACGCCTCATTTAGCGTTTCAACGCTCATGTAAGGTGGTGGCAGACACCCTGGTTTGGGGCTTGGAGGCTGAGCATCTCTGCTCACCTTCCCTTGGGGTTTCGCAGGGTACGAGGAGGTGATCCAGATTCCCAAGGGCTCTGTCCACATCGACATCCGGGAGCTGAACCTCTCCGTCAGCTATCTAGGTGAGCAGGAGCTGGGTGGCACTGAAATCTCACCCAGAAACCCTTTGTCCTGCCAAAGCCCTTTCTGTTGTGGTAGCAGGGTGTGGGGAAAGCCCAGCATGAAAAACCTCCTGTGCAGCACAGGATGGGCTTGGGCTGGGAGGCTTGGGCTGTGGTGGGAGGCAGGGGAAGGTTGCAGACGATTAAAAGTAGCTGTGCTCACATTTGCCTTGGGCTCAGTTAGCCAGACAGGCTCTAGCTTGTTGTTTTTCCAGCGTGTTTTTTTCCCTCTCATGTCTTCTCTTTGTGTCCTTCAAGCGATCCCCGGTGATCGTGGATAGGTGGCCAGGGCAGCAATCTGGGAGCAGGAGTCCACCTGGGTGCTAGAGCTGGCGGGAGGTCATCATTTGGGGTTCAGGGATACCTGCATCCCTCCCTCCCTACCTGGCTTACGGAAAATGGGGACTCCGTGTGCTCACACGAGCTAAATTTGTGTGCACTGAAGACATGGCCCAAACTCTCACACACTGCTATGCCAGGGCTCTGAGATGTGTCCTTCCAGCCCAGGTGGGAGGGGAGGGAGCGTCCTCCTCACCAATACGGAACACCCTCCCCACCCCAGAGCATCGGGTCAACGAGCTTGCCAGGAGCAGAGTACAACAAGCGGTGTGCATCCCAGTGGAAGGGTCTGTGGGAGAGAGCCGGGAGAGCACGAGGGTGTGAGCGGGAGCGAGAGAGACGGCCTCCCTCTAGCGACTCGCTTCAGCAACCGCAAGAGCCAGCCTGGCCTCCTGGGCACCGGCCTCTTCCCTCAGCCTCAGCAGCCAAGACCTGGGTTGTGCGGCTGGATTGGACCCTGGCTTTGTGGCCACAGCTGGTCACATTGCCAGATGTGCAAGTTCTCCCTGTACTGTCATCCCTCTGCAGTGCAATTGCTGAGAGTCTGAGGCCAAGGAGACAGATGTGTTAATCTGGTCTCTGCTAAAGACTTCATGTGCGGCCTTAATGCCGGCACTTATTTTTATACACTCCAGCTATCCCCTCTCTGTAAAACAGGGCTCATTGTATTTACCCTCAGCTGTGACAAAGCTCTGAGACTGATAGATGGAAAGTGCTGGGCCAAAGCTAGGTACGGGCGCATTTAGCCTTCCTGCTAACCCCGTTTTCCCTTGTGCCCCCAGCACTGAGAGGGGAGAACGGTGAATATTACATCAATGGGAAACTCTCCATCGACCCTCCGAGGCGCTTTGACATTGCAGGCACAACCTTCCACTACAGGAGATCCCCGGATGAGCCTGAGTCGCTGGAGGCCTTGGGGCCCACCAACGTCACCCTCTTTGTCATGGTTGGTAACAGCGCTTCCCCTCACGTAGTGACTACCTGGGAGTTGATGCTAATCTGCCTCTGTTGTTGCTGGCTGAGCTAGAAGGGACACACCAGTCAGAGGGAAATTTGACTAAGTTCTCAGATCTCCCTCCCTAGATCTACCAGGCTTTGAAATAAGATTGATCTATAAGTGTACAGGGTCTTGTTCTCTGATTGTGTCTCTGTTGCCTTCATGGCTGTACTGTGGTCATCACTGGTGGCTGCCGTGTCAAGCTGGAAGGACTCTGGCACTGTCCGGACAGTCCTGTCTGACCTGGTGGTGCCTTTCTCCACAGGTCCTCGTGCGGACAGAGCTACAGGGCATTCGGTACAAGTTCAACGCCCCCATCAGCAGGGATGCCTCCAACCAGTATTCCTGGCACTACACCCCGTGGACCAAATGCTCAGCACTATGTGCAGGGGGTGAGTGGTTTAATCATGTGCTGGAGAGGACACATGTATCTGCAGTTCTGACTCCCACACAGAATATCTGGGCCATAAGAGATGGTGCACAGCCATTTGCTCTGGGGTTTCTATATATTCCCACTTGTGCTCAGCCACTTGTGGCCTTGTGTCAATCAGTGGACAGTGTATCTGGATAAACAAACCAGATGCTGTTCTTTGGCTAGACTGCAGATGCAGGTGGTGAAGATGGTGAAGGGTGGCACGATGGGCTTGAAACTGGTTGATTTGGGTAATACAAGGCAGATTAGCTGGCCTTCAGATCCATGTGTTTGTGAACTGATGTTTCCCTGATCCCTTGGGCCTGTCCCCATGGGAATGGAAGCAAGATTTTTACGTGCCACATCTGATGGACTAACCAGCCCATCCAGACAATTCTGGAGATGTCAGAGGCAGAGGAAGCTCTGCATATGCATACAAATCCTTGGCAGGGTGCAGTTACAAGTGATTGCTATGTTAAATTGTCCTTTGGGAGCAGAGCCAGGGGACAGTGCACCTGCCGCCTACCTCAGCACTGGCCTCAGTTTTGCTCTCTGTCTCTCTCCTTGCCTCTTTCTCGACAGGTAGTCAAATCCAGTCTGTCATATGCAAGAAACTCTCCGACAGCTCAACTGTCTTCAACCATTTCTGTAGCCCCGAAACGAAAATGCCAGAGCGGCAGAGGCCGTGCAACACCGAGCCGTGCCCGCCAGCGTGAGTACCACAGCTTGGGGCAGGCAGAGGGAGGCCTGGGGGAAAAGACAGTATACAAGAGAAGGATGAGAATAATATTTAACACAAATCCTGGGAATGAGTGGAACTTTCTTATCTTTTTCTCTTTCCCAAGTCAGAGTCCTCTGCCACAATCTCCAAGGCAGGGTGACACTAACTCTCTGGGAAAAACTCTGCAGAGATGTGCAGAGCCCAGGAATGTGATGGCCAAAAACCATCTTTGTAGCATGAAATCTTCCTTGTCATTGTGCTCCTTGCGGAAAGGAAACCTCTACATCCAGAGCTTCTGGCACAGAGCTGATCCTCAGCACTGTCCTTAGGAAACTACCCCTGCTCCTCTCGATTGATCTGTGGTCCAGGCAGAGCTGCCTGGGAGGCTGTGGCCAGGTCAGCAGTAGGGCTGCATGTCCACAGATGCAACCACAGATCACTTTGCACATTGTGAGCTTTGATGTTCTCCGTGTCTCCAGCTGGGTGATTGGGAACTGGTCTGAATGCAGCCGAACGTGCAACGAGGGTGTCCGCACACGGAGCATCTTGTGCAAACGTAAGATCTCTACCACCGAGGAGAAGACCTTGGATGACGCCTCTTGCCCCCAGCCACGGCCCAAGATGCTTGAGCCTTGCAACAACCAGACGTGTCCCCCGGAATGGGTCGCCTTGGACTGGTCAGAGGTGAGCACCCAGCTCTGTCCTTGGCTCTCTGATGCCGTCTTGTGTGACTTCCTTAGGAGCAGAGGTTGCTGGTGATGGGTGCTGCCTGTGGAGAGTGGAACTTGGGCTGTTACTTGCTGGTAGCTAAGGAGATGGGCTAGATTGGACCAGCAATGTCTGCTCTTCACGGCGCACCCTGACCGAGCGTCTCCTCTCTCTGCAGTGCACCCCCAGCTGCGGGCCAGGTTTCCGCCACCGCATCGTGCTCTGCAAGAGCGGTGACCACAGCACAACGCTGCCCACCTCCCAGTGCCCTGAAGGCTCCAAGCCCCCGACCAGCATGAGGTGCAACCTGCGGCGCTGCCCACCCCCGCGCTGGGTGACCAGCGACTGGGGAGAGGTACGGTCCCTTCTTCCTGTGGGGTTGTTGCAGGAATAGCTCCCACCCCTGAAATCCAACCTTATGCCCCTGAGCCTTTCGCCTGTGAGCTCCTGGGCCTTGGCAATGTGGTCATCACCGTGTCCGTGTGACCCAGGACTGTCCCTGCATCTCCCTGGCGTGACAGCTCCGAGTCTGCTGGAGACCTGCTTGGTGCCCAAACACCAGCATTTGCAGCATGATGCCATAAACATTTGATAATATCCTGCTGGCAATAACCTCACCGCTCCTGCCATGTTCCCAGGAGAGGCTGAGCTCTCCAGCCAGCTCCATGCTGCCGGGCACCCTCTGCCCTGCATATACAAAGGCCAAAAATGGTCAAAAAAGAACTTCTGAGTGCGACTGATAAGATCCACAGTGGTAAAAGGGCCAGGTGTCTTCTCCACATGATATTTAGGTCTTTACTTCCTCTTTGTAAGGCTCCTTGACATCCCCATGCTCTTTCTGGACCAGTTCCCTTAGATCTGCATCTTCAAACCTCTCTGATAGCTGGAAAGGAGGGGTGTCCTGCCAGGAGGATGTGTCTGGATGGGGTCTCACCCACTCTGTCATAGGTTGGAGACCCTACAACCTGCCAGCGGGGATGGATGGAGGCCAGTGGGACAGGGGTGCCATCTCAGGACAGCAGGTTGGAGGAGGACAGCGGGGACATGGTGGTAGAGCAGGAGGTCACAGCCCGTGTGTGCAGCTCTAAGGACACCTGGTGGTCACCAAGAGCTTGGGCACCCCAGCCTGGCCTTGCAGCACTTGCACATGGTGCCGCTTGTGCAGGCCCTGCTCGCGGCAGCTCTGCTCTGCAAGTGGGACTGTCCTGGCCCGCTGGGCATCCCCCCTTGGAGCTGCACACAGAGCTCCCGTGGGGCCACAGCACGTGGAGCACGTTTCCCATCTCTGGAGGGCTGCCCGTGCCCTGCTCCCGACGGGGTAGGAAGGGCTCAGCAGCTGCTGCAGCTCCGTGCCGTGCTCTTCCCCGGCAGTGCTCCGCACACTGCGGCCTCGGCCAGCAGAGACGATCCGTCCAGTGCCTGGCTCACACCGGGCAGCCGTCCAGCGACTGCGTGGAGACCCTGCAGCCGCCTGGCATGCAGCAGTGCGAGACCAAGTGTGAATCCGGACCGACGGACAACCCCGAAGGTGAGGAGCTGGGGAGGGAAAAGCGCGGAGCATCAGGGAGCAAACCTTGCCGAGGCACCCGGGGTGCTCCGGGCGCTTCAGACCCCAGCAGGGCTCTGACCCCGTTTTCCTGTGTTGCCCACGCAGAGTGCAAGGATGTCAACAAGGTGGCCTACTGCCCGCTCGTCCTGAAGTTCAAGTTCTGCAGCCGGACCTACTTCCGACAGATGTGCTGTAAAACGTGCCAGGGCCACTAGGAACGGAGCAAAGTGACCCCCGTGGGAAAACTGGAAGGCCCAAGCTACCCCGGAGGGCAGCCGAGCCATGCGCTTCCTCTCTGCCCCTGGGAATCTTGCCTGGATCCAACACAGGCGTTGGTCGTGTTGCCGGTGGGAGCCGGTGTCACCCCAGCACATCCCCCAAGGACACGCACCCTTCCTTCCTGAGCACCCCAATGGCAGGACCCCAGATAAACCACTGCCGACCGCTCTGGAGAGCCCCGTGGCCAGGCACGCAAGGCGTCGTCGGGAGAGGCAGAAACTGGGCGGAGCACGGCAGCAAGGACATTACTTGAAACTCTGATATTGTTATTTATTTAGTAGGGGACCGAGGTCCCGCAGGCATCAGCCAACGGCCACGGAGACGGTACCTTCAGCCCCATTCCTGCCTCTCTCTGTTGGGTGCCTGTATCCCGAAGGCGTCGCAGGGTATCGCAGTCCAGAGCAGGACGTCTCCGGGGAGAGGCTGAGTGTGCTGCCCACCACTGCGTTTCCCGAGGGGCTTCACGGGGGACACGAGGAGGAGATTTCAGAGCTGCCGACTTCTGTGCAAAGGCCGGAGATGCTGTGGAGTGGGAGCAGGGAGCTTGTCTTCCGCATCTGCACCCACGACCTGTCCGGCAGCAGGTGATGGAGAGCAAGTCATGCAGGGAGCAGAGCAGCAGCACTGGTCTACTCTCTGAATGTCCTCAGATCCCCCCATTTTTCCTGCCATCTCAAAGCATGCGCCGAGGTCAGGGCCCGGCGCGCATGGTTGCACGGTCGGTTGATGGGAGTCGGAGACCTTCCAGGCTGCGGGAAGGCTGCAGGAGCGCTCGCACGGTCCCATTGCCAAGCTGTAACATAGGGCCCAAAGAGACTCTGCTCCCAGGGACAGCGTTGCTGGGCACTGCCATGGCTGTGGGGTCCCCGTGCAGGAGCCTCCAGCGCAGGGACAGAGCAGCCTTGAAACTCCTCCCTCCTAGCACAACCCAGCGCCAGTCCCTCCATGTGACTGCGGGAGCAAAGCGGGCTGGATGAGATCTGAATTTCCAATGTACAAAGCATGTGCTTTTTGATTATTATTGTTGTTATTATTATTATTGTTATTATTTTCAGGCCTTTCTGCATCACAAAAATGGAAAAGCTCATCTGAGCCCCCCAGTCCCCTCACGCGGCTTCCATAGGGTGCAGGGATGAGCTCGGTCCTCTTCCCTCCGGCAAACCCCACGCTGAGCGACGCCAGGGGCTTTTTGCCCTGCTTGTGGGGCAGTCGCTGCTTCTCTGGTGCTCAACAAATCCGCCTGGCTGCCGAGCAGGCCTGAGTTTGTCTTCGCTCTCGGCACGGTGCTCCGTCTGGCATTTTGGAGGTGGGAGAAAGGGAGTGGGTGGGTGGGGGGGGTGTTTTCACCTTTTTATATAGATATATATAATGAAAAATGTTTAAAATACTAACTCTGAGGAGGAGCGACGTAACGGCATGATTTATAATAAAGGAGTAGCTACGATCCTGGGTGCAGCTTCGGATCCCCGTGTGGTTTCTCCCCAGCAGCCGGTCCCTGGGCACTGCCTGGGCTGTTAGGTCCAAGATGCTCTTTGTGGATCCTCGCATTGAAAGGTGGCTTGGGCAGCCGGGGGGTGGTTCCTGTGCTCCCAGGGATTGGAGCAGGCCCAGGATATCTCCTGTCTGTGGCAGAGGTTGCAAGCCAGGACCTTGCATGGGTCATGAGGCAGCACATGCCTCGGTCGAGGCAGGAAGTCCTAAAGTTCGTGGCGTCTGTGGCCACTGCTGAATTCACAGGGCTCCAAAGCTTCCCCTGTGCTGACAGCCTGTCCAAGCAGTGGAGGAGGAGCCGGGAAGACATCTCCAAGAGCTGAGCTCTGGGCATGAAGGTGTGGGACCAGGACCAGGGCCCGGTCTCCATCCATGGCTGCAGTCCCAGCACAGATAAGAGACGCTGGCACCCGCATGAGCTGCTCTGGCAGAGATTGCAGCCCCGGCCCGGCTCGGCCTCGGCACGGGGCCAACACTGGGCTCTGCAGGTAACTCCGTCACCAGCATCGGATCCATCCAGCACTTCTGTCCCCCTCTTTCCCAGGGGACCTCAGGGCCCATCCAAACTAAGCGACACTTTCTGCTAAGCACTCAAAGGACCTGGGAAATTCCAGCGTCTCCATTAGGACATCCAAATCTGCTGCCTTGGTTTTAGAACGAGGAGGATTCGCCAAAACCTTCTTGGCATTTTGTCCCAGTAAGAGATGTTGGAGGCTTTTGTTGCATCATGCCCTTGGGTTCTGCTCGCATGCAGCTTCGACCTTATTTTGCGCCCCCATCGCGAGGTTGAAATGTTGCTTTTTTGAAAGAAAAAGCAACCAGGAGACTGTTCACCCAGGAACCGAGTCACCAATGATAACATCTCATGAGTGGCAACGTGGGCTTCCTCAGGGCAGGGCTGCTGAGCTCCTGGGAGCGTAAAGATGCTGGAAAAGATATGAGAAAAGCAGAACCCTGTAAAAAAAGAAAAACAAAAAAGCTCTTCTCCTAAAAGCGAAGTGCCCCTCCCAGCACCCAGCAGACGTCTCACCAGCACCCTGGGACCAGGAACGGGTTTTGCAGAGGTTGGAGCGTCCCCAGCGCTCCCTGCAGCCGCAGGAGCCGTGCGCGGCCGAGGCGCCGGGGACACCCCGAGGCTGCCCCAGGGGAAGCAGCCCCCACCTCCCCCCGCCCCCGCGGAGCCGCTAGGGGCTCAATGAGGAAGTGGGAGGAGGAGGAAAAAAAAAATTAGTTGCAATTTGTAGCTGAGGCAGAAACACAAAGCGACGAGACTGGGATGGGGCCCCGGTGACCAGAGGCCCCTCTGACACCCACACAGCGCCCGGGGCCAGGGCAGGACGTGCGGGACAGCCGGGCTGCGGAGCCACCATGGTGAGTGCCGGGGTCGTGTCGCAGCCGGGTGCTCCTGTGGAGGGGACGTTGGGCTCTGCTTTCCTCCGCGCCCCAGGGACACCATCCTGCAGCCCTGCATCCTGCAGCCCCATCTTGGCCCCCGTGTCATTGCTCTGGTCTCTGCTCTGGTCTCCACCAAGGTGCCTGCAGGTGCAAGGAGCAGCCAGGGGCCTCCGGAGCCGCCTGGTGCTGGCGGCAGCAGCAGGTGCCGGGCGCTGCCGCGGGCAGAAGCAGCCGCTGGGATCCCGTTTGCACCGTGGCCGAGTGGGCCCGGTGGGTCTCGGTCTGACGGGAAGGAGCTTTTGCTTTCGTGTTCGGGAGGTGTCGGTTCCCATCCTCCAGCAGGGCTGGTGGCAGCGTCCAGGACCTGGCAGGGGCAGAGGCTGGAGGCAAGCTGCAAGTAACTCGGGAGGGAGGAGAGGAAGGTGAAGGCTCTCAAACCAGGCTGGAAAAACCCCGGGGCGCTGCGGTGAGAGCGGTGCGGGTGTCCCCAGGGTGATGGGGCGCTCGGGGACAAGCAGGAGCGCAAGGAAGGAGCGGAGGTGAAACAGCCCCATTCCCAAATCGCCCTCGCGCATCCCTGCCCCACAACGGCCACTGGCATCTGCTACCTGTCGCAGTAGCTGTCACCATTGCAACAGCCGCTCTCCGAAGGGTTTCCGGTGGTTTCGCAGGGTGTTGGCTGCACCAGGGTTGGCCGTCTCGAAAAGGAAGGTGCCAGCCTCGAGCGCAGCTTGGTGAGGGCCACCTGAGCCCCGGGGACAAACAAGCGCCGCTTGCAAGGCTATTGCGCGAGCATGGTTTGGCTCCCCAGCTCGGCACAGGGACGGGGGGACGCTGCGGGTGCTCAGCTGCGTGTCGGGGTGTTGATATCCAAACCCAGGTTTTCAGGAAGAAGAAACACGTCTGTCAGCTCAAAACTACCAAGGTTGCAACACCGGAAGCGCTGCTCTTTTTGTCTTAATTTGGTGCCGCAGTTCGGGGCACCGGTGCCCCAAGCTCTCCGCAGCCCGGCAGGGAGCACACAGCGGGTCCCGCTGCGATGTCTTGGGGACTTTGAGTTGCATTTGGAGAATTATTTATTTATTAGCTGTCTTCTAGCTGAGGCAAGCACCATATTTTAGGTTGTGGCTCTGAGGCCAATGTTAAATTCCAGCACCCTGCGGCAAAGCAGGGAGCATCCTTGGGGCACAAGGCCAGGTCGCAGGGGCTGCCAGGCAGAAATCAGGGAGCAAAAGCACTGGGGACACAGACTCCTGACCCAGCCAAGCCGTAACGTAGCAGAGCCTGAAAACCCAGAGCCTGGCAGATAAAAAAAAGGGGAAGCGCCAGAAAGGGGAAATGGAAGGAGTAAAAGGCTGGGGCAACGGGTGGGAGGAAGAGAAGTGAAATCAGGGCTTGGAGAGCTCTGACTGAAAAGAGGAAATACAGGGGTGCGCAGAGAGCAAAGGTGGCTCTGGCTGGACACGTCCCCTCTCTGGGTGCTCTGGGTGCCAGTTGGGCAGCGGCTGCACGCAGCTTCACACGGTGCAGCACAAGCTCCCTTTGTTGCGGTGAGGACAGGAGGGCTTTTTCATGTGTGTTTCGTTGTTTGTTTTCGCTGTTATTTGCAAGATGAAGTCTTCCCCGCCCGTGCCCAGGAAGGGCCCGCTCTAGCCCGGCAACAGCTTCAATTGCAGCTCACAGCATTTGCCTTCCACCCCGTTTGCTGCGAGAGGATGGAGCCAGACTGTTTTGCTCTGTGGTCAGAGCAGAAGCGGGGAGATGCACCCGGCCGGGCAGGGAGGAGACGCTGCCCAAGGACCGTTTTCACCCACGCCCCGGACTACCCCCTTTGCCCATCAACTGCATCGAGTGCAAGCAGGGAGCAGCGAGCTGGGGCTGCACTGGGGCAGGCAAACACCTCTGGGCCGCCTGCTGGTTTCCGCCTTCCCTGCAGTTATTTTTGCAAGCAGAAGCCAGGTAGAAAATGCTTTTCCCCTCCACAGGGTTGCAATGACATTTTTTTTGCCTCCTTAGCTCCTTAGTGAACAGGGTGAGCTTGCAAACAGGCTCTTGGTGCCCTGTTTGCTCCTCTGCGTAATGCTTGGCCTGCAAGGTCAGTGCAGACAGGCAGGATTCGGCCCGAGCTGGGTGAACCCTTGTCCCCTCACAGGACTCGGAGGCTTTTGCTTCTCGCTCACTCCAAGTGGATTTTCCGGAGCTTTGCGGAGCCAGCACCAGCCCCGCGCGGCTCTGCTGGCGCCGGGCTCAGCACCTCTCGCCGCCGTCTCCCCGCAGGGCAGCAAGGAGCGTTTCCACTGGCAGAGCCACAACGTGAAGCAGAGCGGCGTGGACGACATGGTGCTGCTCTCCAAGATCACCGAGGAGGCCATCGTGGAGAACCTCAAGAAGCGCTTTATGGACGACTACATCTTCGTATCCTTCCCTGGGCTGCGTGCGCGCACGGGAGCTATGCAGGCGAGCAGGACAACCCAGGGCTGTCCTGGTGCTTCCAGGGTTCCCTGATCCCGGGATGGGGTTGGGATTAGCCCAGGGGAATAGCAGTGGCTGTTCCAAAGGAGGTGCATGCGGAGACCTCAGCCAGCCCCAGCGCGCAGCCCACGGTGGGTGCAGTGAGATGGCAGGACAGTGGGTGACACCAGTGCCAGCTCTGTGGGACACCAAACCACCCCATTCACGAGCTGCTCTGCAGAGTCACTGCACCTGCCCCAGGACGTGCCCTGCGCCACCATTTGGATCTCTCCTTTCCAGTATTGAGGCATCAAGGATTGCAAAGAAAGCCACTCCCAAGATCCTCATCTCTCTTCCACAGTTTGGGAGATCTTCTGGAAGAGTCAAACCATGGTGGTCACATTGGCATCGCCTCCTGCTGTCCCCTGGGCTGGTGGCTCTCCAAGCTGCCATCTCCCCTGGCGCTCAGGTGTTCCCCGTGGTGTCATAGCCCATGCATAGCTGGGATGGAGCATCCCGGTGCTGCTGGAATTTCACCTCTAGCACTGGCAAATCCAAACAATGGTCTGCAATGGTCCTCAGGGCAGACCAGGAGTGACCTTGCAGGACTGGAGTAGAGATCTGGACCTTTTTGCTTAGTCTTTGCTTTCTGCTGCTCTCAGGCTGGTTCAGACACCACTGCAAGACCACAGGGTGCTACTCACCCTCTCCATCCTGCCCAACTTTGCCCCATGCCACCATCCAGAGCAGCTTTTGCATGGACGCTGCCAGCATCGTGCCTTACACTGCAGCTCCCACATTTCACTAACCCCGGCCAAGCGAGGCAGGATGGACCGGGCCAGTGTCCCGCTACGTCAGGGCTTCACAGCAGGGCTTCGAGACGTGCCTGCTTTGCTGCTCGGGGTTGTGGCTCTACATCCCCAAAGCAAGGAATGTTGTGGGGGGCTCATCCATCCGTCTGTCCCCAGCGAGGACCCAGCAGCTCTGCATCCCTGCAGCATCCACCCACTCCCCACTGCTCCCGGTGCCGGCAGCTGCCAGGTTGTGCTAGAACAGGGACAAACAACCACTAAATGCAGGACTGGGCTCTGGGGTGGCTTGGGGCAGCTGCTTGGCAGGGGGCAGGCTGGCGGGCGCCGTGGGAGGGTCTCCCCGCTGCAGGCGGCTGTGGTTTCCCTGAGGATGCAGCTCTGGCCTTACAAGGCGAAGCGCCGGCCAGGGCGCCGGTGACGCACGCTCCTCCTTGCTCTTGCGGCAGCTGTGCGGCTTCAAATGCACTTGGGGCTTGGGTTATTTTTTTCTTCTCTCTAAAAAAGGGGAAAAGAAGAGAAAAGACACAACCTCCACCTTCCTTTTTCTTTCTCACCGCACTGCGTAGAGCCTGCTGTCTGGCCATGACTCAACACCCCTCGCATCTGCATTTCCTGCAGCAGCTTCTTCCTGCCCTTGGGCTCCTCTTCCTCTGCCCTTCGCACCCCTAACAGGGGCTGCAAACAGGCCACCCGCCCGTCCCTGCCCTCAACAAGGGCTCATCCCTCATCATCCCTCTCTGCAGCATCTGCCCGGGCACTGGCGCCCGCTGGGGTCCTGGGGATGCATCTCCATCCTCCCGCTGCCCTGAGGCTGCACAGGGGCAGCAGCGGCGCTGGGATGGTGGGGGACAGCAGGGACCGCTGGACAGACCTTAACCTGCCACTCAGACCTACATTGGGCCGGTGCTCATCTCGGTTAACCCCTTCAAGCAGATGCCCTACTTCACCGACCGGGAGATCGAGCTCTACCAAGGGGCGGTGAGGATGCCGCACGCAGGTTTTGGGTGGACTGGGGACGTGTGGGGACACTGAGGCAAGTTGGGTGCATCTGCTGCAGGAATCGGCATTCTCAAACCAAAATGATGTTCCCATTTTGAGATTGAGGAGTAAATCTGCAGACTAATATGAGCGAAAGCTACCCAAAAAAGTGGAGCGATACAACCCCAAATTCTATTAACTCTGCTGTGGGGACACCCCACCAAAGAGCTGAGAAAACAACTAAAAATACCTCCAGTGATGTCACTTTTTTGTGCCAAGGGGACTTGCCCCATCTCTGCTCCATGTTTGCTCCCGCGGGCAGAGTTAGGGTGATCGGGAGCCAGCGCCTGCCCGCAGTGATGGGGAGGCTGCTCTGTGCTCAGCGCCACTTCCCATGTGGCTTCTGCAGGCTCAGTATGAAAATCCTCCCCATATCTACGCCCTGACTGACAACATGTACCGCAACATGCTGATCGACGGCGAGAACCAGTGCGTCATCATCAGGTAGGAGAGGCGCCCACGCGGCACAGGGTGGTTCTCGCCCTGGGGGTCCCTAAAGCCAGCGCGGGGCTGCGGGGGATCCAGCGCAAGGGGATGCTTGGAGGGTCCCCGGCATCCAGGGCAAGGAGCTGCTGTTCCCTGCAGGAATTGAGCCTGGCACATTGTGCTTTGCTGGTCGCGTGTTGTAAGGGAACAGGTCGGGGTGTATGGAGCAAGTCCCCAGGCATCCCCTGCAGGCTCCCAAGTCACCTGTTTCCCCCTAGGATCCAGCAACAAGAAGCCTAAAATCTCCTCCCAGACGAGCCAGATTTGCTGTAGGTGGGGGGATCCGGACCCATTTGTGTCCCAGGATGTTCCCAAAGCAGCAGCAGCCCCATGCCCTGCCATGGGTGCAGGCTCGAGGCAGGAGATAACCGGGTCCTGGCACCGCTCCAGCCAGGGGTTTGAGTTTCCCCGCCACGGCCTGGGCATTATTCGGGGTTGCCCCCTCAGCAGTTTCTGAGCCCAGGGCTGTTCGTGCCCTCATCTCAAGGGTCTGTGCTGGGGATATGAGGACTTGTCTCTGGGCCAGGCGCTGCTGAACCCTTCTCTCCCCCTCCGCTCGGGTGTTTCCGCAGCGGAGAAAGCGGGGCTGGAAAAACAGTGGCAGCAAAATACATCATGGGCTACATCTCCAAAGTGTCCGGAGGTGGAGAGAAAGTGCAGGTACCGCTCCCATGCATCTGCTTCACCTCCGTCCCTCTGTCCCCACTGCATCCCTCTGCCTCCTCCATCTGCGGCATCTCCCTGGGGCAGGGAGACCTCAGAGACGCCACCAGCTCCAACGTCCCTGCTCACTCTTGTCCCCTCCTCTCATCCCCAGCACGTGAAGGACATCATCCTGCAGTCCAACCCCTTGCTGGAAGCATTTGGGAATGCCAAAACCGTCAGGAACAACAACTCCAGCCGCTTCGTGAGTCCCCAGGGCAGGATAGGGGGTGAAGGCAGGGGGTTTCCACCAACTCTGGCAGGAGGCGACAGCCCTGCACCTGCAGGCTCTGAGCAGCAACGCGTCCCCTTGGCAGGGGAAGTACTTCGAAATCCAGTTCAGCCGGGGTGGAGAACCCGACGGAGGGAAGATCTCCAACTTTCTGCTGGAGAAGTCCCGGGTGGTGAGCCAGAACGAGAACGAGAGGAACTTCCACATCTACTACCAGGTATGGGCACACCAGCTGCAGGGGCACCCGCGAGCGCCGCTCAGCCCCAGTCACTGTCCCCGTACCCGGCAGCTCATCGAAGGGGCGTCCCAAGAGCAGCGGCAGAACCTGGGCATCATGACGCCCGACTATTACTACTACTTGAACCAGTCAGACACCTACCAAGTAGATGGCACTGACGACCGCAGTGACTTCCATGAGACCATGGTGAGCACCCCTGGGCGCTCCCCAGCCTGGGCACTGGGTACGGCTGCACGTGGGCTGACAGGAGTCCCGCGTCTCCCCCAGAATGCCATGCAGGTCATCGGCATCTGCAGAGAGGACCAGCAACTCGTGCTGCAGATCGTGGCAGGGATCCTCCACCTGGGGAACATCAGCTTCCGCGAAGAGGGCAACTACGCCCAGGTGGAAAATGCCGATGGTGAGTACTCCAGCACCCCTTGTGCAGCAGCACAGGGAGGGATGTTTGCACTTGAACACGAATTTCTCATAGCGCATATCCCTCAGCAGAGGAAAGAAGTGGTATCAACATCTTCCCTGCTTTAGAGATGGGGAAATTGAAGCAGTAAGCAAGAAAATGACACAACTATAGCTGGAAATCACTGGTGGCAGATAGATGCCTTGAGTCTTGTTTGGCAGATCCTTGCAGTGATTTAGTAGAGGAGGGCGCCATCCCATGTCTAGTTGGTAGTCCACAGTTGTCCCTTCTTTTGGGCTCGGCCAGGGTGGCATCATCCTTAAGATGTGTGTCCACCCTGACCACCCTCCCTCTGCCCAGCACTGGCCTTCCCTGCCTACCTGCTGGGGATCAACCAGGAGCGGCTCAACGACAAGGTCACCAGCAGGAAGATGGACAGCAAGTGGGGCGGCCGCTCGGAGTCCATCAACGTGACCCTCAATGTGGAGCAGGCAGCCTACACGCGGGACGCCCTGGCCAAGGGCCTCTACACGCGGGTCTTTGACTTTCTCGTGGAGGTGCGTGGCCCCACAGCCAGGTGGTGGAGGGGGCTGCTCCAGCCAGGTAGCCCGTGCCCCTTCTTTGCAGGAGGTAACTCCAAGCCCCGTCCCCTGCCAAGGCCCTGAGAGCTTTTCCTTGGTGCTTGGGTCACGAGCCCAGCAGATGAGATGGGAAGAACTGGATACACCTTGGAGATGACCTCAGAAATGGGGCGTGAGGTGGTGACATGGGTGCAGTGTTCCTGCAGAGAGGGGGTACAAGCGGGGCCATCCGCTCCAGTGTACGATCTGCCAAGGTCGCAGGAGCTCTCGATGAAGGCGGTTTGGGCTCTCTCTCCCTGCAGTCTATTAACCGGGCCATGCGGAAGCCACACGAGGAGTACAGCATCGGGGTGCTCGACATCTACGGCTTTGAAATATTCCAG
>JAUBNY010000180.1:177585-190989 GCA_032275445.1 Crypturellus soui
TGGAGAAGGAACTTGTTGTGTTTTAATCTATACCCATTACCCCTTGTCCTGTCGCTGGTCACCACTGAGAAGAGTTTGGGCACATCCTCTTACATCCTCCCCTCAGGTACTTGAACATGGTGATCAAGTCTCCTCTCAGTCTCCTGCAGACTAAACAGGCCACAAAAAGAGGATCTGGAAAACCATGCTCTGGGGATCTGGGGAACAGCCACAGGGCGCAGGGCCAAACTGACACCTCAGAGCTACCCAAAAATCAAACTCAGCCCTCCTGCAAGCGGCAAGAAAATTGCACCGAAATTTGCAGGGTTGTTACTTGGGACCCTTTAAGATTTACTGCTTCATTTATCCGCTGAATTGCCTGCAGACGTTAAAACTCTCCAGACTGGCTGCTTTTATTATTTAGAGATAGTTTTGAGTCCCTCTGATGGCTGGGAAAAAAAAAAAGAAAGAAAAAAAAAAAGGTTGGAGAAATGGGGAGTTATTAAAAGAATAAAGGAGATGTCTACGCTGGGGAGGGATGGCCTGGGAAGAGCTGGATGTTCACAGGCATGAACATTCGTAGGCGGCTTTTCCAAAGAGCTTGGCCTCGAGCTTTCCCGGGCTTGGTGGCTTCCAGCGGTTCCTCTCGGTGTCACCATGCCCTGCTCTAAAACCCTCTCACCTGCCCACGGGGCGCTTGCACCAGCTCTGGTTTGCGAAATAACCTGCAAAGACCGACTGTGGGCAGTGCGGAAGTTTCCCTTTCACTTTGGAAACACACCGAGTTTTTAAAGCATCTGGAAGGGAAAAGGCTGCTTTGAACCCGGAGGGAGGGCACCAAGCAGGCAGCTGCTTTCAAGCACATGAGATATTTTTTCACCCAGTACAGGAGCCCTGAACCCATTGCTACAGGGCAAAGATCCAAAAGGTCTTTTGAGACAAATGTCTGAGGATTGGTCTGTGCAGACCCAATGCCGTGGTCCAGGACAGGACCACAGATGCTGCTCAAGAAAGACATTCCTGGCTCCCTGTTGCAGACTCTGCTGTTGAGCCCCTCGCAGAGCTTGCACAAGCCACCGCTGCCTCCTCCTGCCAAAGCTTTGCGCCACTTTGGGACAGGATTGCAGCGCTGGGTAAACACAGCTCCCTGCGTGCAAAGCCCTGCCAGACGGCTGACAACACCTGCGCAAGCGAACAGGAGCTTTTTCAATTCATCTCCCTCCACATCTCCTCAGAGTCAAGATTCCTCTGAGCAGGACAGGACGGAAGGTTGCTACACGCAGTGGTTTGCTCAGGCAAGAGGCACGTCCCCACTAAACTTGGAATTTTGCAGGACGCGTCACGGTGCTCGCGTCCCGCACCTGAGCACGGAGAGCCCTGCGTGCGCTGCTGTAGCACTGCTGAGAAACAAGGTGATGTTTCACCCTCCTAATTTTCCTATCTCGTATTTTCCGCTGGAAAGAGGAATGTTTCTGCTCAGCCCCGTTTATGCAGCGTTACATGAACCGAAGCCCCTGCAGCGCGTGCACCGCTGCTGCCAACGGCACATGACAGAACACGGAGCACGGCGAGAATGTCTTTTAATTACTGCTCCTCTACCTGTTACTATTAATCATTAAAGTGCTCGTTATAAATCTACCTGCATTTCAAAATGTGCACGGGGTGGTGAGACTAGCAAGGATTTGGGGGTTAGCTGGTATGGCAAGGCATCCTGCCGGGGAGCAGTTAATCGAGTGCCTGGGCGATTGCTCAAGGATGATGGAGTGGTGGGAAATTTATCTTGGGCCCAGCAGCAACCCTCTGGGGCCTGAAAAGGCTCCTCCAGAGCCCGGCTTGCATAAGACGCAGCGCCGTGGTGTTGCAAAGAGCAGGTGTCCCAGACACCTGAGCCTTCGCAGCCACACCTCGCGTGGGGTGGGAGCCGTCCCTGCGGATGCTTTTTCGGTGCCTGGAACCCCTGCCCCACCTGGGGAAGAAACACAGATATTTACAGTTTTGCGGGAGCAGGTACATCACCCCCGGTAGAGCAGGAATGGAGATGAATGCTTTCATTTAGCTGTGTAAAGCACTTCCAAGTTTAGCGTGTCTCCTGCTGCTCTTATTATTTCTTCCAGACCACGACTCATTCAGCAGCTTCCAAAGCAAGCAGAGGATGTGATTCCTGCCCCACGGGGCCCTGGATGGCAGAGATTATCCAACTATGCACTGTTAGCAAGACTCCCGAGTCACCTGCACGTGTTTTTTTATACCTGCAAGCATGAAATTGCAGCCCGGGAGCTAAAACCACATCCTGAAAGCAGAGGAGTCAGCAGCAGGACAGAGCTGATGCTGATTCAGGGCTGCTCTTGGATGGAAGTGAGAAGAGGGAGCAGGGCACGGGACAGGGGAAACCCTGTCTTCCCTTCCCAGTGTGCTGCTGCCTTGCCGTGGGCACCGGGCAAAGTCACTCCTTCCTCCAGCACGTGGGTTTGGGCCTCTGCTCCTGCAAGGGGGCTGCTCTCGGCTGCCTCGGCTCCGCTTGCCGTGCAAGGAGTGACCAGAGGACAGGAGAACGGGGCCAAGGCTCTGCGGATTACGGGAGATCACAGATCGTAACGCAGGTGTGGGTGGAATTGGTTGCTGCAAGTGCAGCCATTATAAAGCAGTGATGAAAAGGGATTAACCGGGCTGCCTGCGACGTGGTGTCTCGCAGGACGGCGTCGGGCGCACGCAGCGGGGAAGGGACGGCTAATGGGCTGCGCAGCCGAGACGGAGGGCAGGACGAGGAGCAAACCTTATCCAGGAGGTTTCCCTGCAGAGTCTGCCATGGAAGCGATGCATCTGAGCAAGATGGGATGCCACACGTTAGAAGAAAAAGTGGAGAAGAAGAAAATCTTAGCAAGGAGGTGAGGACTTGGGGGAAGGCTTTGAGAGAAAAACGTCTCGACTATAGGAGACTCCCCAAGTAACTCTCAAACGAAGCCTAGAAAGCTTCACACAGCACCTCCTGGCATCAACCCCCCAGCTCCTCTGCCCAGTTTCCTGGCCCTTGAGGCCACCAGCAGGAAGGATGCAACAGTTAGGAGGAACTGGGAAGGAAGCGGCCACAAATCAGACGCTCTCTTTATGACTCTACTTACAGATGAATCAGGAAAGATGCAGATTCACGGCATTCTTCTGGGTCCTTGTTCACCATGTGGCACAGGATACATCAGGGATGCTTGGGTGCTTTGCTCATGCCAAGGATGCCAGAGGTTTGGAGCTGGGAAACCTGTTCTTCTCCAAAATGCTTCTATGGGCCAGGCCATTTGGGCACTGATCTGTCTCATTTTCAAATCCCCTCCTGCCCTCCTCTCATGCGAACCCTGGCTCACCTGCCTGATTTTGGAGCGTCATGCTCCAAACTTGCTGTGCACTGAGATGGCCCTGAGCGCAGGGTGCATTTTCTGGCTCGCTAACTCGACCCCCTGAGTACACCGGGGTACGTCCTTACCTTCCTGGAGTGATTAGTGAATGTGCAGCAAATTCACCCCGACTTTCACAGCCCAGAGCAGATCCATGCAGAGGGGTGAGAGCTCCCACCTGGAGCTGCAGTATCTGGTCTGGAAGGACACGCAACAGGGACATCGCTACCTGTAAGAGAAGCACCAAGCAGTAAGATAAGCTGCCTCGAGTAGTTAATTACCCTCTCGTTTCAAAATGTATGAGAATTTGCAAGGCTTTTATAAGCCCTGGAAGGTGCTGCACTTTAACACACAACTCGGGTCATTTCTATGGACGTATCAAATAAATGGTTGGGATTTCTAAAGAGACACATGCGATGTGTCTCGACGCTGGTGAAGGGGGTCTGGAAGTGTCGCAGCAAAAGCTCTTCTTTGAGTCCTATCTGTCAAGATGCACATGGAAACGGAGAGGGACAAGGATTTGGTCCTGTGGGATATGTCAGATCCTGTTCCAACACTTTTTTTTTTTTGGCATCCCTGCTCCCACAGCAAGAGCAGACCACATAATAGCTTTGTTTTAGGCTTAAGAACGCAATATATTTCTTTTTCTTCTGCCAACCCTATGCGGAGGCATTGGAGAAAAAATGGGTTGATCTTTGGGGAAAGTTTTGCTGCTGCCAATTTTCCTGACATCGTGAATGGGATTCAGAGGGAAAATGTTTACAAAGCAGTCACCCCAAAGTGTCCCTTGCAGCCAATTCTTTGAGCAAATCACAAAATAAATTAGCTAGAAGAAGCATGATTTATTTCTGGTAATAAAATCCCCAATAGCAGCTGGGAAAACTCTGAAGAGTAGCTCAGATTTAACCCCTGAATGTGAAGCAGTGTCGGGTTTTGAGAGGTTTTTTTGGGGTGTGTGTGAAAATCGCTCCTCTTTAACGTGCCTTGCGAGGGAGGCTGCATGGAGCAGTCCCTCCTCTGGGAAAACCAGCGTTAGGATCGGGGTGTGTGCGCGTGCGCAGGTAACCTGCCTAGGGGCACACGGGTGATTTCAGGCTGCATTTCCACCCGCTCTTCCAGCTCACGCTCCTCTGCCCTCCCTCTCTGCCCCTGCCCACCCAGCAGCGCCGATATAAACCCTCCAGCCAATATGTTTCCGTCGGTGTCCGGGAAGGTCCACCTGGAGGGTGCTCATGGCTCCCGCCTCGCCGCCGAGTTTACCCTAGGGCCGGAGCGAGGGTATTTCCCGGCGGCTGCTCCGGGTGAGCGCACGCCAGGGGCTCTCCTGCGCAGCAAGGGCAGCAGGGCAGGCTACAGCTCCTGCTTTGCCAAGAAGCCGTCGAGATCCCGACGTCTCCCCTCTCTACATCCGTCTCAAGGGACACACAGGTAAGCAGGACGGGGATGGGAAGCGAGCAGCAGATGAGCAGCAAATGGGCACTCTGGCTACTACTTCCACTTTTCCATTCCCTTTTCCTTCTTTGGGCTCATGTCTTCTCCATCCCTTACCCATCCCTTGACTGAGGTACATTCTGCTGGGTCCGATTCTATTTTTTTTTTCCTTATGCGATCACTTGTAGCACTGTGAAAGCATAATGCAGAACATCACAGATCAGGGGATTCATTTGGTGCAAAGGAAATCCAGGGTGAAGCAACATCAGCATCAAACTGATCCACCTGCCGTCTATTTTACGCTCCTTCTGTAGCTGCAGTCTCACTCACGCTGGGAAACCAGCCAGCCTGGAGTGAAAAGAAGGCATCGTTAACTTAAAATTAAAAAAGTGATACGGGTTTATCCATAAGTGAGTTTATCTGGTAAAAGCAGGAGGTTACAGAAGAGCTGATGTTGTCCTCCTGGGTTTTCTGCTTTGCACTTCTTGGGAAGAGAAGCAGCGATTGCCTCACTCGGCTGCACATCTACAGCAACTGCTGAGCTCAGCTGGCGGCGACTGCGCTGTTTCTCCCCAAGAACACGATCAGCCAACGCGTGATCCTAAGAAAAACGTCCCTTCCCTTTGCTAGCCTCAAGGCTGAAAGACTTCTCAGAAAAAGAATGTTTTCCATCTTTTTTTTTTTTTTTTCCTGGTGTCATCCGTGTGCCTGCTCATTTTTGTGGAGCTAGAGAAGCGTGGATGGACTGGTTGGTTGAACACTGTGTCCAGAGATTTAACTGCTCAGCTTCAGGGATTTTGCATAGTTCTTGGGTACCAAGTATCCAGCTGCGAGGGGTTGGATGGCATCTCTAAAAACAGGATCCATCCTTCTAGCTGCTTATCCAAAGGTTGGATCCATCTACTTAGCTATCAGCCTCTAAGAAACCTCCACAGTTTCATGGATTTGAGACAAAATAAGCCAATGGAGGGGCTTGGTTGAAATCTTTGCTTTTTGAAAGGAATAAAAGGGTTATGAAATGATGTTCAAGTTGAGGAGAGAGGAATCTTTGACACTGGGAAGAAAATCAGAGAGAAAAGATTAGATTCTTTTGCCATCCCATTTGTGAATGCAGCTTCTGTTGCCACCAGATGCCAGGTCGAGGGATCTGGCGGTGAAGATCCCAGCCAAGATGTGAAGCTTTTGCTGGGCAGTAGCACAGGCTTTGCATGGGAGAGAGACCGGAGGTGACAACCCTGCCAGCAACAGCCACGTCCTCACGCTCTGCTCCATTCCCCCGGGCCACCAGGAGTGGCCAGGTTCCACGCCGATGCTCCAGGGCTGAGTGTAATGAAAGCTCCAGCCTTCAGGATGCTGAGAAAGGACTAACGAGAACAGAGCCCACGAGCACCGAGGCAGAGCAACCGTCCACTCCCCACAGGAGCTGGGCCCAGAGCACAAGGAAGTCCCTTCTGCTGGAGGATCTGAGTCATAAAGAAAGGGAAGGGAAAAGTCACCACGATAGGGACAGGGTTGAAACGGGAAAGCATTTTATGTCAGCAATGACCCCCAAAGAGGGACATTAATGCCCTGGACAGGGCTGTGGTGACTGTTCCTATAGGACTGTGGTGACTGTTCCTGCGCTCGGCAGTGTCAGGAACATTTTTGGGGGGTGATTTGTGGGTGAGCGAGGAGGGAATATTCTGCAGAACGATGCGTGCGGGAAAGAGGACGAGCCTTACATAGCAGGTGAGGATGTCAGGCTGGAACAGCGGTACAAGACGAGCGTGTGCGGGTGGCGCGGGGAGGCAGACGCGTTTCCCGGCTGCACAACTAACCCCCCTTTCTCCTTTTCCGCACAGGCGGCCCCACGATGCCGAGCATATTTTCCTACCTGAGCTCAGAGATCGACTGGTGCGAAAGCAACTTCGAGCGCTCGGAGATCATCGCCGAGTACTACAACACCGTGAGTGCAGGCGCATCCGCAGGGCCCGGGAGCTGCTGGTGGGAGACGAGAGACGGGGCAGCCTTGTTAGATTCTCTCTTTCTGCTCATTCCTTTGAACTTCCTGGTGCTGGAGGGTGTTTGCATGGGGAACGTTTCCTGAGTTGCAGGTAAATCATGGGACTTTTATTGCCTATAACAGCAGTTGCTCACAAAACTAGCTGGGGTCAGGGATACTTAACGGCACGTGTGGGGCTAAGTTTCCACCCAGAAACCCCTGGCAATGCTCCTTAGCCCAGATTTGCGTGATCCTGTTATTCCAGTCCTGCAGCTCTGCTGTCAATTGGGTTGTCCCACGCAGGGCTCACATATTCCAGTGAAACGTACAGGAGTGGCAAAACTAGACACAACGCTTGCATGAACCGTCCTGGGCAGGATGGGAAGCCAGGACTCAAAAAAAGAGAGGAAAGCAGCTGCGTGACCTGGTGTCACCCCGTACGGTCCCGCTTTGCGACTCGGACCCCCCTGCACCACAGCCTCCTCGCTCTGCGTCTCGGACTCGGTCGATCACCCGTCTCCGCGAGCACCTCCTCCTACCACAGTGCCATTAAGGGCTGGCAAAGTGGCGAGGCATGTGGATTTACAGCCCTTCCAAAGGTCTTGTTTATGACTTTTAGCAATTA
The DNA here is from genome assembly GCA_032275445.1 of Crypturellus soui. NCBI lineage: Eukaryota > Metazoa > Chordata > Aves > Tinamiformes > Tinamidae > Crypturellus > Crypturellus soui. The sequence continues at coordinate 184,985 of JAUBNY010000180.1, forward strand.
CTGTCTAACACTGGAAGTTCTTGGTTCTCAGGGAAATGTTTCCTCTTCATCTTCAAGCTGCTTTCAATAAATTGCCCATAGATAATTCCCTCACCCGAGTCCTGCAGCTCAGTAGCTCTAATCGCCCCGATGGAGCCTCGGAGGAGAGATGCTTGGGCTGTATTTAGTTATTTGAGAGGGGCACTTGGCCAAAATTAGCCGGTCTGCTATGGAAGGATGTGTGCTCCGGATGCTGGTTCCGACCACATGCTGCTTCCCTCTGGCATCTGATCAAACCTGTTGTGCTGTTGCCCATTGAGTGGCCGTGTCTCCCTGCTGGATGGGCCCTGAGCCCCAGAGCAAGGCAGAGCTACTGAAATCACTTCTGTGTGGATGAGCATCTCAAATGTAGCTGGAGATGGCAAATGCGTCTGTGGTTGGGAGTCTCACTGGCCACGACGGAGAGGGGCTGATTTCCACAGGAAGTCTGAAAGCTACTCGCTTTCATGAATGTATTTAGGGCGCATATTTGCGTAATCTCCTATTTTGGCACATAGGCAGCAGGCTTCCTTGGAGCTGAGACCCCATTTTTACCAGCATCCTGATTTACACCCAGACTCTCAAAGGGGGTTACCATCCTTAACACACTCAGAAGTGTCTTAGGAGCCTTCCAAAAGCTCTCGCGTGTCTCACTTGGCTGTGTCATGCTTAGATACCAGCTGGCATGGCCAGATGCTTAACTACCTTCCTTAGGACCCAAGGCCTCTAATCTCTATAATATACTGGCTCTTAGCTGACTAGTTTGCTTTGTGGCAAAGGTTTCTTAACTGCAAACGTGGACTGGCCTCAGGACAGGATTTCAGATGTGATCTCAACACTTCTGCTGTTCTCCCCTCCACTTGTTACCCATATGCACATTGTTTCCCCTTTGCGGCAAAGTTTTGGAGTCCTATCTTGCTGGGCTTATTATACCAACATTGGCTTCCGTGCCAGTTTGCCAAGGTTTTAGACTAGCTGGGAATCCAGCCAGCTCATCCCCAGGCTCCCGTGCCACTAAGTCAGCAGGGCTTCCTAATGGGGCATCCTCTTCAGCGTCCTCCTCCCGACACTGCCGGAGGCTGGAGCCGAGCAGTTTTGTGCCAGCAGCAGCAACGTGCTCTGTGCCGGCCACACTTGCTCTCAGCCCAGCTTGGGGTGGATGCTTTTGATCAGAAATGGAAACAGCAAGGGCATGAGCAGAGAATCCGAACAATTTCCTTAAGTACCTAATAATTAATACCTGGTGGCTCATGGTGGTGCAGTTCAGCAGCAAAGCGATATCTATTTATAGTGACTCCATGACCTAGAAATTTATTGTCTTCTGGATGTTTGTAGAATGGGGTTGTACTACAGGGTCACCAGGGAGGAACCTGTCTTTCTGTCCTCATTTCTCTCCTGAAATGAGTGATCAAGATGCTGGTAATGACACCGGGATCTTCCGCAGTCTCTCTGGCGAAGCGCTGGTCTCTCGGACCGCGTGGTCGGGTAGCGTTATCGAGAAGTCCCCGATACGGCCATCGATCGGCGGAGAGGTCGTCTGCAAGCGCAGGTCAGCCGAATCTGCCCAGACGAGCCCTCCCTTCCACACTGCGCGGCGGCCACGGCGCGCTCCCTGCCTCTGCCGGGCCCAGGGAGCTGCTGCAACACAGGCTCATTGCTCATCTGCCCAGCAATTCCCGCGCAGGAACGGGGCAGGAATTGTCCGGCGCTTTGTAAACACTACGCAGACAGGTATTTTCTGCCCCAAACCACTGGCACGGTGCTGCAACGTCATGACACGCAGCCTCAGCTTCTGCTACACGGGGCTGGCCATCAGGAACCTGCTGTGCAGGTTACAGCCTCTGAGACACTCGCTTCTGCCTTTGGCTCTGGGGCTTCTGTGTCAGCTAAATCTGGTTCGCTGGCCTTCACATGAATGAAGACACCAATGAAGCTCTTAGAAATCTCTTTTACCTGCAGAAAATCTTTCTATTGAGTAAGAACCTGCATTGCAACATCACTGCACTCATGCGTCCAGGTAGAGCTCCTGTCCAAAGCAGCTTCTCCTGTCCAAATTCACATCAGAGGCCTGTTCTCACCTTGTCATGGATGGAGAGGTTCTCTATGGGTCTGTTTCCACCTCAACCTGCAAAATGCTGGGTTGTACAAGCTCTGGGGCCTTCCCCTGTTCTTGCAGATGCACCAGCGTTAGAGCCACCTCCTGCTTTTCTCCTGGAGAAAGAAGCAAATGCTGGAATAGGTGGGCTTGGTTAGGAGATCTAGCACAGTCAGTCACATTTGTTAGAAGTGAGACACCGTCATGAGCTCACAGTGTGGGAAGCCACAGCGCTGAGTCCCGCTGGTTCCGTTTGTGCCTCGGCTCCATCACGGCTCTCTCATCTCCCGGGAATCCTGGGCAGAGGGAGCTGCTGCCTCTGGCCCAGCAGCAGCCAGAGGGCCGAGACTGAGCAGAGATTCTGCAGAGCTTCCTAATGGGTGTTGCTGGGAGCAAAGCCCTCCCAACCACCCTCGAGAAGGAGCTTGCCACGTGCCAAAGGGATGATTTAACAGCCCTTGCAAAATCAGGGCTCGGATCCAGAGAGCCGAAGTCCTCTCACCGATGCGGTGTTGTAGCGGCTCAGCCCCTGAGCTCCGTGCTTGGCTGCTCCGTGGGGATTCCTTCTGCAATCTCTGTGTTTCTGTTCGTGATGTTCCCCTGACTATCCCTCCCCTCTGATATCTGATCTTGCACTTTTCATACTGAATTAATGAGGTGATAACGCTGTTATCATGTAATTAATGGCACTGTTGCAATGCCCAGTGGGATTCAGCAGGGATCCAGACCTCCCTATATGCAATCTCAAACTGCTGCATTTCCTCACTTTTGACATGCATGCCAGCACTTGCATGTTGTTACCTTCCTTCAGGCATTTCTCCTCTTGAGATCTCTATTTTTTTTTCCAAAACCCTCCTTAACTATTTTAAGGGAAAATAAATGTTTGCAGCAAAGCTGCTACTTTAATATGTGGTTGGTTTTCTCAAACGTTTTGATTGTTCCTGAACTGTTTGATCCCGAGTACAAGAGCAGGACCAGCACTTCCCTCCCATAAGCGGAAAAGAAATGTGCCTGGATTTGGCCCTAGGCACCTATAGAAAACCAATATATTTGCCCTGAAAATTGCTCCTAATATGAATATCAAGTTGTTTCATAGAAACCCTGGTGAAGTTCAAGATTGATCTCCCTGTATTAAAGGGAATAGAGACCTTACATGACTTGTGTTTCCCTCTGGGTTACGAGAGGGCGGGTTTCATATCTATGACATCCCTGTGATTTGCAGCCTTGTTACCGTAAGCTTAGATCCCATGGGACCTCACAAACCATGATTTGAGTTTGCAATTGGCTACTATAGGGAAAGGTCCAAGGAAGGGTGAGACTCCAACTAGGGAGGTCAGATCCCAGGTCTGAGCCCTCAGTTAGATGAAAGATGAAAGGAAAATGATTGTCAGGGGGAGATAAAAGTCATCCTGGTCGCTGGCCAAATGCCATTTTAGCAGGTTGTTCTGCACTGCCTGAATAAAGCCCCAGAAAACTGGCTAGTAGCAGTGACAGAACAAGCTCCAGCACAATCCCCTCCTCATCCTAGGTAAACTAAAGTTTGTCCATGAAGCAGTTCTGTCAAGCTGGAAACCAGGGCAGAATAATTTTGCTGAATTCACTTGCAAAGTATGCCTAAAGACATTTATGACTTCATGTAATTGTTAGTGTCCAGAGTTCCTGCCCTTCCAGGCCAGGTGGCTTTGCATGTGACACGACAGGATGTCACCTCTGTCCAGTCTCCACCTATGACATACTGGTCTTGCTGCTCTCCACTGCCCCCTCTCCCACTTACGGACGGTTTTCCTGGCTGTGTTTTGCTGTGCTTGCCTTGCTCCTTGTGCCCATCCAGCCCCACCGTGGCAGAAGTCAACCCGGGTGTTTCTGGCAGGCCTGGCACGACAGGAGAGAAAGATGGTTGCAAAAAGAGGAGTTTTGGTGCTTTGCTTAGGCACAAAAGCCAAAGAAAAGCCACCATCTGAAGGGTGGACTTGCTGCCACAGCGATAGCTACCCTTCCAGCTCCAGCCTTGGGAAACGCCTCTGCTCTTCCTCCTGTGCCAAGAGTAATACTTGCGCTCCGTGGGGTGCTTTTCACTAGAGATCGGTATCCTCTTTGCACAGAGAGATACCGAGGCACAAGGTGGGATGGGACTTGCCCAAGATCATGCAATAGGCTGAATGTGCCTCTTGTTTTTCAGATCAGCAATGTAGCCTTTTTCATCCTTTCTCCTGCCCTGCTCTACCTGAACCGTCAGTACTGCAAGCAGCGCGCCTTGCCCTTGTACTTCGTCTCTGCCCTGCTCATCTGTATAGGTAGGTGCCAAGGCTGTGAGAAGACCTAACCCGTTGCCAGAGTACTCATCCTTCACCTGCAATACTTTTGGCTCCGGAGACTGGTTCTCAGTGGTCAAAGCACGGGGATAAGCTGGGGTGGGACCAGGACACCACGTCTGTACGAAGCCCTGCAGCTCCTGATTCCCAGTGGCTGTGGTTGCAAAGCTCCCAGCCTGGTAAATCCCTGTGGCGCTCTGTGGTCTGACTCATTCAAGTCTCCATTAACCCCTGTACCCTGCCCTTGAAGAATGTCCTCTGAAATCACCCCCAGGGACTTCTAGGCAAGACGGGCTTAGGCTGTGACTTAGCTTAGCTTAGCACTTAGCTGACACAACCCGCCTCGTTCCTTGCAGGTCTCTTCTCCAGTTACTTTCACATGACCCTGAGCTACGTGGGACAGCTCCTGGATGAACTCTCCATCCTCTGGACACTGGCTGCTGCATATTCTTTTTGGTACCCAAAGGTTTACTTCCCCAGGTGCATCAAGAGCAGGTATGACCCAGAGATCGTGGACGGGATGTTGGTGTCGATACATGTGACCCACAGGGTCCCCCCACTAACCCAGCTGCCCTGAAAGGGGCAGCCACGAGCTCACCACAGGTGGCCTTGGGGACAAACCCTCCGTTACTTGGTGCTAGACCTGCTGATGAGGACAAGAAGGGCAAGAAACTCTCCCTCTGCATAGGGCCCTGCTGAGCTCCTTTCGGCTACAGCTGCTCGTCTTTGCAAAGGTTATCGAGAAATTCGGCATGGAGAATTTCAAAGTGAGAGATTTGGGCACACTGCGCACCCATTGCTGGTGGTGCGGCTGGAGTGGATAAGCCGAGGGGTTGCCACATCAGGAACATGCAGACTGCTCCTGTCTGTGCAAATTCACAGAAGGGCTGGAAGTCCTGCTAGCCCTTGGGAAGAGCACAGAGCCACCTGGGGAAGCGCGGGACCTGAGGCTTCGCACTGGGAATGAAATTAAATGTTCCTGAGCACCACCACTCAGTGATCTGTGCTGTCAGACTGCCACAGCGTCCCCTGCCATCCACAGAGAGCTCTACCTGAATGCTGATGGGGTTCTCCCCAGGACAAGCTGGCCCAGCCTAACTCTCCCATGTTGCAAATGCTGCTTGCCAGGGGGCTAGCTGGACTGGAGGAGCCCAGCACCAAAGACGGGGGTCCTGGCTGGGCACAAAGCAGCAGAAAGAGCAACCCAGCAGGGTTTGCTTGGAGGATGCTCCCACCCCGGCGGGCTCCGCGGAGCCCTTGGAGCCGGCGCAGCGAGGAGCCCTGCGCAGGCCGGCTGCAAACCTGCTCTGCCCATGCACAGGGGGTCACCAGGAGTTCACTGTGCAGACATGCTTGGGGGAGGCAGGGAGCGGGAAGGGACCTGGGCAGGGATTTGCATGTGAAAGGCCTCTCTAAGCCCTATTGTTGTTCAGTCAGCCCAAATCTGCATGTTTGCACTGCCGAGCCCCCTGCCAGCTCGGCTGGGGCTCCGGTCTGCAGTCCCTGTGCTAAGCCCCTCTTGCCCTGTCCTCCTCTGGCATCGCCAAGAACGTGCCCAGCTCTGCCGTGGACTCGCTGGG
>JAUBNY010000180.1:205301-215977 GCA_032275445.1 Crypturellus soui
GGCGAGCGGCGGCGGCGCCGTGAGCGGCCGCGACCGACCGACCGAGCGGGCGGGCGGCGGCGGCGGCGGCCGAGGCCGGAGCAGGAGGAAGGGCGTAGAGCGGCTCCGCTCGCGGCGGGGTAACGAGCCGGGGGGGTGGGTAGCGAGCGCCCCCCCCGCCGAGCGGCCGCCGGCAGCGCGAGCGAGCGGGGCCCGCGCCGCTGCGCCAGCCATGGACAACCAGGTGAGGGCGGCGGACAGCGGCTCCGCGGCCCCCCGGGCGCGGGGGCAGCGCGGGCGCCTCCCGCCCTCCCTTTATATTGAAGGGGAGGGCGGCCTCGCCCGTGGCGGCTGCGGGTGGCAGCGGCCCCGGGGCGGGAGGGGTGGGGGTTAACGGCGCCGCGGCGGGTCCACCTGGGGCGGCGCGGGCTTCTGTGCGGGGAGGAGCCGGGGGGGGAGGCGGCTACCTGCGGGGCCGGGGGGGGGGACCCGGCCGAGCCGCGGCGGCCGCCGGTGGCTCCGCGAACAAAAGCCAGGAGGGCCTGGAGGGGGAGAGCGAGAAGTTGCGGAGGCCGCGGCCCCTTTGTAGCCGCGGGCAGGTTCTGGTTTCCCTTTGTTGGGGAGGGAAGAAGAAAAAAAAAAAAAAAAAAAATTACCCTCCATTTCCACGGGAGCAACTTTGGCTCGTGGTGCTGGGGAGCTGCGGTTCCCGGTTTTGTTCCAACTCCCGGCCCGGTTCGCAGCGATTTGAGGACGGGAGCGGCGCGCGCGAGGAGCCCAACTTTCCCTCCTCGCTCAGCAGTTCTGCTTTGCGCCTCGCTTTGCTCTGCCCCAGCTAGGCCCATCTGTTTCCCAGCTAAAATCTTCTCCGCCGTTCTCTGCCGTTCTCCGCCGTGGCAGTGACAGCCATTTGCGCCCCGCTGGAGGAGCGGGGGGACTTGCTGGCAGAGGTAGCACGATTTGAGGGGGTAATTATGGAATCGCTGCGCGAAGCCGCGGAGCGGGCGGCGAGCGCGGAGAAGCGCTCGCCTGCGAGCTGTGGAAATACCCGAGATAAAGCAAACCCACACGTACCTCCTGTGGGAGCCCAGCGTTCAGGCAGTCTGTCTCCGCATCGTGCTCCGCCACCTCAGAAGAGATTTCTCTGAGTAAAACGCAACATGCCTTTTTTTTTTTCCCCCCCCATACTCCTTAATATGGCACACAAGAACAGGCTGCAGCGTGCGTTCATTTTTAGTGCAGGAGCGAGATGGATTTGGTGTGGATGTGTCCTAAAGCACAGAGCGGGAAAGACAACCTGCCAAGAGAACCAACTTGCAGGGGAAGGTGACGTGTAGAAAGGTCTCCATAAGGTAGATGAATTAGGTGCTTTTGTCCCCGAGTCTTAGAATGGATGCGCAGGATGGCAGCGAAAGGTATTTACTGTAAAGATAATAGCCTGGAGGAATGCGCTACGGTTGTAGTTGAAGTTGGAGCTAAACTGGGGTTCAAGAAGATCAAGCTTTGATGCCTGGTGAAGCTCCCGTGTCATCTTTTTTTACAAAGAAAAAAAAATACTGAGTTTTAAGAATGGTTTATGCTTTTGTTGGAAAGTACTAATCATACGCTGAAAATCATTTTCCTATAACATGTCAGGTTGGATATACAAAATACTCACTGAGTGTGAATCTTGATCATAATCTCTGCTGTAGTTCCTCAAATGCAAAATGGGGCCAATACTCTTTCTAGGATTTTCTCTAGATTTGAGGGATTGCCCAAATATAGGTTCATTTTGCAACACCATGCTCTTAATTTGGGCCCGTGTGCGCTTGTATTTTAAACGACAGGGATATCAAGACATTTACTTTTGAGTCTTAGGTGAAGAAGGGGGTGAGGACCATGACCTGCCCCACTCATTCAACTTCCATTTGCTGAGGCTGGGTTTGGTTGTGTTCAGTTTGAGATGGTTGCGCTGCTGGTTAAGTTTGGGTAATGGGTATGCCCGAAAATAGTTTAGCAGAGAGACAAGTAGCTTAGGTGTGATTTCTTGAGCAGACCTTGCCCTAGGGTTTGTTGGGTTTAACTTTTATTTGACTCACAGTTGCCTTTCTGATGTTACATCTTTTTCTTTACTCTTTTGCTTTCTCTTTACTGTGCGAAGTCTGCAGCAATGTCTGGATCTTCCCAATTAATTTAATTTGGCTTTTAAACACGTAATCTGTGTGTGTGCGTGCACGTTTTGAATGAGATGCTGAATGCACCCTTTTTATTCCATGATCCAGGAGTGCAAATCAAAATCGGGTCATTTTAGTGCAAGCATTTGTTATACCTGAGACTTTGTCTTTGAAAGACTATTAATAAAATATGTAATAAATGCATGGAGCACCATAGCTGTACTCTAATGAATGTTTATTCTAGACAATATCACAGTCCAGCAATTCATGATCTCATTTGTTCTGTTAAGATTACATTTTTGTCAGTGCTAGGAATTCTGTGAGCTGTGAAAAGCAAGTCTCTGACACTTTCTAGTAATAAAGGTTCTGTGCTTAGAACTTTGCTGACAATTCAGTCTGTGACACAGATAAACCTGCTCCTCTTCTAAAACGGTTTTCTCTGCAATACTAATATTAGGAAAATAATTAGGTAGGAAATGGTGCTAGCAGCTATTTTTAATGATACCTTCTCTGATTGACAACAGTTCAGTTTTCAGAATGAGCCTGATCTCCCTCTGGAGACAGTTGTGGTGTTCTCCTGCTGATACCTAGCTCTGTCTGTCAGTGAAGCTCAGCATAATATATATAATATGTAACCTGTTCCCTTTTCCTTATGTCCTTACCTCTGTCCTAAAACAGTGCACGGTTCAAGTAAAACTGGAGCTGGGGCACCGAGCCCAACTGCGGAAAAAACCCACAACCGAAGGGTTTACTCATGACTGGATGGTGTTTGTCCGTGGCCCGGAGCAATGCGACATCCAGCATTTTGTGGAAAAGGTGGTCTTTCGGCTACATGAGAGCTTCCCTAAACCCAAACGCGGTGAGTATGTTTTTGACGACGTGTAATTAGGCCTTTTCTGCCTGTGAGCGCATTGTGCAGGCCTGGTTTGGTCTTGTACTGTCACATTTCAATAAAATATTTCCGTCGAGAGGAGCAAAAATGTACATTGCATGCACTTGAGTCTTGACCTTTACCATTGCTGTTGAGGAAGGTCAGGGAGAATGGGACCTTTCTTCTAATGAAAGGGTCAGAGGTGAGACGCTCGCTCCTCTTATTTAAGCATTAGTATATTCAGCTTCTGAAGACACTTAGTGACAGCAGAAGGTAATTCATGTTGCAGAATGGGTGAGATGGGTTTCATCAGTTGATCTGAGCCAACAAAAGCTGGAAGCATGTGATTTGTGTGAGGCCTTCAAATACTGCAGTGGTGTATATATATTGTTATATATTGTCTTTTGCATTGGGCAGCAAGCAGCTATCAGTATTCCTACAATTTCTAGTCTACAAGTGCCACATCAGGTAGTATTTAAGCCAGTATAAATCAGTGCAGCCCAAAGGGTGGCCTCTTTAGCTCTGCCCATAGGACCCAGCTGCATGCCTGGGTACAAGCACCGTGTACCCAGCTGGGTTGGGAAGGATATAAACATTTTGTAACATCATTTTCTGCTGGATTATCCTTTACTGTTTGCAAGTGTGCAGCAATGTGAACCTTACTGTTGGCACCAGACGACAGGAATGCAAGGTTGAGGGTGGAAAAGCAGGATTTGCCCTTTCCGGCAGCAGGACAGCCTTAGATCTGCCTAAGATTGTGTAACTGCATGTGCAGTGTTATTGTTAGGTAGTGTTACCAGGAACGCTGCCTCGCTAAGGGTACTGCTATAAATTACTTCATAACACACATTCTTTGAAACACCATTTTTGGAAGCTTGCTGGTCAGGCAGGATGTTTTAGGACTACTGACTTCACTGGTTATTTGTGGCAGTCCATGGCTATGGAGTACCTCTAAGGTGTTGAGCTCATGCAAGCGGGCATTAGTAGGTGTATGTTGATTATGTCTCTTTGAGATTGATGTGGTAAAACTGATATATGATAAGCAATTGTGATGCTGAGCTGGAAGCTAATTCATAGAATAAAAGTTACAATCTGCTCTAGTACAATTCTTATCAGCAACTGTAATTAGTCTGTTACAAATATCAGCATTAGAATAGTACATCCTCTCTGCTTAGTGGGTTGCTGCATTATTTACCTTTGAAAGAGGCTTTTTTCTGTCTAAGGATTTTTAAATATTTCTTTAAGCTTGCTCATGATGCCACTTTGCCTTTGAGTACAGAGTGTCATGATTGTGCTTAAATTGTATGGTGAACAAAAACCAGAAAAGCTGAGCATGATAGGGTTTTAATTACATGCTCTTCTGTCATAGTTGAGTGCAAGGAATTTTGGGTGCTGCTTGCTAGTGTCTTTATGATGGTAGAAGTGCTTAGTACTGGGGATAATATAGCGACATTAAAGGAAATTAATTTGTATATTTTTTAGGTTTGAGGGAAATAGTGTTTCCTAATCATATTAATCCCTTGAAATTCTTTAAACAAGTAAAGACCTGCATTAACTTTCCCTAATGACTTCAGTGACTTTATTTACGTGTACTGTAGCGCATGAATTATATGCAAGTGCATCCAGTTCCCAAGAGGGAGAACATCTGTGGTCCCGTGTCTGTGCTGACAGCAGGTCTATATAGTTAAGTCATGGCCAAATGCCCCTAGATTCCTTCAAGCCAGCTACCGTGACACAAAATACAGGAAGGACTCTGCAGCATGAAGAGACAGCTAATGGTGGGGTTTGTAAATGTCGGACCTTAAAAAAATAAACTTTACCTTTCTATACTGCTCCAACTCCCAGCCTTTGGGAAGTGGTAGTTGTTTCAAGACAGCTTTCCAAGGCGCTCTGCAGCATGGAGCAGCAGAGAAAGGCAATTCTGTTTCACCGCCACGAGAGAGGGAAGGAATCGGGTTGAGTCTGGGCAATGGGAGTGTATTTTATGGCTCCTTTCTGTGGGAGGAGCTAGGAGTGGCGCTCGGGCTCTTAGCTGAGCCTGTGACCACCATCTTACTTTGGTTTGCAGGAAGGTTGATGTTTTAAATGCAACCCGAGTTGCCAGAGACCCGTTTCTCATCTTGCAACTAGTTTTTGCATCCGGTGAAGCTGCACTATGATACAAATTCATGTTTGTGTGTTTTCTTTACAGTGTGCAAGGAACCCCCATACAAGGTGGAGGAGTCTGGCTACGCAGGCTTCATTATGCCCATTGAAGTGTACTTCAAAAATAAGGTAGAATCCGATTCCTGGTCTTAAAATTGTTTTGAGCTGTGCCAGATCCTGAAGCTGCATGACAGAAAGACTCTAAGTTATGTGACTGTTTTATGTGTGTGGTTTTTATTACTCTAATAAATAGAATTTAACTGGGAGTTGGAGACTTCTGCCAGGCTTAAAAAAGAGAGCATTTTGTAGAAATGGAGCTACAGAGAAAGCTAATCTTGGGATAGAGTGATGGGCCATGGGATTCTGAAAGGAGATTGTAGCACTTGTTACAAGGTTTTCTAACATAGATAATATTAAAACAGTTTAAAATATTTTATGCAAATACAGAAATCTGTTTTAGAACCCTGACTTCATATTTTTAAAAGTAAATACTATTTTAAATGTAACCTGTAGTTTTTATTTACAGTCTAATTAAATGCTTTTATTTACAGTCTTATTAAAATAACTGTACAAATATGTCAGTAGTGTCAGCCCAATACAAGGGTTTATGTTTATAGGTAACGTTCTTACAGTGATGTTAAAACTATTGTATCCCTGATTCAATAATTTTCCAAAAAGAAAGCATTTAATATTTTTATTTTTTAGATGTTTTGCCAACCAATATATACTAGTTAGATTTTGGGATTTATTGCGTGCTGTAAGTCCTACCGCAAAGGACACATACTGCATGGCTTGAACAAGGTTATGAAAATAGAGATTTGGTCACTTACGTATCAGCTCTTTCCGTGCAGTTGTTTTGTTAATCATAAATACTGAAATCGTTCTGGATTTGATTACTGTGTTTAGAATAAAACGTGCAAGTTGCTGTGCTTATTATTCCAAAGAGGAACCTAGATAAACTACAAATTTAAACATTAAGTCACCTCACAGTATTGTAAGTTCCCACCCACTCTCCGCCTAAGCACAAGCAATTAGCACATGTTTTGTGTATAGCAGACCACATGTAATAACCTCTTTCTGCTTAGCTTAGCAGCATCTTTTACCAGCACATCTCCCACAAATGTATCTGGCTACGTTTTCCTTCTCACCCTACTCTAGGGCAGTGTTTTATTCTGCTGGCGTCACCAGATTGCTCCAGATAATAGCCAAATAATGAGACTGCAAACTGCCGGGCGAAAATTTTGTTTTCTAAACCTAGAGCATGTTGCCCACAGCTTTCTTGGGGGTGGGGTAAGCCAGAAGGATGTGAAGAGAAATGGCCGTTAGAGAGCAGGGGATGGAAGCTGTTGATAGAAGCAAAGGCACTGAAAACTATGATTGAGCCCACAAAACAGAAAAAAAAAAACCTCAACGGCTTAAAAGTAGTTTGACTTCTGGTGGCTTTTCTGAGGTTTTGAATGGAAATCAGGAAACTGCTCATCTGCACTGTGTTCAGGCCCAGTTCAGGTTCAAAATCTACCTATGCCTTCCTGACAAAAAATGTGCACTCCTCCCCTGTAACGGCTGGGAAGGGGCGTCTCGCATGACTGCGATGGCTGAGCTACGTTTTTTGCTGCTCTTAGCTTTTCCGCCCAGTGTTTCTCACAGTTGCTTTTCCCCTCCAGACCTCTTGCATATTCTCCCTCACTGCTGTTTCTCCTTTATATTGATATTTGTATCTCGTTGCACTTGATTGTGTTGTCTGCTGTAAGTTTTCTGTCTTTCCATCCCCTGTATTCACAAACTCCTTGCCGAGCGTGGAGCTGGCAGCTTTTCTGAATCTAACTTGGTTTCATACCCACCGGGGTCATTGCTGCACATTGTTCCTGTGCACGTGACTGCATAGTTGTGCTTTCTAACATTAGGGATGTGAGGACTTTTTTAAAGAAGGGAAATAGGTGGCCCCTGTTCTTGGTGGAAACAATGGAAGTGGCAGCTACTTTGGGAGAAGGCAGCTTGGTTTTGACATTTTTGTCCTCAGAGGAATGGAAAACAGCTTTAGTTCTAACGATTTTTTAATAAATCTTCAAAATACTCATCTGCTCAGTTTTGTAGACGTGAATATTATAGGGAAGCTCTCCTCTACTTTTAATCTGATTGCTAAACTGTCTAATCATGGAGCTCAGGACGGCACCGTAGCACATTAAATCCGGGCAGGCTGTGGTTGAAGGGGGAATGTAACTGCTTCCGTCTTTCACCACAGCATTTGAACTGACCCCTATTCTCAAGTTCAACCATGAGCTTGAAATAGGAGCTATATCTAAGTTTGCTTTTAATATTTAAAAGTGATTTTGTAGTCCTTATGGCAGAAAATGTTATATTCTCTTCATACTTGAAAATTAAGCTTGGTACTTCTGATTCTTGGAAGCTTAAAAGCTGCCTGAAATTGGGAAAGCTCCTCTGACCCTTCTTGCCTGGTGCTAAAGCCGTCTTGAAATACCGAGTTCTGTGACTATTTCAGGAAATGGAAAAGTAAGAGCAGAATGGTCCTGCAAAGACAGAATATGAGCAAAGATGGATGTATAATAGAAATTCAAAAGAGAAGGAAAAAGGGGAAAAAAAAAGAGAAGGCATGGCAAAGGTTTAAAATGCAGTCTGTGTTCTCCTTCACTGGTGAATGTGACATTAAAGCACCTAATAAATAAGTATTTTTTACTACCTAAACGCCATATGTTCACTCTGGTATCTGTAAACCTGTTGACGCTGGTGGGGATCAGCTGTTCTGTGTGGAGCATATATTGTCCTCGATTTGCCTGAATTGATTACAGCATTTGGGACTCATCCTTGAGTAACTCTTTTCAAGTAGAGATATTACGGATTGATTTTGGGATTGCATAGAAAATGATGTGCTTTATAGGTGGCTGGACAAAATGAGGAGGGTGGTGCTTTTTGGCCATGTGTTCTCTATGTTCTAGTGCATTTCCGTGATGACAGAAGACTGTCCTTTCAGTCAAAGTGAGAATCACAGCAGCTTTGGGTTTTATTTATCAATGCATATTTATTGATGCTTTAGAAAGGTGAGAAGCAAGAGGATTTGAAGAGGGAGTGAGCTGATCTATGAAGACTCATCTTTTCTAGGACAGTCTGAAACTTTTAATTCCACAATTTAAGCTTCTTTCTCCGTTTTTTTTTCCCATTCTTTGTCCCAAGTTGTTAAATAGGATGGTAAGTAAGGGTTGTTGGAAACGGTTTTCCTTGCTTTGGCTCGTGGAAACAGTCCTGTCCACAGCTGCAGGATTTTTGTTTCTTTTTTAAAGAATGTTTTAAAAATATCTTTTAATGAAATTCACTATTTGCTTTACTTTTAGGCAACTTTGCCTAAAACTGCCTGTGAACTCCTTTCCTTTTTCCATTACCCATTTGGAGTAGGAGAGTTGGTGCTTTTGGCGCCTCTGAAGCTTTTGATGCCTTTCTGTCTCACCAGGAAGTGTCAGCGGAGTATCAAAAGTGCTGCAGGAGCCTGGTTTTACCCTGAAGAAATAACAGCTGTGGTGGGATGTGCTTCTCCTTCCTGTGCTGTATTCACCCGAAGTCCTTTCTCCGTCTTGTCTTTTGGATTATAGAACATACTTATATGTTAATGCAAACCTGGAGAGTTTGTTTTTCCAAGTTTGCTGGGGTGTCCCAGTGGCTCAAACAAGCAGCCACATTTGCGTTCCCACTTGGTGTTCGTGACCTACAGAAGCCTTTGCTTCTGTAACTGAACCTGAAAAGCAAACGGCAGGATCCCAGCAGGTTAAATCAGAAAGGTTTTGCAAGCACAGCCGAGTAAAGGTAGCAGATCATTTGGGACTGTTGCACTGAAATGTTGCTGTGCTATTGCTATTTTTGAACCCTTTGTGTTTCTTCCTGTAATAAGGGCTGCTCTTAGTAGCTTCTGCTGCTCGAATCCATGCAAACTGGGTGCGATAAAAGCAGTGCTGTTTCTCTAGAACCCTTCCCTTTTGCTTTCCCCCCACCTGATCTCAACAGTCTTGAGATTTTATTTATTTATTTTTCCTGCCCTCATTGTTGTCTCCAAATACATCTCTTACAGCAGTGGCACATTTTAACCAGGAGGCTGTAGTACAGGTGCATCAGTGGTTTTAAGTTGCATTTTTGTATCCTAATTAGAGCCCACTCCCCACAAAAGCCATTCATGTTATTGGAAAGTAAGGTATATATATAAATAAAGGAGGAAGGAAATAATGTGTCTTTCCAAGCAGTGCATAGGAGTTTGTATAGCAGGGTAAATGGAAATAAAGCACCCTTAAAACAAAGTATCAGGATCATCAGTACGACAGCAATTCATAAAAGTCTCCTAAGAAAGGCCACTGGAGAGGTTATTTTTGGCTAATTCCCTCTATTCCACAAATGGGGGCAAGATTTACATAGGTTCGATTATATCTTGTTGGATAGATTGGAGTGTATCTCAGGTGTTACTTATTTACTCAGCGTTGCTGCAAGGATTTAAAATTTGTCATATTTGCCTGTACTTTAAGCATAACCACTCTGTTGCTCGTGTTTTTCAATCTGTGCTGTATGGACTGCTGTACCAAACCTTCGCCGTATCCATGCATGCTGCACGGGAGCAGTGCCTAACCCTCACTTTTGATCTGTTGGAAATTTGTGGGTATTATCAGCTCCGCATGAGCAGACTGGTTTCCGAGCCGAAACACCCATGCTGAGCGTTTCGGTAGCTCTGCAGCTAGATACACTGCAGTGCCTGGCCTGAAAGCGTTGGGAAATGTAGCAGCTTCACCGGCATCAGTAACTTGGATGTGTAAGTGCTAGCAGATGAATAAATGCCCCTCTTTGGAAATTAGGAAAAACATACTCGCTGCTGCATTCAAGCAATTACCTTAAAACAGAAGAGAGTTCCCCAAACCAGTTATCAATTTAATTAACCCTGTAAAATCATATATAAATATTGGCCTATTCACTTTCAGATGTCCTGGCTCCAAGCTCGGTGGAGGACTAGTCAGACGGGTTGTGCAGGCCTGGGAAAGGGGTTTCATTTATAGAGACGTTATGAACCAGTTACGGCTAAATGACTCTGTCAGGCTGGATCTATGGCAAAAAGGAAGTTGTGTTAGAAGTTATGGTTATTGAATAACCATGAGGCTGCCTCCTTGGTGTGCTAGATTTTTTGTAGATAATTTTGTTTTATGGCTTTCTAAAAGTGATTTATGAGCTCTGTGCGCATGCTACCAGTGAAATGCTTTTGATTTGTGCGGGTGGCAAAGGGCACACGCCCTGCCTTGCAAACGGGACCAGGAAATTTCAACAAAAGACTTTGAAAAAACTCCTGCTCTTACAGAAGGTGCCAAAAGAACTTTAACCTGTTACTTCAGTACTCCAAAGTAAAATAAAGCAACTCTAGAATTCAAAACAGTGCAGCCACAAGGCTGGAAAATAGCAAGGTTGAAGTGCAGTGTGTTCAGGTTTGGAGAGCAGCAGTGGAGCGCAGTGATTCCATGGATGGATGGAAATTTATAGGGATTGCAAAT
>JAUBNY010000180.1:225867-238242 GCA_032275445.1 Crypturellus soui
TGTTTAATGTCTCTTAAGTGAGATGCTCTGAAGGAATCTTGGTGAGTGAAAACACATGCAGGTCTGAAAAGAACAAAAAAATGGTGGTTTTGAAGGGAACTTTGGTAGTTCATTGAGGTTGCCTGTTGTGTGGGCTTCTTTCACACTGCAAAATAAGCTGTATTTTTTGCCCTTCACTTTGGCGTTTTTCATTTGCCATTTTGCAGGTGTTGAGATGATTTGAAGCTAGTGGCGTGAAGGGGCCTATTGGGAGTGTTGGTGCTGCTGCCCAGAAGTGCTGGGCTACAGGACGCCAAAGTTTTCACAAATGTTGTGTTTATTGTATGAGTATTTTTGTATTTGACATCTGCAGTCAGTGATGTATGATGTAGTAGGGCTCTTGAATCCTGTATCTCGCTGTGCTCTGGATTTCTGGGTTAGAAAGGTTAAGATATTTTTTCTTTTTTCTTTTTTTTCTCCTTTTATGGGGGGTTAAGTCTGTCCAGTCCAGCCCTTCCAACTCCAGCTCCAGCTCCGACTCCAGCTCTGACTCTGATTTTGAGCCATCTCAGAACCACAGTCAAGGTGTGTTACAAGAACTAACATTGATTAAAGTTGTTTTTGTGTAACCTTGAAGGCTCATGGGAATTATATCTATTTTCCTAACATCATATATGTGGTATCCCCAGAATATTTCCCCTCCAATCTAAAATAAATTTTAATACGAGATAGAGATGTTATAAACCTCATCACTGTCATTTGGGCAGTGCCTGGCGTTGCTGCTTGTTCTGATTCAAACAGAATGCAGAGAGATAAGCCAATAGTGGCAACAGTAAATATTGTAACATTAACAAATGCTGTGTTGCTACAAATACCATCCCTTGGGTGACTTCTAAAGTAGTCCCTCCAATTTTGTTACAGAACAGAATGGGTGAATTTGGGAGGGTTTTGCAGTTCTTAAAATTTCAACTGTGCTTTAATATTGAGAGACTAAAACACAGCATCTTCCACCAGCACCTCTGAGCAAAATTAAAATACCAGTGACATTTTCCTGAGAACTCTTGTTTTAACTTAACAATAAGCTGATCCACGTTTAGATGGGAGTGCTGAGATGCAAAGTTGGCCACACGCCTCCTGCATGAGCGCTGACCTCAACCTCTCTCTTCCCAGGCCCGCTGCGCTCCATGGTGGAGGACCTGCAGTCGGAGGAGTCCGATGACGACGACAGCTCTTCCGGAGAGGAGGCTGCGGTCAAAGCAAACCCCGTCAGCCGGGATTCCAGGTGGTAACAAAGTGGGAAGAAAGATGCGGCGGTGTTTCTTTGTGCTCCCTATTTTGTGTTTTCGTGCTCCTTTTTAGAGGGTGGAATCAAAGCGCTGAGGACAGGGAGGAAAGTGTGAGAGAAGGGACAGATGTGCGGGGCACTTAGCACAGCGGAGGGCTGCAGAAGAGTCGACGAAAACAGCAGGGTGAGAACAGAATGGGATGAGGAGGATGTCACGGAAGCTCAAAGAGAGGAAGCCACAGGGAGGTGGCATGTGAGGAGCTTGCAGGTGTTAGTGACTGAGCCCCTTAACATACTCCCCTAATTGTCTCTTCCAGATCTCTGCTGAGATCTTTGATGTGCGGAGATTAGAGCAGTGGTGTTGGGGCCGTCGGCGCGTGTGCCGCCCGTACCGCGGGCTGCTGGGCCAGAGCTGCTCTCTGCTGCTAGCGCACGCTGACAGTTGGTGACTTGACCCCTCTGGGACACGTTGACAACTGTTTCCTGCTTTGGTCAATGGAAATAGTTGAATTTCATCCTTCTCCCATCAGGAAGTGCTGCTGTAGCCAAAGCCTGGAGTCCCAGGCTGGATACTTGAAACCAAACGCTTGGCCCAAAGAGCAGCTGCAGATTTCAAGTGACACTTGCGTTCACCAAAAAATAATCCTTTGTGTTGCCCTGTGTTGTTATCAGCTCCGTAGGAAATGAGAGACTTTGAAAGATTGTTTTTATCCCTTTGGGGAATGGGTAATAAACACATTGGTTTTCAAGACCATCTAAAGCAGGATACCTGCTAGAGATCTGCAGGGCCACAAGATGAGTAAGACATAAAAGGGAAATCTCAAAGATTAAGGCCATAGCAGAAACACTAAATGTGTATTTATTTTTGCCTGTGTTCTCAGTGGAGGTCTTACAGCTCTCCTGCAGCAACTTGCAGTGATCTTAAAATAAATAACAAAAATGAGTAATTGCCATTTGCCAAAATCAGATGGCACTTGTTTAGCTGTGCTAATGAGGTTTGAGTATGCAATAGGCTCGAGTTGAACTCCTAGTTGCAATGTGTAAGCTAACCAAAACTACCTTGTCTAACTCCCCAGGGAACAGAAGATGGCAAAGTTGAAGTCAGCTGTGACAGAGGGGTTCTCTGGAATTGCAGAGTTTCTCCTGGGCAATTTAATGTGGTCTAAAATAAACAATAAAGTTAATGGCCTTTGTTTCTGTTTCATTTAACTCTGTGGTTCAGCTGCCAGCAAAATAATTTCCCTTTGGGTAATTCTGTGCTGCTTGTTTTTCAGACTGAGCCTTAGCGACAGTGACAGTGATAACAGTGCAGATTCCTGCCTGCCAAGCCGAGAGCCTCCTCCTGGTCAGAAACTGCCCCCAGCAAATAACAAGGTACCGCATCCCGCGCGCCCCCGCTGTGCGGGCCCGTCGGTCTCAGGTCCTGTATTGTGTTCAGTCCGTGGTGTTAATTTTGGCTTGCACCAAAGCTTTTCTCTTTCACTGTCTTCATCAGATGGGTAATTTCCTTCTGCTGAGGGCTGTGCATCCAAACCACTAAACCGCTGTGTTGTCTGAACTGATTTTGGTCCCTGAAGGCTGTTTGTTTCACCCTCAGGCATCTGGAAGAAAAAGCCCGGAGTCTTGTAACAAGCCGGAGAAGATCCTGAAGAAAGGAACTTATGACAAGGTATGTTTAAAGATTTGCGTGTTATAGAGCTGTTGGTTACTAGTTAACATTTCTGAGTGAAAATAATTTGAGTCAGTCTAGGCTGTTTGGATTGCTCTGCTTTGGCAGGTTAAAGACTCAAATACAATGGAAAACAGATGGTGAAATAATAGACTTGGGAGATTGACATTACAGAAATTGTGTAGCTTAAATAAACGGACCCCCGTGTCTTTTCCATGTGCAAAATGTCAAAATTGCTTTATTTGTTTCTCTTAGTCTCAACAGCTGTGTGGCCACTGCTGCAGCAGTAAGTGCCTCTTCATCAAAAGGCAGTTTGCATCTACGCTTGATCTTACAGTTAAAGATTGCTTTATGCTCTGCTCTGCTGTTTTAGTTGAAACCTTTGTTTATTCAGTGGCTTGGCCTTCGTCCTTGCCTCCCAAGGAAGGTCGAGCAGTGTATATGCTTCCAAAGTGTGGTTTAGTTGCAAGCAAATAGTCAAAACCCAAATTGCCCTGAAAGTTCTTCCACTATGTTTTTTTTTTTTATGTAGAGAAATCTATTGAGTGGAAGCTTAATACTTTTCCTTCATCTACCCATTGAGGTCCTTAGGTCCTTAGCGTAACTCGCTCACTTCACTGCACAAACACTTCCTCAGCAGGAGAACAGAGCGCAGCTTAATCACTTAATGCCAGGTCTAAGCGTGATACTTACCTCCAAGTCTTCTGCTAGCTACAAAATGTTGTATCACTAAGTGGTGTTCAGCAGAGCTGTGATGTCTGCGCCTCCCAGTGTGATTGGTATGTGCAAAACTATCTGGGAACAGAGAGCTCAAAGAACTTTTTCTTACCTAAGCACAAAATGGTGCTGAGCAGATTGCTGGGATGTTGGTCACCAACCCCAGGGCAGGTATTTTCAGGTAATAAGTAGTTGTCAGGAAACAAGAGCTGTTAGCAGTAGGTTAGAACAACTTACTGATAAAAAAAAATGAGCAATGAAATATACCAAGATTAACTTCACTCCTTAGAAGCCAACCACAGATGTTTATTTAACAGTGTCACTGAAGTCTAGCTGTTGCTGTTCATGCCATCTGTATTTGTGTGAAGTCTTTGGTCTCCCGGTTCTTAGAAAGAATGGAAGAGGCAGCAGAAAATTTAGGGAATATTTGGGAACAGAAACTTGCCCCAAAGGGCTGCAGGTTCCTCTGGACCTCAGTTGGAAAGTCTCTTTGGTGGCCAGACGCACACACCAGGTTTGTCACTGTGTTTCTGTTCATGCCTTCTTTACAGGCCTACACGGATGAATTAGTAGAGCTTCACAGGCGACTAATGGCACTACGAGAGCGCAATGTACTACAGCAGGTAGGGATTGTTTGGCAGTTTTCTGGCAAGCTGTTGTATTCTGGTAGCCTTCGTGTCCAAGGGTCTCGCTCAGTCCTCTGCAGTGCTCGAGATTTCTCTTGCTTCTCCTCCATGAGAGAATATGGTTCACTTTGGAAGCAAAGATGTGTAGAAAACAATTCAGATGGGGATGCAATGCTTTTGTTGGTAAAGATGCTCAAGTGTGGTTTGGGAATCCTTTCTCCACCATCCTGTTAGCTGTCCTGAAGCTGGGATTCACTTGATATAAGGGGGGAAAAGCATCTTTCTGGAGTGCAAGAGAAGCTGTTTTGGTTTTTTGGGAGGGGACTTCCTTCTTGCCACGAAAAGGGACACATTTACCCTCTGAGGCTGTTTTAACAGGATAAGGAAAGGATTGAATGGGTTGTTCAGTGTCTGCTGTCCTGTCTGGTGTACTTAATCTCTATAGGCTCTTGGAGTACATTCTTGCTCATCTCCTTTCTCTACAGATTGTAAATCTCATTGAGGAAACCGGGCATTTTAATGTCACCAACACAACCTTTGACTTTGACCTCTTCTCCTTGGATGAGACAACCGTCCGCAAGCTGCAGAGCTACCTGGAAGCAGTAGCGACATGACGCTTGGCCGTAGAAGCAGGCTGCTTTTGAAAACCAGAAATCCCGTTTATTGGTACCAGGAAAAAAAAACCATGGACCTAGGCCTTCTTACTCTCTTGATTCACCCGAAGCACTGCCTTAGAGAACAGCCATGCTCTATGAATGCACAGCCAGCTGCACTTTCTTGTAGGCTTCAAACAAGCACCCATATCGCTGAGTCTGTCCTCCCTAGCTTCATAAATACGCTTGGGCGCAGGTCCTGAGTAGAGCAAAAGACGTGCTGCTCCTAGCTGCACAGCGGGACCTTTTTTTTTTGTTTGTTTGTTTTACTTCAAGAGACTGTGTTGCAAGAACACATGTGTTTTCTGGGCGTCTCTGAGGTCCGAAGAAAAGGGGATGATGTTTTCTTCACCACATCTCGGGACTGGCCTGCAGAGAGCTCCAGTGAGCCCAATTTCCTCCAGCTCTGTGAAGAATTGTCCGTGCTGTGCAAGCGAGATTGGCTTTTACAAAGCCAGCCGAGTGACTGATGCCAGGAGGCTCCCCGGGTCCCGCCGCTCTGCTGCAGGAGCGGACAGGGTCCCGTTGCGCTGGCCTGCGGGGTCCTGCCGCGGTTTGGTACAGAGCACTACTGTAACGGGCTCCGTTCCCGCGTGCGGAGAGCGGGACCTGGCTCCACATTTCAGCTTCCTGGAGAGACGGTTTGTGCCCTTGGACGAGGTCTCTAGAATCTGCTGTCTCCCGTTTGGGGAGGTTGAGATGTCTTGTTTGCTGATCCAGGCTCCTAAACAAAGTCTCACTCCTTTCAGTCTGCTTTAACTGTAATAGGACTACAATACTGTAAGCTGTATATTTTATATATATATTATATATATGTATGTACTGTATGTATAAGAAGGGCCTAGTTGGGTCTTATGATTTTAAGGGTGTGTTTTTTTTTTTTTTCCTGTTATGTTTTTAATGGCTATGGCAGGGGAAGGGCGCTTAATAAGATTTGACTCGTTTGTTAAAATGCCTCTTGTGGATGATTTTTGGTGTCTGAACGCTGAACAGCAATCTTCAAAGCATTTTGTGCTCTGGAAGGGACTCACCTGTCTTATTTTCATTTGTCAGTGTTTTAATAACTTTGCCAAAATACGTGCTTGGTTTTTGTTCTATGTTCTCAAGGATGAATCTTTCCTACATTGGCCCCTATAGTAGTGGCTGTACTCTGGGAAAACCAAAACAAGGGAGAATTTTTTTTCTTTTAATCTCCGGACACACCTGGAAAAACTGATAGAAAAGTGAATTCAGGTTTGTTTCCTCCGCTCTCTTCCCTCCCTCCTGCCCATTCAATACATGGCAGGAGCCAGTAAACACTAATCCAGAATCTTTTATATATTTCTAGTTAAACTAGTATTGACTCTCAAGTATTGTCTGTATGTTTAGGCGGGTGTGGGGGAAGTCCTGTACCTTTTATCAAAATTGTATTAAAACTCTCTGCTAAATTCAGTATTTTCTTCAGGAATCGCTCAGTTTTTCCAATCAGTGTGTTTAGCTTTTGCCAAATGGGAGCGGGCCGCTGGCTGCGAGGAGGAGGGCCGCGCTTGGAGGAGGCCTCCGCTCCGAGCCCGGCTCCCTCGGCCTCCCGCATCGTTCCAGGCTGTCCCCAGCCCTTGCGATGAAACTGCGGTCCCTTGTTTTGGGTTCCCCCTTTCTTTATCATGGAAGTGTTGCAACAAGTGGCAATATGATGATAAGCTTGTTTGAGTTGGGTCATGTTGACCCGATTCCTGTTAATTTTTGTCTCTTTGTACCATCTCTCGTGTGTCTTGTATATACAAATGGAGCTCCTGCCGGGTGCCACAGCAGCGATCGTAGCTGTTTCTCTGCCGACGGACGACGCCGAGCGCGGACTGAGCGCCGAGCGCGGAGGTGCAGTGAGGAGGAGGAGGAGGACGGCGGGGCCGGAGCGCCGCTTCCCTCGGAGCTCGGCCCGTGCATCTCGGAGCTCCTGGCTGCGGCACAGGCTGCACGCGACCGTGGGGCCTGGGAGCCAGCGCTGCCCCCAGAGCAACAGGAGCCGTGGGACGAGCCGCTCCGAGGCCGACGTCTCCCAGGAATTTTGCCTCCTCTTCCTCCCCAGGTAACTTGCCCGCGGATCCGCTGCTTCTGTCACCCGCACGGACAGCCTTTTCTTCCGGGACTGTAAGTAGCTTCCAGAGTTACAGCACAAGGGAGTAGAGGTTTGCACCTCCCTTCTCCCCTTCTCATTCGGAGACCCGC
The DNA here is from genome assembly GCA_032275445.1 of Crypturellus soui. Classification (NCBI taxonomy): domain Eukaryota; kingdom Metazoa; phylum Chordata; class Aves; order Tinamiformes; family Tinamidae; genus Crypturellus; species Crypturellus soui. The sequence goes on from JAUBNY010000180.1 coordinate 233,002, forward strand.
GTCGGCGCGTTGCTCCCAGCTAGTCCCAGCCGAGCGCTGGAGGGTGTTCCTGAGCGCCCCTGGGAGCGCCTGGGGCTCTGCCCAAGGCTGTGGCACCGTCCTGCCCTGGAACCAACTTTATTCGTGAAGTCCGATGAGCATTGGTGGGAATTTTGTTTGGTTTTATAAGAAGTATTTTACATATGGATTTTTTTAGACTGTTTATAATCGCCTTGAAAACCTGAAATGATAGAGTTGTTCCCCCAGCAATAGTTCTTCTCCAGTGTGTGCACATGCTGACTTGTTACTAAAAGGTTTCTTGCGAGTACTTAGTTGTGCTACAGAGTTGTTGTTTTTTGGGGTATGTGGTAGCATCGGGGACCACGCGAGGAATGACTCTGCAAACAAAGAATGGTCAAATTTGGGCCTCATCTTGTGTCCCCCTGTAGTTCCATATGGAAGTTCCCTGTGTAGATTCTCTGTAGGCTGGCTGAATGCTGTTCTGGACATGCCATGTACAGGTATTTGTGGATAAAGTGTTCGTTCTTGTGTCACTCTTGAGAGCATGGATGGAGTATTGTAAAATAGGAAGGAGGTGGCAGTGCTGCCGTCGGCATTGCTTCAGGTCTTCGAGGATGTGTAGTAACTTGCATTGTTTAAAAAGAAAAAAAAAAAAAGGAAAAAAAAAGGAAAAAAAAAATCCAAAATTGACTTCTAGCCATAACGGTTTCTTTCCAAGGAAAATGGACAGAACTCTTACTTTTCGGTGTCCTTCATCTTGTTACTGAAGGCATGAACAAGTGCTGATCAATCTGAAGGCTTTCAGAGTTGCTTTGAACTGAATCATGTGGAGGTAAGATTAGGACGCAGCTTTTCCGTTGTCCTTGGCCTTTGTGTTAAAGGGCAAAAGAGGGGCCAGGGTGCTTTCCTCTTGCCTTGGTCTGATGCGTTTTAAGCCTTGAGGCTTTGGTTACTGACATGAACTATTAAAAAGGATAGGAAGGCTGGCTGCACCCGCAGGGCGCCCGCCCGGAGAGCAGGGGACGCGCTGGTGCCGAGAGCGGCTCTGTCGCGGTCAGACTGAGGACGTGGAAGTGCAATGATTCGCCGCCCCTTCCCACACTGTTGCTGCGGTGGCAGCAGCCGAACTAGGAAAAGAAACGGATGCAACAATCCAGGCGCAGTTTGGTTTTTGTCAGATCTGGAACGTTATTTGATGGCAAGACGTAACAAATTCCCTCTTGGAGCTCTGCCCCATCGTGTTCTCTGCAAGCAGAGACCTCCGGCACTCTGGTTCAGCAAATTTCAACTGTAACGTTCTCTAATGCACTATAGCACGGCCGGTGCACGCAGAAAGAAGCTGCTTTCAATCCAGGTGCCTGGCACTCGCTCGCACGCTTCTGGCAATGCCCTAGACAACCCTTGTGCACCTCGGCCGAGTGTTACTTTGAAAAAGGTGGAAACAAAAAGAAAAAAAAAAATCAATTGGTCTTTTCATGGGGGCATGAAATAGCCATCAAAAACTAAAGAGATGAGTTTTGCACTCCTAAGAAAATGTAAGTACTTCAACGTCTAGATAATTTTTAATTGTATTTCTGCCTAGAGCCAAGGTATTAAATACCTTGTCACTTGAGGATTTTAAAAGTTGGGTTGGGAAATGCGTTCTTCACTCAGCTGTAAGAAATTCAGCTGGCCCAAGACTAACTTCAAGATGAAAAAAAGGAAAAAAAAGGAAAAAAAAATCATGTTTGTTATACATTACAGGATTGTTTGTCCTGAATTTTAAACTTTTTGTTAAATTTGTGGAACTATGGAGGAATTTTCTAGAAAAAGTGAAATAAAGTAAGATGGAAAATGTAAGAGTTCAAGATGTTTTTTTGTGGCTGCTGTTGTTCCTTGCATGTCTCCTGGGAAAGCAGGATGAGCTTCTGGCAGCTCCAGCGCCTCTCCAGCCTGCAGACACCACGGGGCTATTTTTGCTAGAGGCCAAAATTCACTTTTCCAGAGCCTTTGCCATCATCTCCTGCACCTGTGTAGCCCCACACCCATAGCTTAATAAACCCATAAACCTGCTTCAAGTGCAGGCTCAGGCATAAACTGAACAGTGAAGCAGAGAGCTAGAGCTGCCCAGCTGCAGAAATTCCCCTCCATTCAGTGTCATGTACCAGCTGGTCTCCTCGTGCTGCTGCTCAGGGCACTGTCTGTAACATGGATAATCATCAAGAAGTCAGCTCTAGCTCCAGGTTTCTTTTTTTTTTTCAGTTAAGGCCAAGTTAACCTTTTCCCTGCTCATCCAGGTGTATGAGCCTGGACCCTGAGCTCTTAGCTGGGGGTTATTTTGCAGGAGTTTCTCAAGTATTAAGAGACATGAATGAGAGTTTTTAGCTATTTACCAGGCATTCACCCAAAAGTTGAGACACGCTTCAAAACTGTTGCACAAGACACAACTGTTGCTTCTGCCTTAACTGCCCTTCATCCAGGTGCTGCAGGCAGCAGAGGAAGGAGCCTTTGCCTTGGGTGTTTGCTCTAGTTTTAAGCCTAGAGCAGATGTAAAGGTTTAGGCTTGAAAAGCTCCTTAAGGCGCTGTCCCTGCCCACCCCAGCAAGGAGTTGCTGGAGGCACAAACACCTCCGCTCTCAGCTGCGTGGCCCATCCACACCTGACAGCTCTAGGGGAAAACACGAGGCAAGACCAGGGTGCAACTGCTCCACTTTTATTGTACTGAGACTCCTTTCCAGTTTGAAATAAGGCATTTACAAGCAATCCTTCATTTGTTCTTGTAATCAACAGTCCTTCTGTGCATTAGCCAGATCCACAGTCCTGCTCTGCTCTCATAGGCCTTGCCCAGTGACTTAGAAGACCCTCAGGAGTTATTTTTAGTGGGTACTTTGACCCCGACTTCAGGGAAAGCTTCCCAAATCTGGCTCTGACCTACATCTAATTAGTTAAGTGTAAAGGCCATTTTTTTCTGGGTATTTTTCCAGAGTGGTTGATCACAGTTCTGCAAATGACTGACCCTTTGAACAACCTCGTTCCTGCTGCTGTCTCCTACCTACACATGCACCTACCAGCCCTCAGCCCATCCCACCCCACCACCCCCTTTCAAGAAGCCCTGGACACCCCTTCTATGACTGAGACTACGGCCACGTTTCACGCCCATTTGTACAGCCTTGTAACTGCTCCCTTTGTGGAATGCTGCTCGGATCGCAGGCCGCGTGTATTTTTAACAATATAAAACTCAACAAGCTAGAACTGAGGCTTGATATATTGCACAGAGAACTAGTAAACCCCAGGATTTAGATACACTTATCCCCTGTGTACTGCTATACAACATGTCTTAGTTGTCAGAAGACAGGTGCTGGGGAAGATTTTAAAATAATTCAGATGTCATCAGCATGCAGCTAAACATGCAGCAAGGGAAAAAAAAGAAATGTACAGTCATAAAAAGCACACAGCCTTTCCCCTCCGCAGGAAAAGTGCTGCTTCTGCTTTACATTCAACTTCCTGAAAGAAAACTTTGGTTACAAAATAACAGCACGCCATGGTTCTATATGATAAATAATGAATTGCCGACAGAGCTATTCTGCGAAGATTTTTGTCCTTACAAAAAAGGAAAGAAGAAAATAACGACACAAAGATATTTATAAATACCTCTGCACTAGAACAAACGTACAAGAAAACACTGGGCGCCTAACGCGCCCAGCATCCTGCAGTAAGAGGGCCAAAAGTCATTCAGCTAAGCGATTCAGAGGGGCTGCGTGATGACTGAGCCTCATTTATTTCAGCAAACGCATCTACTCCTTCCTTACGAGTCCGTGCCGCTGGGCCGCTCGCCCCAGGAGCGGTCCGCATCGCCCGGAGCCTGTCTCACTTGGGAACACTGTTCTCTGTCGTGGTGGGCGTCTCTGCGTCCGTATAGAACCGGTCGATTTGGTCCTTGTACTTCTGAGCCACCACCGCTCTCTTCAGCTTCATGGTTGGGCCTGGGGGAGGGAAGCACAACACAGGGCGTCAGATAGGGTGAACTCTACAGACACACGTCAGTACTAGACAGAACCGAGCCTAGAGGAAGACACAGTGCACAAGCAGAGCCCTTCTGCTCTTCGTGATTAATAAAAGTCACCGGTCCTTCCCCAGGGGGTTAGAATCAGCACAACGATCCACGCAAGAGCCAAGGCAAAGCTCAGCAGCACCCTGCAAGCTGTTGCTGCCTGACAGAATTGGGAAGTACAGGATGATCCATCCCGCCCTGCCACCACGGGAAGATCTGCTTTACGAGGAGAAACAGGAACGAGCCGTGTCGGACACGGGGCTCCGCACGGCCCCAGTGGCCGGCGTTGCCTTGTGCTACCCGGCCCGTTTGGAAGGGCCTCCATTCCCCCAAGTTGCACTGTTGGGCAGTAAGGAGCTGTATACGGCAAAACCAACCAAAACTAAACACGGCAGAGCAACAGAGGACAGGCCTCGGCTGGGTTTGTGTATTGAGGGCTCTGTGGTGCACGGCACCCGCGGAAAGGACGGTTGTGGTTACACCAAGGTGTGATGCCACTCACCAAGCTCTCCCCCGAAGATAGAAAAGTCCTTTTCCAGCAGGGCCCATTTCTGGACTTTCTGGGCATTCGAGACCGCTCGCTCGTTGACCGCTGAAATTCCCTTCTGGATGGCGGCGTAGATGGCTTGGTCTCTGCTCCGGATGATGTCGGAGATCTTGGTTGCCTTGCTGCCCAGCCTGTGGCAGTATTCAATGGCTTCTGGCGTGAGGTCATCCCCCGGCTCCCCGCTCTCTTCGTTTACTTGGCACTATCAGCCAAGACAGAACAGGTAGCTTCAGTATTACCAAACACCCGCCTCCTTTTATACTAATGAGCTTTACAGCCGTGGGAAGCTGCTGCGTCTCCTTCCCCAGCCCAGCACCCACCGTACAATTCATCAACCGCTGTCCTTTTCATAAGCTCTACCCAAACCACTGCTTCCAGCAAAAATACACTGAGGCAAAAGGCAAATTAAGCAACCTCAAACCTCCACATATTCAGTATCTGCAAGGGTCTTGCTCTCAAGGAGCAGGTGGGGTATAGAAGAGCCAAGTCCTGCCAGTTTTCCCCCTTTTCCTGGTTTGCTTTTCCTTACTACACCCCATCGCAGCACAACGGTCCATTGGAAAGGGACACGTGTGGCAGCTCACTGAAAACGAGCGCAGCCCGACCAGCCCCAGGGTGCGGTGCCCATTCCCAAGGCCGGAGGTTGGCAGCCGAGGTCTCCCCA
>JAUBNY010000180.1:391207-402948 GCA_032275445.1 Crypturellus soui
CCCTTGCAGCGCACGGTTGGGCACAGCGGCGCGGGCCAGGGCTCCCGCGCAGCCGCGGTGCCACCCTGCTCACCGCCCTGCACCGCTCTGCAGCCGAGCCCTTCCCTGCGGAACGCGGCATCCCGCTCCGAGCAGCATGGGAACCACCGAGGCCACGCTGCGGATGGACAACGTGGACGTCAAGGAGGAGTGGCAGGACGAGGACTTCCCCAGGTTTGTTGCGGGGTCCCCGTCCCCTCCGGGCAGCCCAAAGGCAACGGGAGTCTGGGCGCCATCCGAGCTGCCACCCACGGGGCAGCCAGGGCCAGGGCTTTGGTGGCACAGGGCACACGGCAGCGGAGCCAGACCAGGATCACTGGATCAGGAACGGGGATGGAGGGACTCCGGGATGCGTTTCCCTTGACAAAGCAATGCTGCACGGCCAGAAAGCAAAGTCCACAGGATGTGATGACCGCCTGGCCACCTGCTTGGGTCACTGCATGGCCAAAGCCCTGCTCTTCCCTTGGCCTCACAGCTTCCTGGCCCCAGAGACACTCACATTTTCCAGCACGAGCTGCTCTACCCATGCCGGTGACCCCGCTGCTCTTCCTCCCCTTCCCTCAGAGCAGCAGCTGCGACATTCAAGGAACACACGAGTGGCAGCAGGTGACAAGGGGGTGGTTTTAGCCTCCCCGGGCAATCCACGGGCACTAATGCAGACCAAAGCCCCGCAAACGCGAAGCTTTGCATGCACTGAGCTCCCCGCAGCCCCCCCACAAGGGACATTCCCACACCTGCCCCGCGTCCCGCGCCAGCCCGCGCAGCTGGCACGGGCAGCCGTGGCGAGCGGGGGGCTCCGTCGGGGCCGGGGCAGCTGCGGCGGGTCCCTCCCGCGCGCACAGGGCGCCTGTGTGGGCCGCACAGCGGCTCCGTGTGCGGCGCTGCAGAAAGGGGCTCCTGTTCCCGCGCCAGCGCCCGCACGTGAGCTCCGCCGCGCGCGCCCGGCCCAGCTGCGGCGCCGATCTGAGCGCCTCTGTGCGCCGTCCTGGCACGTCCCGCCGGGCCTCCCCTGCTGGCTCCAGCTCTGCCAAGCCTCTGGGTGCCGGGGGGGGGTCTTTGCTTGGCTCCGCAGCACTTCTACAGGAACTTAAGGGAAAATTTCTTGACAGTGAGGGTGCCAGAGCCCTGGAACAGGCTGCCCAGAGGCTGTGGAGTCTCCTTCTCTGGAGACCTTCAAGATCCGCTTGGACGCAGCCCTGTGCCCCGTGCTCTGGGTGCCCCTGCGTGTGCAGGGGGGTTGGACTAGGTGATCCCTAGAGGATCTGTGGATCATAGAACCTCAGGATACATAAGGACAGAATCTTAAGGATTCTATGACTGTAGGACCTCGGTCACCCAAAGGTGCCCCCAGAGCCCCATGCAGAGGGCAAAGCAAGGTATGGAGAGGAACCACTTGCCTGAGGCCGCTTAAAAGATCCGGAGCTAAAGCAGATCCAGCAGCGGAGTCGTGGCGCAGCACCCACGCACAAGCCCACGCTCAGGTCTGGGTGGCACCGGGCTCCATCTCGAGCCCTCCGCAGAGCCCGCGGCACCGGGCTGGCACCCTGGCTCCCAACCAAGCCTGGGAGAGGGGTGCTGGGGCCACAGCAAGGCAGCACTGGCAGGGAGAAGGGCAGAGCCTCAAGGGACCAGGGAAAGGGGCAGAACTTGGGGCAACAGCTCGGGAAGCCGTGGGGGACCAACCTGCCTGCGCTGCAGAGGGGTTAGAGCAGCAGCGATGCCACAAAAACAGAGCTCAAGCAGCTCCTGGGCAGCCCCACGAGGCCGGGGACGCTCGGGTGGCATCGCAGGGACAGTTTGCAAGAACTGCCTGCCCTAAACCTCCCCGTGAAGCCGACGGGCAGAGCGGCTTGAGGTCTGCAGGACCCGCGGACACGTGCCCAGAGAGGGAGGATGCGGAGGGGATGTGGAGAGGACAGGGTTGTCCCTGCTGCTGCCAACAGCTCGGCTCTTGGTGCGAGCCGCATCCTGCAGCGACGCCGCAACGGTGCTGCCGAGCGCGTCCGCGCCAGCACCCGGCCCGCACTTGGGTGTCTCAGACATTGCCTCCCATTCGGATGCTCTTATCCCCTGTTCCTGCTGGGACAGACTGCCAGGCCCCACTGGAGATGAAAGGAAGAAAGAGGAAAAGCTGGAGCGGGGGCAGAAGGTTTGACTTCTGCCTGGGAATAGCATCGCTTCCTCTTCCTGGTGGCCGGGCTGAGCGCCTTTGATCTGGTCTCTCCTAAATATACAAGAGGCAGCTCAGCGAGGATTATCCCTCCATCTCAGCATTTCTGCAGTTTAATTGGGCTGGCGGCTCCGGTGTCACAGCAGCGCCAAGGGGAGCCGGGGCAGGACAGGCTGCAGCCTCCTGCCCACGTGGAGGTGCCCGTGCCGGCTAATTCCCTCCCGGGCATCCTCGGCTGGCAGGGAGCTGCGTGCGGCCCCAGGCTGCTGAAAACCAGCCCCTGGCACGGGCCCATCTCAATGCTCACAGCATCCACTTTAAAAACGGGTGTTTTTTTTTCCCATCTGTTTCACCCCAGGGTTGTCCCAGCACTGTTTTCTTTCGTATCTGGAGGCCTGGCCTCTTCCTCTGGAGAGAAGAGAGCAAGGCCAAGCCCCTACCAAAAGGGGCTGTTGAAAAAAAAACGTCTTGGAAGGCCCCAAACGAGCAGGTGTTTGACCTCACAAACTCATCACAGGTTTGATTTGGTCATGCCAACACCTGGGCCAAGTGCAAGAGTAGGGATGTTCAGGGAGTCGTGGAAGGAGGCAGCAGGTCAACCACGGGCTCTTGGCCGTGGGTCTCAGTGTGGTGGTTGGGTCCTGGCCCATAGAGAGCCGCCTACCAAATCTCCATGGGTTTGGGTGTCACCAGCGGTTTCTGTCGAGTAGGGGGCCAAGATGAGGATGAGGAGGCAATCTGAGGATCACATCCAAGGTTCAAGCATTGCTTTCAACACTTCCTGATCTACAGCAAAGTCCCTACAGGCCACGGAGACAGCTCCATCCCAGGAGAGGCGGCTGCAGAAGATGCTTGGAAAGATTTGCTTCCGTGTAGCCCTGGCCTGGGACAGAGGGCAGGATGCACTTAAGCAAAAAGTGGTGGAAATGGTGGACAGTGCAAACATCCAGCACCCGCACACCCACCCGAGGGGACGGGGCGAGAGGCGCTCTCCAGACAAGGCGTAAGGGCACCCGAGGCCGTTCGCCACTCGCTTTCCACCCACACTGCTCCGTCCACTCAGCTGCTGCCGCAAGTCAAAGCATCTCCCCGCGGTGCCCAGGAGCAGGCGACACGAGCCATCCACGCAGCCCGCTGCTTCGCCTACACCGTGCGGGGACGGTCACGGACACCGGAGCATCAGGTGTCCCCTGGGGCGCTGCCTAGGGGCTTGGTGCTGCCTTTCAACCTCCTGATGGAGACAAAACGGGGATAGTGTGGAAAGAAGCAGGGTTTTAACAAGGCCCTTTTGGGGACAAATATTTATTCTAGGGTCTCCGGCTGAATTTTGGCAGCGCAGGATGTGATTTGTCAGCGGGTTGGAGGGGTTATGCACAGGGTTAGCTTGGAAGTTACCTGAGTAACAAAGCGCTTGGTTGGTCTCAGGCAAAATCACCCTCTGGCAGGTCATTGCCCATAGGCAAAGGGAAAAGAGCAGAGCAAACAAGTGGTTGTAAATCTGTCCAACATCCCCAGTTTTCTCCAACATCTCTGCCACAGACTACAGCCAGAGTTGGCCACACTACCAGTGGCCTCATCTGTTTTACGTGTTATTTCCCCTGTTTTCACTTCTGCATCTTGGTTTGTGCGCAGACCTCTCCCCGAAGAAACGGGAATGGAGTCGCTGGGCAGCCCTACAGAAGAGGAAAACACGTCCTGTAAGTAGCAGCCGGGTTTATCGGGGGTTCAGAGGAAAAGGGGAATGGAAGGGTGTAGCCTGGGGTAAAGCCAAGTCCCTGCAAGTCTCAGCAAAAATCCCAGAGAAAAACAGCAGCAGCTTTGAACTGACCCATCTTTCAGAGAAAATAGCAGGAGGAAATGGGTATCTCATGAGCGCTGAGCACTCTCACCCAGCTCTACATCTCCTTGTTTAGTACCTCTAAGCCCAGCTCTGAGCCCAGGCTTAGCTTCCAGGACCACAGCCTGAAATACGCTTAATGAAAGCCCACGTCTTGCACGGGGACACAGCACAAACACACACACATCTGCCCTTTGCTTTTTATCTCCAGCTCCCCCAAATACTTTAAACTTTAACGGGGCCCACCGTAAGCGGAAGACACTTGTTGCACCCGAAATCAACATCTCCCTGGACCAGAGCGAAGGCTCCATTCTCTCGGATGACTTCTTGGACACACCAGATGACCTGGACATTAATGTTGACGATATTGAAACACCCGATGAGACAGATTCCCTCGAATTCCTGGGAAATGGGAACGAACTGGAATGGGAAGGTAAAAGATATTGCTCAGAGCTTGATTGCATAGTGTGCTCCTTGCTTCCCCTCCCCGATTCCGGGGTATCCCTGCTGTGAAAGCCGCACGGGGAGTGACTGCACATGTTTGCAGAGATATTGATAAGCCTTTTATGAGTGCAGATATTCCAAGCAATGTGAGACATTATTTCTAATGCAATTTGAGACAAGCAAAATTGATAAAAAAAAAACAAACTTGCACATATCAAAGCTGGTGGCGACGCAGCTCATCCACAGCCTGTGGTTGTTGCAATTTCCTCTTTTACAAAAAGCCTCTTGCAGGAGTCTCTTCTGATATCGTAAATAATAGTGTGTTTTACCCGTACCTGATCCACGCTCGACATGCTGCATTAAGCGCCGGATGCGTGTGCGTGAGATGACAGCGCTCTCTGCTCCCACGGAGCCATCCAGCAGCACCTTCTCCTTTCTCATTTCCAGATGACACTCCTGTAGCCACAGCCAAGAACATGCCCGGCGACAGCGCGGACCTCTTTGGGGACGGCGGAGCGGAGGACGGGAGTGCCACCAACGGGCGGCTCTGGAGGACGGTCATCATCGGAGAGCAGGAACACCGCATCGACCTGCAGATGATTAAACCTTACATGAGGGTGGTGACACACGGAGGTGAGGGACAGGGAGCCACAGCCTGGCCTGGTGGGGAATTTTTTCGGCGTATTTTTGCAAGCTGGATGGGATGCAATGACTGATTATTTGGGTTATCCTCAGTTTTCCCTAAGGATAACCCAAGGATAAGGTTATCCTTGCCCAAGGATTAAGGATAACAGCTCTTCCTTCTGTAGGACCAAGTAGCAGAGAAGCTCCAAAGCAACCTGCTCGTGTCTGAAAGGCTCTCTAGCAATGGACACTCCAGCAATGTTTCAATAGATAAAAGCAGCAGCAGAGGTGGCAGTGACCCTGGGTGTTAACATACCCTTCCCTGGGTGCAGGAATCACAGCTCATGCTCAAGCGCTTACCTGCTCGGTAGCTCCGTGCCCAGCTGACTCTGCATGGGCACCCAAGGACCAACGTGCCCAAAGCGAGTGGCTCTTTCTGGGATTTGAGCATAGCCGAGCAGTGGATGAGGGCGCTGCTCTTAGCTTTGCTCTTTGACATTCAGTTTATTCCTTTCCTGAGCCCCATATTCGTGGCCTAAGTCAGGATCAGGGGCAGAGCTCTCTGCATTGCCATCTTAGACCGAAATGAAGCTTAGCAGCAAGTTGGCCAAAAGGTTTTTGTGTCCCCCTGAACGGACTATTACTTGGTCTTGTCTCACTAATATCAACGTCTCCTGAATCCAGCTCCAATGACAATTTGCTGGATTTTAGCCCAGTGGGTTTGAGGCAAAGCACAAGGCATTCAGGAGTATGACAAGTGCATCTCCACCTTCCCATAAACCTGCATGAAATAGGTCTGTACAGAGACAAATACTTAAGAGGTAAAAGCCCAAATCTGGCAATACAACTTTGCTGATATTTCTCCTTGCAACTCTTGCATCTCTCCACGGAGAAGGCCACCGGTGTTGTCCATATCTTCTCTCCTAGGCTACTATGGAGAAGGTCTCAACGCCATCATCGTCTTTGCTGCCTGCTACCTCCCAGACAGCAACCTGGCTGATTACCACTACATCATGGAGAATCTCTTCTTGTAAGTAACTAACCAGGCCCAAGGAAGGAGAGGAGGGCAAGGAGGAAAACCCGGGCTCCGAGGAACCGGTTTCCATATTCATTGCATAGGCAGTCTTAGCTGGAAAGCAGTTGAATCTAGGCCAAATGCATCTAGCTGCAGACTCGATAGAACATCACTAGCTGAACCATCATCCACGGCATCTGCATGAGTCCAATAAGTCAAAGCATTCAAACGTTAATTGTTAATGATGCCAGCGATGGCATGACCATGACCATGACCATCATGGCCAGGCTAGAACACGTGCACACAACACAGAATCATTTGTAGATACCACTGCTAGGCAGAACACCACAGGGATGTCCATGAACGTGCATGCACTGTGCCAAGGACCGTGCAGCTCCTGAGAAACCCCCCCAGGCACCTGCAGAAGTGGCAAGGGAGCCTGAAGCATAATCCAAGATCTGCAAAGAGAGGAGCTGGAGTCTTGGGGGGACAACACACAAGTCCCTCAGAAACCCCAAGGGACCTTTTTGGAGTTTCGTGTCACTGTTGCTTCTGACCACCCAACAGGTACGTGATCAGTAGCTTGGAGCTGCTGGTGGCTGAGGACTACATGATCGTGTACCTCAACGGAGCGACGCCGCGCAGGAGAATGCCGGGCCTTGGCTGGCTGAAGAAATGCTACCAGATGATAGACAGAAGGTCAGATCCTATCAGAGCTGCCTCTCCATATCCCCCCTCGTCTTTTCACATCTTCTCCGACGCGTCTTCACAGCCTTTCCTCCTTCCTCACTCCCTCTGTCACAGTGTCCTGACTTCTTCTGCCTCAGGCTGATGTCACCATCACCATCTCCTGCTTCTCCTTCTCTTCTCCTTCCTTCCCCCATGAGTTCCTTCACAGAGGACAGACTAATAGAGCACCCAAACAAGGCAGGAGGGCAGACCTGGTGGTGGTAGCCAAACTCAACCACGAGTCCAGGTCATCAGACAACCTTGTGCTGACGAGGCAGGGCAGAAGCCAAGCTAGGAAGTCAACCTGCAGCTCGGGGTGAGGCACAGGGAGGGCAACCAGGCTCTAACGCGGCCCAGGGATCGATGAGCGAGTCATAGCGATGACCCAAGGTCCAACGGGGAAGTCAAGCTCCAAGTCAAGGGGTGTATCAATAACGACCATGGCCAGATACAGGCACAACAGTGGCTAAGCTGGAGACCAGCATCCCTACAACGACCCAGGCCTGAGCCTAAAAGGGGCTCCTGACCCATAGACAGATGTTTGGGGCAAAAACCATTCATTTACTCTAGTAACAGCCTCAGGGCCCTGGTAGGGCACGGGTGAGTTCAGGGGAAGGTGCTCCGAGTCTGACTTTGTCACCCGGCTTTTCCGCAGACTGCGCAAGAACCTCAAAGCGCTGATAATCGTGCACCCGTCGTGGTTCATCCGGACAGTGCTGGCCATATCCAGGCCCTTCATCAGGTAAATGTGAACACTTTTTAGTCATCAGACTATAGCACTGCAAGGAAACGGCTCCACACGGATTGCGAAGGGTGCAGGAAACTGCCCATCAAATAAACTGTAGTTTTACCTGCTCTGTTCAGACTTATCCCCCTGCTCCAGGCTTTGGTCTCTCCTGACAGCAGCTTCATGGCCCAGTGAGACACATCTTTCCACACTGGAAAGTCTTCATTGACTTCCCAGGCAGAGGAAAACAAAATAATCCCTCAAGCACTTGCTCTTTCTTCTTCTCTACCAGTGTGAAGTTCATCAATAAGATCCAGTACGTCCACAGCTTGGAGGAGCTGGAGCATCTCATTCCCATGGAGCACGTGCAGATCCCAGACTGCGTCTTACAGTAAGTGTTGTGGGGACCCAGGGCTAGAGACGTGTTTCAAGGTGGCTGGAGCAAAAATCCTATAGGACAAGAGATTGGAGATTGTGTTGGGTGAAGATCCAGGTGCCCAAAACACGGGGCTTGGGGCAAACCTCATCGTATCTGCATATTGTGACAGGTCGGGGGCTCATCTGCAGCCTTGGCCACCTTCAGAGCAAACCCTGTACTTTACTAAAAGTGAATAGCGACTCCTGGTAGGACCTAAAGACTTTTTCCTGTCATTGCAGATACGAAGAAGAGAGAATCAAGGCAAGGAAAGAAAGGTAAAATTAACTTCTGGTGGGGACAGAGGGTGGTTCATTTTCTCGTGCTACTGTTGCCCTTCTGCTGGCTCATGCGGTCGAGTGTTATAACCAGTGAGCCCAGGTCCTTGTATTCTGGTACTCTGCACAACCCATGTTGAATTTCTACCTATTTTCTCAAAATAGGCAAAAGATGCAGAGCACCCCCAGGGGTGCTAGAGTCTCATGATCTTTACTTTGGCCCAGTGGTGTGTGGCCAGTATGGAAAAACTCTTTTGTCCTCTCTTTTGTCCCCTCTTTTGTCCCTTCACACTCATAAATCCAACTAACCTAAACCGAGCATGCAAGAGACCTTTCCCTGCAGCCAAGGCTCCGCTTTTAGGGAATGTGTTACCCCTCGCTAGCAACAACTTCCCCGATGATCCAGTGTTGGGAGGAAGCTTCATTAAAAGGTTATTTATCTATTGAGCTGTTCCTCTTAGCTCCATGAGCGCATGCATCCTGGCCAGCCCGCTCCCAAGTTAAGAATGAATCACTCTACTCCTGAAGATGCTGCATTTTCCCCCACGCAGTGATGCACAGCGACCTTCAAGCGCGAGGCAGCGTGCAGATCCAAAGTCACTTTGTTCTGCTGCAGTGGGATGAAGAGCTCCGCTGGGTCCCTGTTGGCTTTGGGACCCAAATCCCTGGCTATGGGATGGCCATAAACCAGGGATTTGAGGTCAGACGTGCTAGCCATAAACACATATAAGAGCTCCACTGAAATTGCAGGCAGAGGAAGCTCCAGCTGGGCTAGCACGACGTATGCGCTCCAAAAACGCCGCCCCACGGAGGGGAATGAAACAGGAAAGGCCACTGGGGAGGACTCCATTCACTGCAGCGTTAACCAGGGAAAAGCGAGATACCCAACCAAAATCCATCAGTTCCCTCCTGGAGGCATCCTGAAAGCATTGTGATTATCTGTATTATGGGGACGAGAACCTAACAGGTCATTTCTGCATGAAAGCTGCGTCTGGTTGCAGCTGTCTTTGCAGAAAACCCGAAAGCCACGGGCGGCGGGTGCTCTGCCTTAGATACTCTACCCCTTCCCAGCCCCAGACAACAGATTTCCAATGCCATTTGCTTTTACAGGGCAGAAGAGAAGCAAGACATGGCTGAGAAGGAAAGGTAATAAATATCAAATGTGCTTTGGTATTTATTCTTCGCTTCAAGAACGCTCTGAGCACTGTCTTGTGCTGAGGACTATCCCTGCAGAGGGTCAGGTCCTGCGCCACCACCTTCCTGATCACACTGACCCCAGTTTCTAGTTTGCAGCTTAGCTGTGGATCTGCGGCGAGGCGAAGGGCCTGCTGACACGGCTTCCCACCATGGGAAGGGATGGGGAATTCTCTGTGCATGGAGCAGGGCCGGGAAGCCCCAGCCCCTAGGGAAGGGCCTCCTCACACTGAGCTGCAGCACTTGCACGCTGGTGCACACAGAGGGCCAAATGCTGCTGTCAGGCACGTGCTGAGTGTGTAACAGCGAGATACAAAGCCGTAACCTGAGACGGGAAAGAAAATTCCAGGAAGGTTCGAGAGACATTGTCAAAATCCCATGCCAGATTTATTTGGCCGCGATTTGGCTCCGTTTCTAGTCTGATAGAGCTGGTCTTTTTTATTCTATCTGGCTGGATCCTGAGGGGAAATGGTGGTTATTGCTGCTATTCTCTTCCCAGACCAGCAGGAATTTGATCAGAGTTGTCAGGGCCCATTTGTGTGAGCTGATGTGTTGCAAAGAAACGCATCAGGAGGGGACAAGTAGTTTGTGGTGAAGATTCACTTACTGTTTTAATGGTTCTCTTCCAAGCAGGCCTGTGCCCCCGGCGGCGGAGGACCAGGAAACCAGGTTTGACCAGTTCCTCCTTTCTTTTATTTGCACTCCCTCGGCTCGAGATGATTTCACTGCATGTACAACCCAACACGAACCAGAACGGCAAGACTGAGTTAGGCTCCAAAGCTCCCTAACCCCATGCCATTCACTAGCGCAGAAGAGACACCACTCCCTTCACATGGGAATTTCCTGCAAAGCTCCTTCTGATTGCCCTGCAGTAACTTCTTCACGGCCCACATACTCAGGAGAAGTCCTTAGAGAAGATAAACACTCATTACAGCTATGAATGACTTTCCGTTCTGGCCCTGCAGCACTGCTGTGGAGGATTACACATTCATATTTCTGGCTATTAGGGGGAAGAACAAAGTACACGTTTACAATTGGCTTCCTAAAAATAACCTTGCCTTTCTGCTTCTTCTCAGCATGTCATGAAGCGACGTGCAGCGGAGCGGCCGGAGCAGGAGAACGGCGCAGCCTGGCAGGCACCCATGTAAATGACCTTTCGGTGTAAGACCTTGTCGCCATCTCACGCTGGGTTCTGTAAGCTGCCTCCCTTGTCCCAGAGATGCAAAGTCCTTTAAACGTTTTGAAAAAAAAAAATACTGTAAAAAAAAAACAGCAAAGAACAGCACTTTTCAGGACAGGTTCCAGCGTGTTTCAATAACAGTCTATGGAGAGCTGTAAGTAGCGCAAATAGACACCGTATTTCCTCTTAGCAAGTAAAGAACATCCTGTAGTCCATTAGTCATCAGCCCAGAAAGAGATATATTTTTTGTTTAAATTATAAACTCTTCCCCTAACTTGCTGCTGGCCAGCACGGAGACGCTTTGCTTTAAATTGCACACCGCTTCCCTTTGCGCAGACGTTAGGACAGCCTTTGCCTCGGAAAATAACTAACACAGGAAAGGCAGAGAGGGCGTTTTTGCCCTTTTTGGCTCTGGTGTTAGTTTGTCCCCATAAACACCAAGCGCTCACTGGTCTACACTCCTCTCCCAGCCTTGGCATCCCTAGTTGATCCATGGTCAGTCCAGCTTTGATGCTGGCTCACAGAGAACCTCTCCTATGAGTAAACGACACACTTTGCATCGTGTCCTGTCCTGGTTTGTAAAGCACTCTGATACTTTTGCAAGAGGGTCCCACATAGCACGGCAGCCTCCGCAGAACGTCCCATGGAGCATCTTGTCACACCAACGCGCACACGCGCCAGAAAGGTCTGTTTTTAAGAAGGAGCCTTACGGGCAGGAAAGCTTTTCATGCCTCATCTTTACATCGATCTCATGACACTGGACAATCGTTCACTGTTAATACCTCCTCTTGCAGAGACAAGCTGCTAAATGTTTGAAATGTTCCACTTTCCCTCCCCGGGTAATGAGGGTCTCATCTAAAAGACACTTTCACCTGGGTGCAGAATGCTGCAGATAGGAGGCAGGACGTTGTATCCGAGCGCAGCTTCTCAGCCACCCAAGAGATGCAGATGCAACACTGGGATTCTGCAACGTGGTCTCTTGGCATCCAGGAGGATTTCTGTGAGCAAAAGAGAGAAGATATTTTGAGAAGCAGCAAATCTGGGAAGGTTTTCTGCAAGCCCTGATTTCACCAGAGCTGGCCTACATGA